>JAPFBL010001937.1:2492500-2563564 GCA_026182355.1 Hermatobates lingyangjiaoensis
TTTAGTTTTTTATAAAAAAAAAACACTTTTTATAGGTAGAAGTATAATGTATTTTGAAATTTTGCTATTTAAGTATAATAGTAAAATTTAATATTACATTAGAAATTATATTTTTGTAAAATAATCTGTAATGTAATACTTAGTTTTTCTGTTTAAAAATTGTATACTTCAGCCTATGAAAAGGGCTATAAAGAAGAACCGAAATGTTGGCAATGAGAGTTTAATTTAACCTGAAAAATTGACCAACCCCTGGTAAAGTTTAATTTTGTGTATATATATATATATTAGTATAGGTTGGCAGCAAATCTTCTTGGAGGCATACTTTGTTGAAATGTCCGCAGTTTCGGTATTAATATATATATATATATATATATATGAGTTGAGCGTTTGACTCTGATGAAGACCGGTTGAAAGAAGTTAGTCTTTTTTCTCTCTTTATACTGTGTTTTGATAATATATATATATACATGCTTGTGTGTGTGTAACAAAATAAATTTTTTATTATAACTCGATCAGTTGTTGAGGTTCAAAATAAACTCATTGTCAACGTTTTAGTTTTTTTTAAAATATTTTTGATAGGCTGAAGTATAAAATTCTAGGCGCTTCCTTCAGTAGCTCTTAAAATGTTGGCTGAAGTGGAAGTGTTCTCATGTTTAGAGTTTCCTGTGTGTATCATTATCATTCAAATCTTTCGCTTTTCATTACAGAACCGGTGCTAATTTAACCTAATTTTTTTTATGTTAAAGTTGATTGTAGGCCACTCCATATTTTTTTCTAATGCAGTTAAAGTAAGTTAGATCTACTGATTTAATACTACTTAAGTATTATAAAAAAATATTACAGAATTCTATAACTTTTCTAGTTTAATTATTTCTTGTGTTTAACATAAAATATATTGTTGATATATGTTAAAGATTTATAAATTCATATGAATAGAAAAGGCAGTATTGGCAATGAGAAGCAATTATTCATTATAAATTTGGACTAAAGGGGAACATGGAAAGGACAATAGGCAGCACACGCTCTTGCTTAGAAAGGAGAAAACCATTTAACTTATCCTTTGTCCTAAACAAGTGCCCTGCAATAATAAAGGGGTTTTCAAAGTACAACAATGACTTATTCTTTTTTTTTTTTTTTTAAATGTCACCATAAATTTTATATTTTGATACCGTAAATAATTGAATATTTCTTATAAAATTGTTTTATGTATGGGATTATTTCTATTGAATACACAGGGTATGAACAAACTTTGGAAGATATCCAGGGGTTCTCTACTGCAATGTTGGGCAGCAGTGAATTCACAAAATCAAAGGGAATCTGAGAAGTTTATTTGTTTAGCTTCCAAATCACCAATACATTACCAACAATAGCATCCTACAGCATTTTATTTATTATAAAAAAAAATATTCCTCTACAAAAATTAAAATTCAACTGAAAGTTTAAAGTATAAATAAATATCTAAACTAATAAAATTAAGTGAAAAAATTATAAATACGTGTCTTATTTTTATACATTATGATTGTTTTTAAGCATTTTTTTTTTAAAAAATACACTAACTTGGAGATTTACTGGTATTGATACAGCCCAAGGGTAGATCTGTCTCATAGAATTGCAATTTTTCTGGATTAAGTTCATGATTTTGGAAAAAAAAAAGTTTGAAGTATACAATAGAATAAAAGAAAAGTTTGATAGGAGTAAAAGGTCAATTGGAAAGGTAATAATTTACAATTTTGTTAGTACCTTTTATATATGTCCTAGACAGTTGGGAATTTGCTCGTCTCCAGGTATCATTAAAAATTGACAAGACTTCGTGACAACTCGATCTGCTCAATATAATGACTGTGGGCATTTCCTTCAATTCTACTATTTAAATAATATCACAAGCTATTATAATATATAATACAGGTTTATTGATTTGGAGTTTAAACTTTGCAAAATATACCCTGTATGAAGGTTAATATTTATCGATTCATAACTTAAATGGATTTAATAAAAATTGTAAAAGAAATATTAAAAAAATCGAAATAACCATAAAATAACTTAAAATAATTGTTAATAATTATTAACAATTAATTAATTGCTATTATTAATTTATTATTATAAAGTTGAAGGGGCTTCCCGTTTATTGTTGTGTGCCAAAATTTCTTCTATTGGTTATGGGTGTATAGATCACCATAGCATTATTTACTCTGTAACTCTTTGAAATTGGGTACATAAAAATGTTTGATACACATATGCATATATCAAAGAACTAACAAGCATATGAAAAAGGTTTATGGCATAGAACTCTATTTTCTGCCTTCTGAAGTAGTCAGTCATTTTTCTTTTAGTCTTTTTACTTTTTAGTTTATCTAATGCTGGGAGGTTTTTATCTAATACTCCCGAGGGGTCTAGTCTTTTTGAGTGATGATGTTAATCTATTCCACTGGTAGTATTTTCTATATTTCAGCCAGTTTCATTCATTCATTGCCATTTTGATTGCTATTTTTTTTCATAGAAAAGTTTCCTTTTGAGTCCACGATTTTTTTTTTAAATTCCATGCTGTACAGAGTCATTAGCTACTTTCTGTCTAACTTTTTTTTTGCGTACTTTTCACAGGAGTATTTGTTAGAGATTGTGGCAATGAACGTTTATGAAAAATGTTTTTTTCTGCTTTCTATAGGTTCAGCATTATTCTTTAAAATCAGTTTATCATATACAATTATTATGTATGTTTCATCTTTTTTTTTGCCTTGAATAAGTCTGGTATCATTTTTTCTTATTTCAGTTACATCTTTTGGTAAATCTTCTTTGAAATATATGTTAGATTCATGATGTTATTTTTATTTCTTAGTGAGATATTACGTACTAAGCCCGATGTAAGACGCAGTAGAATTGGTCGACTGTTTTTCTTCAGTTGGCTTTACAAAGTTCCTAACGAAATCTATATCACTCCAACAGAATTCACTATTTCTCATTGTTTATATTAGTTCGGTTATTTTCTTCTCCAGGTCTCTGTATGTTACATTGTATCCTATCCCAAATATAATTATATTTCTTTTCTTGTTCTCTCTCACTCTGAGTGTTTGATTCCCTTTTCTTGGTTATTGATGATTTCATCTTTTATTTTCAACCATTTTTTCTTCTAACTACTTTTGCATATTAAATAGCAAATATTTTAATTAATCTATTATATGAAATGAAAACTGTAGTAACTTAGATTTATTTCTTCTTCTTTTTGATAACCAGTAGCAGTAAAACTCTAATAAAAATTATTAGGACTCTGATAACCAACCTCTAATGATCTACGTGAGATGGTTTTTTATGGCATGAATTATTTTTCTTCTTAGAGTGTGAATCACTCTAATTGGTCCCTTGTTGAATGTTTTCACTATTTAATAAATAACTTATCATCATAAACTTCAATAGTTATCTGATTTTAATACTTTTTCTGGAACTATTGGACTAGAAAGGAAATATAGAATTCTATAAGTATAGAAGATTAGAAAATAAGTTTAGTATTGTACAAGTATAGATAACTAAAATAGGAGTATAGAATTTTAGAACTAAAGAAAACCGGAATATAAGTATAGAAGACTAAAATAGAATATAAAAATCCAGAAGTATAGAATAGAAGTATAGAAGACTTGAAGAGAAGTATAGAAGACTATACTTTTGACACTGTTTTCTCAAAGGAATATTTCGTTTCCCAAATGATTGTTGATTAAGGGTTCTATGTTTCTTTTAACTCAAGTATTTAACGTAGATATCTTTGATAAGAATATACTCGGGACTGTCAGCTTAACGTCCTCTCCGAGGTACTACGTGGTCGGATTTTTTTTTTTCTACATGAAAAATTTGAAAGCCATAGTAAGAATAGTTCTCAAATTAGGCAAGCGTACAAGCCACTGAGTTATCCTGGCGCCTCCAATTGTGTATAAAAAAAAAACAGACTAATTGAGGCACTTGCCTTAAATCCCAGTGTAGCTGAATACAACAGCCAATAACTTAAAGGAATGATTCTTTTTTTTGTTTCTTTTGTATAGCACTTAGTACTTTATTATTTATTAAAAAATAGAAATACAAGCAAGAGCTTTTTCTTGAAGGTGGCTTACATTATTGAGTAGATATCACCAAATGCTATGGTCAAAGTAAAGAACGAGAAATAGAAAAAGTAAAGAATAATAAGTGGAAAAACTTGTTTCATTCATATAGTTTTTTAAGTTCATTTTTCAATTTAAAAAAAGAAAAAAAAACTGTTTGATTGTTCTTGATATTTCTTTCATGTTTCATCCTCATTGCTAAAACATGCAGTTTTAGTTTCCCATTCAATATTGTTTTTCTTTCTACGAAATGAAACAGAAAAATAACTCTAAAATTATTTTTAAAAAATATCAAGTTTTACTCAATTCATGAAAGTAACAATATTTTCATTCCATTTCAATTAAATTTGTTTTCATTTTTTTTTTTTTTAATAATGAAAGTCACGCTCTATCACATTTAGCAGTCAAGTCCAGAATTAAATAGAGGTAAATGAAACTTTGTGGGAGAATTTGTGTTATTTAATGATGGCGTATCATATGGTTTAGTTATAAAATAACGCTATTTGTGGATTTAGGTATCACTAGAAAATCTACTCGTCATTGCCCGGGCGGTAGATTATGCCCAGGCGTTTTCGTTATGGGCGGTAGATCACAAAAAGACCCTGACCAAAATCAAAACACTGTAGTTAGTTCCTACAAAAAAGTTATATAAGATTTATATGTTTCTTTGTAAATGTCTCCAGTTTTATTTCTATAGCGGACAGACAGATAAACATTGTATTTTATATATCACAGATTATATCTTTAAATTACAATAAGAAATGTGAAAAAAATGGTAGGATCTCTCATTTGTAACAAGTGGTCTTCGTCAAAGTCAAAAACACAACAGTGAGTTTCAAAAAGAGTCAAAAACCACAGTTGGGTTTTTGACTCTGGAGAAGACACTTGTTACAGTTGAAAGATCTTACCCTTTTTTTTTCCATTTCTTATTGTGGTTGAACATTAATTGTTCTTTCACGTGTTTATTGCGAAATATTGTTATAAAAATATATATATATATATATGGATTAATTTACTACAGTGAATAATTTAAGCCTTTTGTTTCGTCAAAATAACGGTTGTTGTCGAAAGACCTTACAGCATTGTTTCTAAATTATTTTGAGAAATGTGATATATTTCTATCACAATATATCATTGTGATATTTTCACAATGTGATATTGTGATGTTGTGAAAATTGTGATATTGTGAAAATATCACAAATTTTCATTGTGATATATTAATCCATCCGTTACATCAAGTGTTATGCCAAATAATATTATATATATGTATAATTCAAAACATGTGTCACTCTGTTAGGACAAAATATCAATCGATTGCAAGAAAATCTAGTGAGAAGCAGTCGAGAACGACTGAATGTCTCTCAATATGAAAACTTCAGCTTGAAATGGTGTACTTCCCGATACTGATATACCCATACAGTCTTCTATCTATTATCAATTTTAGTAAATATGTAAAATCAGAGCAGCAAGGATAAAAAGAAATAATAATGGGAGTAATTATTAGTTGTCAAAGCTATTACATAAAGAAATTAGATTATCAGGTAAGGGAAGTGCGGTCAGAAGGCAGTGTGTGGTAGAAAGAATTAGTAAGTTGCTGCATTGAATACTAAATGTAGACTTCACACCACATAAGGACAACAGTAGAGCCCTTATCAGCAGCAATATAATTAGGAAACTGTCACATATCAGGCTACTAACTGTTTACTTCCGAGAACAGCCAGATCATCACGGGGAGTTAAGTTGTTGAGGAGGACAAGATCTGAAACTTTGCGGTTAATAGGAAAGATAAACATTTCAACCAAGTGAGAGGCAAGAAGAGCTTTTATTAGGTGAGTGTGAACGGCAAAACCATTGTGGGTAGTTGATAATTGTACTGTGATTAGTATAGACTATTGATTATGTTGAAATTAGAACTTTTGGCATAATATTAGCTTATTGATTTTTACCAACATATGACAAGAAAGAATACACATATTGTTATTTTTAGTTTTTAACCTAGAAAACATCTCCAATATCTTTCTAAATGCTCCTAATTCTCTTAAGGCAGTTGTATGCAAACAGTGGTAAATTACCGTAAATGGGGTAAATTAGAGATTTTGGGGGTAATGAATGTGCTGCGGATGTATATATGCTAAGTAAATTAAATTAATAGATGCTGAAAGGGAGTGTGGTAGCAGTAACATCAAAAATCACTGATCCGGAGTTTATTGTCTTCGAGAAACAGTATCATTTTTCCAAAGGTTTAGATATCTAATGTTAAAATATTAAAGTTTCTTCACTATTCTTATGCCAGAAAGGATAAATATTTCTCTCATAATAGTGAATTCAATAAAAATGTCTTTTGTTATTGTATGAATTTGAAATACATAAGGGTCAATATTCCTGCTTGTGTGCCACGTATTGCTAATAAATGTTTTTTATATCTGTTTACAAATATGATTCCTGCAATTTTTCTTGTATGCTATTTCCATGCCAAAAAGAGAGACTTTTATTTCTAATGATAGATGAAATTAACAATTAATCATTTTTTCAATATACATTTGTTGTTTATATATTGGTATGTCCACCACAATACTTCCAACTGTGGGGGTAATCCATTTTTACTACCAATTCTTTTGGGGCAACACCCAAAAGAGATACCTCACCTCTGTTTTAAGACAATGGAAAAAAATTACGTTTAACTTGTCTTATCATCCACAGCTTTTTTCCACTATTTTATACTATATCTACACTAATACTCCTTCAGTTTTCAAACCTGCGTCCATAAATTGGATTGCACACAATTTTAAGCATTTTTATGTTAGTTTTGTTGAACTAAGCTGTGCATTTGTATGAATTGTCAAAAAACTTCAGTCAGTCAGCGCAGAAAATTTTCAATCGCCATTGATGCCAATTCTCAAGATCGCAGTATTATTCAGTGTTATCCTGATCAAATCTATCATCAGATCATTGTTTCTAACACTTGTTTAACAAGTTAGAACTAATCATTTCTGATGAAAAATAAGATTTTTAATACTAATAAATTATTATTTATATAAATAATAAATTATTATTATTATTTATTTATAATAATTCTATTTATTTAAAATATATATAAAATGGATAAAATAATCAGCCAATTTCACACAACTTAAATATGAAAAGTAAATTGAAACAAAAATACTAATAAAAACAATAATGTGTAATGAAGTTGTAGAATAATCTTCAAAGACGAAAGAAAGAAAAAAAAAGTTAAAATTTACAACAGCTTAGCTGACATGAACAAAATTGAACAAGGACAATTAACCTATAACTTTCTATTGAGACTAATATAAAACTACTGGCCTGCAAGATAAACTCTGGCTGTCTGCTTTATATATAGAATGAGTTTAATGAAACTACCAAAGCAAAACTTACCTTAGAGCAAATCTTCTTCATAATCAGCGAGCCCTGATCAATGGACTTTGGGGTATATAGAAAAATACAGGCTACTAAACTAACAGTAAAATGAAAAAACTAGATATACTTAGTAAAACTAAATTAAGGAAATAAGGGGTATTATAAATATCCCCTATATTTAATAATATTAAATATATATTATAATATTAATTATATATTATAGAAAAAAAGGGTATATATAGATAAGGGTATCATTATAGATATGTCATTGAACAGTTTAAGAATTTCTATTACAAAGAAATTCGGTGTCATATATTATATATATATATATATATATATATAATGTAATTTTTTTGAGAGTTTTGGTCTAATGATTTGAAACTAGTCCTTTAGCCGACGTTATATTTATGTCATCTTCAGGGCAACAACTACTGTTGTTACCCTGAAGATGACATAAATATAACATCGGCTAAAGGACTAGTTTCAAATCATTAGACCTCAACCCTCAAAAAAATTACATCATATAAATATTGGGTCAAGAAAACATATCATTATATACGAGTATATATAAATTTTGATAAAAGTATCGACAATTAAGTAAGAAAGAAAATAAAATTAATCATGAATCGGTCAGTTTCTGAGGTTCAAACTGAACTCTGAATGCCGACGTTTTGGTTTTTATTTAACACTTTTTTCATATTAATTTAAGCATTATGTCACTGAAACTTAGCACTGTGTCAAATGTCACGTGATTATTCAAACAGGTCACTGATATTCTATCAAACAGTTGATACTGATATTATCAAACTGTTTACTTTTAAAAAATCTCTAATGTAATACCAGGTCTTCTTTCAAAACTTAATAAGTAATATAAATAATACTCATGTTACAAAATTGTGCACTTCTGCTTAAGGAAAAGGTTTTAAATAAAACCCAAAACGTCTGATTTGATAGTTTAACTTGAATCTAAGCAACTGACTGAGTCCTGATAAATTTCATACTTTATATATATAATATATAGTATCATTAAGAAAACAATCCAAAAAAGAAAAACATACTTTTATTTTAAGATATTTTTTCATTTAATTCATTTTGAATTCCCTTCTGATCATTTTAATTCTATTTTGATTTTAATTCCCCTCATTCACACTTACATAGACATTATCGAAAAACTTCATAACACGATTTTCGGGACCTCAGAACATATATTTCCGTCAAAATCTCGAGACCAAATTTTTTCACGATCACTATACTCGTATCTTACTTATAGTAAAATAAAAAAATTAAAATATTATGATAATAAGTGCATATAATAACTACTAGAAGTAAATAATAAACAATAAAAAATTTTTAAAATTCCAATAAATATAAAAAAGTTATAAAATATATATACTTATTTGACAAAACTGTAGACTATTTGCAGTCAGTAATGATAATAGTTAGCAAATATTTAGCAGAAACAAAACTATTTATTAAATCATTGCTTGGGTAGAACTGTAAGAATCGTGTAAACGAACAACGGTAAGAGTTAACTAAAAAATAAATTTTTTTGTTTAAAAATTAGCCTTAAAAATAATTTGAATAAAAATTGTTGATTATGTCTTTATCATTATTGATATTTAGTTTCAATAGCAATGAATAATTTAAAATTATAATACAATATACGAGAAAGATAAAGAATTTTTTTTTGTAATTCTTACGAACAATTTTTTACCTAATATTTACGTAACTTTTATAATCAGAACAAACCCTTTTGGTTTGGCTTTACTAAAATTGAAATTTAGTGTGTAATTTAAATATTACAATATAATGTACGAGAATGATGAAATGTTTTCATTTTTGTTTTCGTAATTTTTACGTTTATGAAATATTATTTTATTCCATTATGGAATACGTCATTCCACTGGCTGTTACCTAAGAAATTGAAGCAATCTAATACAGGTTGGTTGAATTCTTTGGAGGAAGAGCTGTCGACTCAGATATTCTTTGCTGATAAATATATGACAAGATAGAGCGCAGTCATTCATCACTTTTGTAATAAATATTTGACAAGAGGTGATTTCATATTATTATTGCCTTCTCTTTCAATCTTCGTGACTGAGATGCCTTGTCAAGTACTGTAAAAGGTAGGGAGGGGGGGGGGGTTAAACACCCCAATTCTTTTAATAGGTGAAAGACAAAACTTGCAATTATTTTTTTAAAAAATAATTTTAGATGTTATAAATAAATTGTTTAATAATCACATTATTATTATTACTGATGACAGGTACTCATCTTTGGGCAAGTTCATCTTTATTTCCTTATTTTATTTTCCACCATTTATTTTATACTATCGGCAACCCACTGATGTTAATGTATTTTGTTTATAGAGAACTTTTAGAACCTAAGACTTAGGTTGTTTAAACTCGTTTATATATATCAATTAAACTATTTGAGTATTTACTTATGATAGCGGGGAAAAATACATTTAGTCTTCACGATAAGGATTTTATTACACAACTATTTTCGAAAACTTAGTGTTCATCATCAGGTACATCTGCATCAGAATGGTGGTATTGTGTGCTTGGGAATTTAGAAAAAGACTTGCTTCCAATGAGATCAAAAAGGCCGTTTTAAAAGTTAACAGAAACTTTTGGAAACATGGTCTTATTTCGAATAGTGTCTGTTATCTCTCAAATCACTCAGCACCGCCTTTCGCAGACAGATGCACCTGAAAATGAGCACTAAGTGTTTGAAACGCATTATATAATAAAATCCATACTTCAAAAATATTGTAATTGAAAGATATTTCATGTATACATTCACTGAAAAAGTTTTATATTATTATTCTAGTACATTAAATTAAAACAACAAAATGTTTAAACAAAAAGTAAATTATATTATTATAATGTAAAAATAAGAGTTATTATGAAAATTTGTGATTAATGCATGTAACACAATGTGGAACATGCAGCAATAAAATTTAAAAATTAAGAAAAAAATAAAATAGAATCCCTTTAGTGAAGACAATGTATTTTCCACAGATTAATATCATGAACAAATTTTCCAATTAAAACAGCCCAAAACACTGTTTGCGTTTCGTACAACTTGCCACTGAATTCACAATTAATTTGCCTTTAATAAACGTAATGACAGTATATTTCATTATCATATTATAGATATGCGTATAAAAATCAAATATTTAAACATTATAATTATATTTATCAGTCAGTAGAGCAATAATTATTGTTTGAAGAACAGAAACACCTATATGTCTTGTTCAGTTCCAACTATAGTTGTTATGAAAGTGATTGTTCCGTAATATAAACAAATATATCTCTTGTATATACTTCTGTTTATATTTGTATATTAACTTGTATTTATATAATCTTTCTTATGTACATACATGATATATTTTATATAACTTGTATCTATATAAGATTTCTTATTCAGGCCTTTCATATAAAATTCTTATATATGGCACCTATATAGATCTAGACGTAATAAAAAGGATCTATTAGATATATCTGGAACTATATATTTAGCTCATATATAAACCTTAATTGAATATAAACATTATATGTATAGGAATATTAGGAAATCGGGAATTGGTCAATTTTCTAGGTACAAAAATCAAACTCTCGTTTCCGACGTTATTCAGAGTCGTTCAAACAAAGGATGGTAGGAACACAATTATAACCATATATAACAGTGTGAATATTAAAAGTAGAAGTAATTTAGAGATAAATAAAATAATATAACTTAACAGAAGTAAAAATTGTTTCAATAAGAAAATTAAATTTACATTATTTAAACGACTTAACAATGTTTACTAGTCAAAAGCATTAACTAGACTAATTAGATAACAGTGGTTTTATATATATATATATATATATACCGAAACGTCGGCCTAGGAAGGAGTTTATTTTCTTTTATTTGACCTAGCCCTCAATAACAAAACACATAATATATATATATATATATATATAATGATGTATAACCTTGGAAAGAACAGAGAGTTAGAACTTCTGACTCTTGAGCAAGCAACATACAGTTGATCATGTGAGAAAAACTGGGTCACACTCAATTCCTACCGTTGTCTTGCGACTTAATTTACCCATTGCAAAAAAGACGCTGACGAGAAAATCCAACCGTTTGGATTGAAAGGGGCAGTTGCTAGGTATCAATGGTATGCGTGGTATAAACACTGACTCCCTATCACCACAACCAGTCATATCAGACTCTATGACGTATCTGCGCAAAGCACGAATTATGAGTCGTGAGTTTTAAGTTAGGAGCAGGCAGTTCAGGAGCAGTCACGGGGTCAAGAAATCCAATTGGATAATGATTTGCAGACTTATTACCACAATCACTCTATTTATTGACTTGGAAATTGGTTCTTCAGCTTGATATAGTGCAAAAAATTTTTTATTTATTTTTACTGAATGCTTATTTGTAGGGGTGAGAATTGCTCGTTCATAAAGCCAGTTATTCTGAGTAGATGACAGATCTTGAACTCCGGATAACACATTGCAAATTATCTCTTTCCGGGAGCTTTAATGCAGATGAAATTGAAATCAACTAACAAAACCCAGTGACTGTACCTGTATTATTTCAAAATAAACATGTCTGTGAAGTTAGGGAAGGACAGCTTAAAAGTTTATAACTTTGTACGTAGAATTTACAATCCATTCAGAACTTAGGTTTTAAGTTAGACGTACACAAAAAACTTTCAAAATTTCAGCTGGTTATGTCTTATTGTGGCTGAGTTTACTAATGACAAAATTTTGCAGACAAACTGACAGATAGAAATTTTTCAAAGGGTGGATTCGGTTTTTCTAATGTATGAAACGTAAAGATAACTTAACTTAAGTCAGTTCTAAGCAATGTACGGACAAAACATTCCTCTTATTGATATAGATTATATAGGTCTCTTGTGTAGATCTGGAATATTTACATAAAATTCTGAACCTCTTATATAAACCTCTTATATATATTGGACTTCTTATCCAGACCTCTTATATAATACTTGATTTCTTGTATAGACAAGTTATACAAATCTCGATTTCTTATATAAACCTCTTATATGGACTGGATCTCTTATATAAACCTCTTATGTTCATCTGAATTTCTAAAAAAGATTTAGATTAAATCTTCTTTAAATAGGTTTCGATATTTTCTATAAAATTCGTAAATAGATCTGTCTATCTATTATAAATTTCTTATACAGGTCTCAAAGGCAAATGAATATACCTTTTTAACTAAGACGATTATGTCATTATAAATATAAGTTATTTTATCCTCTGTGTTCCTCTGTGTTATTACTAATGTGCTTGAATTTAAAATAGAATAAGTGGCATAAATTCTATTCAACTTTTGTGCTTCTCTTTAGAATATCCAAGAAATAGACAAATAGAATTTCCAATAATTCAAATGCTGATTTCTGCACTTTATAGGCCAGATATCCAGAATTAAGTGTTTCTGAGAGTCCAACACCAATATGTTGCTAATGGCCAGATCTGTGTAAGCATACTGCGCCGATTTCCATTGCAAATCATTTAACGGAGAACAAACGAAACTACAGTGGAATTACATGACCCAGAACACCAGTGTCCTTTAATCCATCTAGATAATTTAGCGGTAATTTTTTTGTACTGCAATAATTAATTTTCCATTATTATCATACATTTTAATGTAGTATTGCAGATATAAGAGTACTAAATTATTGATTTTTATTAAAGTTTCTTTTTAGAGTCCAAAAGAAACAGTTCTTTAAATTAATTTTGTAAACCACGATATTTCCTTTTTTAATGTATGCAGTAAAACATACAAAATGAATTTATACTTTTTCATATTTACTAATGAAATAAATATTTCTAATTTTATAATAAAATAAAATAATGAGTTTAGCGTAATTCAAATAAGATATATAGAAAGTGCAACATTTCAGTTATTATTTAGCAAATTTAAATAACGAAGTTACTTATGACAAAGGGGGACCAGGTTAGCCCCCAGTGGCAACGTGCTCGCCTCTGGACTGATAATTCCGGGGATCAATACCCACTCCTCGATTTATTCACGGGGAGGTGAATAAATCTGAGCACGTCATACCTCGAAGAGGATGTTAAGCCGTCAGTTCCGAGCCTGTACGATGTTCAGTACTCCTTAAATACAGGGTTAAGATCCCTACTCAGAATACACTTGAGTTAGGCAAAATTTAGGACTTCCAATGAAAAATCAATTTTTATGATGTTGTATTACAAAGGGTTATTGCTCAGCCTATATGGTTCCCTTATAAGACTACCATTAAACCTCTCCTTCTAATGAAAATCGAAATATATGCGTAAGAAGTGGGCCTAAGAGCTGCTGTGTCTAAACCTTAACAGTTTTATACACAATTATTTCAGTTTTATCGAATAATTTTTTTTAGAGATAATGCATTGTACTTCACAAAAAGAGATAGAAGGCATTGCAGACTCATTTAAGGAGTTGACGGCACTATATGTAAGGAAAAATTTGATATTGGTAATTTAATTGAGAATTCATGGTCGTTTGGACATGGTGTATGGACAGCCGAGCAGCCTAAATAGCAAAGTGGCTTGCACACTAATCTCTGAACTGGTAGATATCTGTTTGATTCTAACTCGGCTTCTCAATTAAAAAAAAATCATGTTGAACATCCAGGAGAATTTTATTCATCCAAGAGGATATAAAGGAGCCGGTCAGGAGCCTCTACGATGTCTAGTAATTTGCAAACATCGCTATTCTAAAAACACTTCAATTAAGCAGAATTTAAGGCTCTAACATAAAATAATTCAGAAAATTTATTATTTTCTGGAGGAATCATCGTCAGAGCAGCAGTTTTATAACAAACCCTCAATTTCTGTAATCAGTTTAGGCTAATCACGTAGAAAATAAACAAAATTGGAAATAATATAGTTAAGTTTAACCGGGTCTCTTAACTACAAGAGTATATAGTGCTTGGTTTGAACATCAATATTAATCTTTCCTTATTTGTCATAAATGTTTAAACAAACATCTTTTTACAATATGAAGGTCAGCATTATAAAATGTAACCAAGGTTATTCAATTTATAAGGGTTTTTGATCTATTAGGTCAGTGTTCGAATCGATAAAGTTATTGTTGTTTTTGATTACGTCGTTTCTCATTTGATAACATCAGTGTTGCATTTGACAACAATAAAATTTGATTACAAATGCAACACTGACCTAGAAGAACAAAAAATCGTATAAGTCTTTCATCAGTAGGGAACTAAAATAAAGCTTTATGACATAAATTTAAGAAAGTTATAATAATGTTATCATAAATTATAATAGAAAACGGGAAACTAAATCATTAATTAAGGAAAGAAATCTCTAAAGTTTCGATTTGTTTTATGAAAAATCTGAAATTATTGAAATGAGGTTTGAAAAACAGTTCTTTTAAATAATGCTTCTTACTTACAAAAAGAACTTCCTTTCAAACTAAAAAAAAAGAAAAAAGAATGTCTTTTGAAGTAATATTATAAAAACACTTTATTGCTCGCTTTTATTAATATTTTTTTTTAAGAGTGGAAAAGAGAGATTTCTTGAAATCAATTTTGTAAAATGTTACATTTTCTTTTTTAATATTTACATTAAAGCATATAGAATAAATATTTCTCTTTTATATTTACCAGAAACCTAAATATTTCTAACTTTGCAAGGGTCAAAGAAAGTAATGGGTTCTAGCAATATATAAATCAAAAACACAGAAACAGAACCCAATCTGATCTTAATGTAATTGTCAAATTCAATGTTATATGTATGAATTTATTTTCATTCCACTTAAGATTTATGGAGTAATTAAAGTATTGTGGTAGACTCATTATTATAAAGTTGATTTCTAAGCTTGATTGAGTGTAATAAATCAATCGAATATATTGTGCAAATTGACGCATATATATATATAAAGATTTCACATAAACACGTGTTTGTTTTATGTTATTTTATTTTTCTAGATTCTTATTCTTAACTAGTTTCCTATATTTATCTTTTTATTTAATCTCTACCTTTTATTTACTATTACAACCTAAAAAATCTGGAGTGGCCTACACTCTACTTTACTATAAGTAACTTGATGTCAAATTTCTTGAGTATATAAAACATAACGTCTCATTTAAGCATAACGTAAACATCTAAATGGGATATAATTAATAGCCTGTCATTCCTGAGGTAGTACAGATAGTGATTGAAGGACATATCAATTTATAAACTTATTTTTGTACATCACAAATAATTTATTATTTGCAAATAATTTCATTAGTATAACTACAGCAGTAATAACATTTTTTGAAAAACCAAAGTGAACATTTCTTGAAACGAAATAGTATCCTACAAGAGAACATGGCTATTGTTCAAATAGCCAGTAGATTTCTTACATCGTTTATTTGACATCCTTCTACATTGAATATTAATGTAAAATTTTCAAATTTGAAACAGTAAAATACTCTTTTTTTCTCTGAAAAACTTCTTAAACAGCGAAGAAAATGTTGTTTTAAGGTGATTTGTTAATTAAAGATGTACGATAATTACAGTTATTAATCTCTAAACGAAAGATTTATATTTTGAATTATCTTTTGCATTTTTGGTTTTTAACAGAATTATTATACTGGGAATTTTATGGCTTCTTAGTATTTAATAAGATCATTTTCCTTCCCCTTTGTCAAAAACATATATACGAATTTTTTTTTAATGATTGTTATCATTTACCTGCACAATATTATTCCTCTTACATCTCTTATAAGTCAATAATATATTTTCATTTTTCCATTAGAAACATCAATTTTATCTCAGTGGATTCGCTCAAAAAATTTCTAAGTCAATGTAAACAATGTAAAAAAATACAAAAAATTCGACAAGTATAGCAGGTGATCTCTTAGTCTAGAATAAACAAACAGTTTTTATATGGTTATTGCTCTTTCCCGTAATTGAAACTTCATGAATTTTTTTTTTTTTTGAATTGCTAATTTTTTGTTCCATTTTTGGTCAAATTTTCATTTTTTTTTAACGAGCCGTTTAGCCTCAAAAAATCATTTTCTGAAAACACAAATCGTACTCTAACGCCCCTTTAGCGAAAGTAATTTCAAAAAAAAATATCTCAACTCATTCTCCATATAATGTTCTATTTGTAGGCATAGTTTCATTCTTGTCCGTCAAACAGTATGACTTGTATCGCTCACACAAGGTTTGAGATTGATTATAAGTCAAAATTTTTTACATTTTATTGAAAAAAAATATTTCCTGTTGTCTTAAAATTCTGAATATATTTTTCGTTTGTTGCATTTGAAACCTCAAAGATAATGTCAAAATTTCAAAACTCTAGGGTTATCATTTAGGAGAAATAAATGTTTTAAAAAAAAACGGTTTTTGGCAAAAAAAGTGACTTTCCCATCATGCATAATTCTTCCCAAACAATAGGGATCTTCGTCTAAATGGGGCCCATTTTTGTGTAAAATATCAACTTGATCCATCAAAGATTCTGGACCGTAGCGTGGTAACAAGCAATGCTAACACACGCACCCACCCACCCACCCACCCACCCACCCACCCACACACACACAGACATCATCGTAAAAACGTCATAAAACGACTTCTGGGACCTCAAAACATGTAATTCCGTCAAAATCTCGAGATCGAATTTTTTCACGATCACTATACTTTACTTATAGTAAAGTAAAAAAGTTTGTATTGTATTTAATTATTTTTTTCTTTTCTCCCTCATTATTTTTGATTAATACTGTTTGTTTTTTATTGCTTATGATTTTTTATCTAATTTATATATTTACCCAACTAGTACTGCTTATCTGAATTTCTGTTTATTTCTTCTCTTAATTCTATATTTTAACACCGGTTACGGGGGGGGTCTCCCTTTCTCTTTTCTCCTGAAAACGGATTACCCAAAAATTTGAGTCTGTAAGTGTGTTTCCTTACTCTGTGTGTTACTCTTCTTGAATTTTGAACTGGTATTGTGTCCAGTTTGGATCCTATTTCGGTTTATTAAGCGAAGATATATAAGTGTCAAAAAAGACATTTGAAAATTGTTTTTTGAAATTAGAATTCTAACCAAAAAACACGATTTAAATTTACTTTTATATAATATATATATACATATATATATATATATATATTATCTTATATAAAATTACATACATATATATCTTGTATATGTATATATTATATAAAAGTAAATTTAAATGGTGTTTTTTGGTTAGAATTCTAGTTTGAAAAATCTGGAGTGGCCTACACTCTACTTTACTATAAGTAACTTAATGACCAATTTCTTGAGTATATAAAACATAACGTCTCATTTAAGCATAACGTAAACATCCAAATGGGATATAATTATTAGCCTGTCATTCCTGAGGTAGTACAGATAGTGATTGAAGGACATATCAATTTATAAGCTTATTTTTGTACATCACAAATAATTTATTATTTGCAAATAATTTCATTAGTATAACTACAGCAGTAATAACATTTTTGAAAAACCAAAGTGAACATTTCTTGAAACGAAATAGTATCCTACAAGAGAACATGGCTATTGTTCAAATAGCCAGTAGATTTCTTACATCGTTTACTTGACATCCTTCTACATTGAATATTAATGTAAAATTTTCAAATTTGAAAGAGTAAAATACTCTTTTTTTCTCTGAAAAACTTCTTAAACAGCGAAGAAAATGTTGTTTTAAGGTGATTTGTTAATTAAAGATGTACGATAATTACAGTTATTAATCTCTAAACGAAAGATTTCAATTTTGAATTATCTTTTATATTTTTGGTTTTTAACAGAATTATTATACTGGGAATTATTGTTATGTCATACCTGAAATGCCATACTTGGGAATTATGGCTTCTTAGTATTTAATAAGATCATTTTCCTTCCCCTTTGTCAAAAACATATATACGAATTATTTTTTAATGAGTGTTATCATTTACCTGCACAATATTATTCCTCTTACATCTCTTATAAGTCAATAATATATTTTCATTTTTCCATTAGAAACATCAATTTTATCTCAGTGGATTCGCTCAAAAAATTTCTAAGTCAATGTAAACAATGTAAAAAAATACAAAAAATTCGACAAGTATAGCAGGTGATCTCTTAGTCTAGAATAAACAAACAGTTTTTATATCGTTATTGCTCTTTCCCGTAATTGAAACTTCATGAATTTTTTTTTTTTGAATTGCTAATTTTTGTTCCATTTTTGGTCAAATTTTCATTTTTTTTAACGAGCCGTTTAGCGTCAAAAAATCATTTTCTGAAAACACAAATCGTACTCTAACGCCCCTTTAGCGAAAGTAATTTCAAAAAAAATATCTCAACTCATTTGCCATATAATGTTCTATTTGTAGGCATAGTTTCATTCTTGTCCGTCAAACAGTATGGCTTGTATTGCTCTCACAAGGTTTGAGATTGAATTATAAGTCAAAATTTTTACATTTTATTGAAAAAAAAATATTTCCTGTTGTCTTAAAATTTTGAATATATTTTTCGTTTGTTGCATTTGTAACTTCAAAGATAATGTGAAAATTTCAAAGCTCTAGGGTTATCAGTTTAGGAGAAATAAATGTTTTAAAAAAAACGGTTTTTGGCAAAAAAAGTGACTTTCCCATCATGCATAATTCTTCCGAAACAATAGGGATCTTCGTCTAAATGGGGCCCATTTTTGTGTAAAATATCAACTTGATCCATCAAAGATTCTGGACCGTAGCGTGGTAACAAGCAATGCTAACACACGCACCCACCCACGCACCCACCCACCCACCCACCACCCACCCACCCACCCACCCACCCACACACACACAGACATCATCGTAAAAACGTCATAAAACGACTTCTGGTACCTCAAAACATTAATTCCGTCAAAATCTCGAGATCGAATTTTTTCACGATCACTATACTTTACTTATAGTAAAGTAAAAAACAATCTCCAAATGTCTTTTTTAAAACCAGACTACTGTACGAAAAACCCGATTTATAAGAGTTAACTAGTTTACATTAAACAGTAAACCGAAAAAACCCGGTTTACATTTACTTTTTTCTATCAACGTACATAGTAATATATATATACTATATATTCATAATATATATATATATACTTACACATAGAAAACACAGAAAGCCTACACACTTCGATATTTCGACATAGAAGAAGTGCGAAGTACTCGCGTGAAAGCATTAATGAGTAGTAGTCTTAACGCGAGTACTTCGCACTTGATGACACGGATCGAAATATCGATGATTAGTATGAATTGTCCACACGGTTTACATTTTATATATTATTTATATCAGACGATATATAATATATATATATATATATATATATATATATATATATAACCTTCATGCTACCAATGAATACCAAAGATATAAAATAACACTCTTGATGTAAGCAATATTAATATAATTGTAGTCTTTATAAAAGAGATACTAAGTATCATTGTGGTTGTTGGTGTTGCCGCTCTCTTTTTTTTTGAAGAGACTGACATCAAATGACCGTTGCCTCAGGAGACCATTCGAAACAACTGTGGAGCCCTAATGTCGACCCCATCCTGTCCACAAAATCTAAATAAATATTCGCCTAAAGACTATGAATATTCAGCCACCGTCGGCCATTATAATTAGGTTAGACCAGTTCCCCCAGGCTCCCTCATTACAATCATGCATACATTAACTGTCTTTTATAAAATTAAAATTTCTATTCTTATATATTCATTATGCTTATTTCTCCAGTAATCATCTTTTTATTTTACATTTTTCTTGTAATTTTTTTCATTTTATTAAACGCTATGTTTTTAATAAAGATTTGCAGAAATATATTGGCGTTCAAATTTTAACATAGTCTTAAGTTTGTGACAAAATATCACAATAAGCACGTGAAATAAAGATCAAAGTCCAGACAATAGCAAAAATTGAGAAAAATGACTATGATATTTGTCCTGGTCCCTATGGATTTTCCTTTATGAGCTTTTCTTTCATACGACATTCTTCTTCACATACATGCATTTATTTATTATATGTAGTTTACAATATTTTTTTATCCTTCTTCTCTTCCTCGGTAAGTTAGCTACTTCTATAATAATATTTGTCTTTCTTCTGATTTCTTTCCGTCGTTTGCAGGTTGGTTCTTAGGTTTATATTTCACTAGCTTTGAAAGGGTAGATACAAAACAATAATAATTAATTTTACATCTTATTAGATGCATTCTTTTTAGACACTCTATGGAAAATGTATTTCATTTAAACTACATCGGAGATAAAGAATCAACAAAAAGTAAATATAATTGGGATTAAGGAATAAAAGTTTAAATACAAATTTATGATTGTAAACACAACTTCAAAAAAATTGTTGAACGTCTTGTTGCATGAAATAATTGTAAAAAGGATAAGTCTTTAAATTTATTGTTAATTTAAGTGTAATAAACTTAGTGTTATTATTTACGACAATCAAATAAAAACAAATTTACCGGCCTTTATTAATTTTAATGTAGCAAAAGTAATATAGAATCAAAATAAATAAAAATAAGGTTTTGTCTGTACATTACTTAAAACTGACTCAATTCAAGTTATCTTTACGTTTTATACATTAGATGAATTTTGTCAGAAGCCAACTCAGCCACCATATGTCATAGTGTGCTGAAACTCTGAAAGTGGATTTAATAGCTAAAATTTAAATGGATTGAAAATTCAACGTAGAAGCAAAGTTATGAACTTTTAAGCAGTGTTTGGCTGCACAGGTATACTAGTATTTTATATGCCTCATCGTGTAGCAAGTAAATATTGTTTTAATTTCGTCGGTGTTTATCATAATTTGCTCGCTTTAAAAAAGTGAATCATACCTACTGGCGTACTAAATAGGCCTAAAATAAAATCATATATGATTTCAGTATCTAAAGGGGCAAAATGTAAAAAGAAGCTTCATGTATAATGACAGTTATGGCCTGAACTAATAATGATATTTTCTAGTATTCTATTATTTTGAATACTATTCTGCAATACCACGTATCATATCTGAATTTTTGTAAAATTCCCGTCAAAGAAGGACACGTCTGTATGTACTCCTTGGAATTCATCTATCAATGACTTGTGAAAACGTAATCAAATGGTGAGTGTAATGGTATATTTGTATGTACAAACAAACATGTTTACCTAAACCTCTGAAGCAACCTTTTGTAAACTCGGGTAAACATTATATAATTTTCATGTGACAGCAGGCCACATGGTAATTTCTGTGACATTTGTATTCATACAACTTATATATATAAAAGATTTCACATAAACACGTGAAATAACAATCAATGATCAAACCAGTTGGGTTATTGACTCTGACGATGACCGCTTGTTACGGTTGAAAGATCTTAGTCTTGTTTTCCCATTTCTTATTGTGGTTTGACCATTATAATATATATTTCAAAATTCATGCTATGTGCTATATTAACGTGTCAATATTTATGTAACTTTTTATTATTCTTATAATGAAAATTATAATTTACTTACCATTATTTCAAATTTTTAGTTTTATTATTATGAAACAATTATCACAACGAGATCCCCAAAATATTAGTAGCGTCTTATAAAAAAATTTAAGCATTTGTTGCTGTTGAGTTATCTCTCTTTCTTTCTTTCTCTCTCTCTCTCTCTCACTCACTCTCTCTGTCTCTCTCTCATGTCGTAACTTTCTCCCAATAGTCACGGTGAGCTTTTGTTAATTAGCAGTAATCAAAGGAAGTTTTAATTTTAAGATTGAATTCCAAATAATCTGCAAGGATCGCACAAAAACACTTGTTGGGCCATATGTGGCCTGCAGGCCGCAGGTTTTCCATCCCTGCTCTAAATTCAATAACGAGTACATCTTTAAAGTATAATTGTAAATAAGTAAAATATCATGTTTCTGAATATTCTAATAGTGTGTGTCTGAAATTGTAAAACAACTATCAATGATATGATCAGCATATTATAAAAATGTGTTCAAACTCTGATGTCCTTGATTTATCTTACTTTTATGTTTTTATCATTAACAGTTCGGTTATTTTGACATTTAACTAGTGATAAAACCGAAAAGATTAGATCCAGACAATCAAACATAAATGAAAAAAAATGTGAATTCAAAATGGGAAAAGGTAGAATATTATACCTATTCCTTTTAATATATGAAATGGAAAATTGAATATCGGTTTTCGTTGTTATGTTCCTTTACTTTGTGTCTTGTAAAAATGGAGGTATGAGGGCTAGAGTTGTCATGAGGGATGACATTGTGATGAGTATACATGATGCATCTCTTGGCAAGTCTGCCTGTTCACTTTGATGAACACATCATGTATGCACTTGTACTGCTGTTACATTGTCAACAATCTGTCAGTGCCAGATGCAAATGCCTTTATCAACTATAGATTACACTTGCAGAACTGTTTACAATTTTAGTGTCATTATTGATGCGACTGAGACACGTGATGTTTAGAAATGAAACTATAATAATATGAGACAACTAATGTCAGAACTTTGAAATAGAGGTAAGATCGAAAGGTATTATCTTTTAAAAATTGATCATAAAAAATCTAGCCCGACGAGAGCCAGGCCTGCGGGTATTAAGCTCAACACAGCCCGGCCTCGAGCACCCCAAGTCCGATATATATATATATATATTATATATATATATATAACTGTCAATGATAAAACCATAATAACAAGTGGAAAAAAACTAAGATCATTCAACCGTAACAAGGGGTGTTCGTCAGAGTCAAAAACCCAAATGAGAAAAAAATATGTTTTTTTGTATCGAAGAATTAAAATTATCGAAGAAACCTTGACAAATTTTTAGCAGAAATTTAGGAATTAGAGAATTAGGTATTACTTTCTCATTTAAAAAAATTAATAATAGTTTAATTTATCGGCTTTTGTCAAACTAGACAATAAAATTTTACTACAAGGACGAATAAAAGGAAAACATGACAGAAATAGGAGTAGGTATCGCACATGGTATTCATTGATAACAATATTTCACAATAGACACGTGAAGTAACAATTTGTAACCAAACCACAAAAATAATTGGGTATAAAAGACTATGATCTTTCAACCGTAACAAGCGGTCTTTGTCAGAGTCAAAAACCCAACTGAAAGATCAAACGGGTTTTGGACTCTGACGAAGACCGCTTGTTACGGTGGAAAATCTTAGTCTTGTTTTCCCATTTCTTATTGTGGTTTGATCATATATATATATATATATATATATCTGTGTGTGTGAGTGTTAATAGTTTTATTTAAATGTTTTCATTCGTTTAATATTTATTTTGATTTTATTTCTTGATTTATCTTTGTCTTTCCTCCCTTCGTAAGTTGGGTACACTGTTTGAGTGCTTCTTCAAGCCCACCAGCCAATCGTCACCAGTCTTCGGTGCGACACACATTTGTCTTTGTGTTGACGAGGCCATCGAAATATGGTAGTAAATTTTTATTTAAATTATGAGTGTTCTTTTTGTGAATATTGTTTAGATATAAATAGTAGGTATATAAGGAAGTTTGTTTATTCTCTACCAGCTAAGGAAATCACGGTCATCTATTATATCTAAATTATTTATTTTGTAACACATATTCCTTATTTTGTTATATACACATTCTTTTAGTATACATAATATATAAAGATATACTTATTGAAAACAAGTTGTCGAGAGAGAAGCCCAGGTCAGGTCAGACCGAATCTAATAATTAACATTTTGGGCCAGAACTAGTCCGAATTGAGGGTCAGATCGGACTCAGGCTTAGGATCTTAACTAAGTTTGAGGTTGTGCATAAAAATACGGGGTTAATTCCAATAGTATGTATACCACTAAAGGGGTTGATTTAGTGCAGTCAGGTACTTGAATCTGAGTTATAAATACATTTATACATAAAATTCAGTAATTTCCTTACTTTACGTTCTAAATTTCATAGATATTTTCAAATATGTTTAGACGCTATGGTCGAGACCAGAGGTCTTCAACCTTTTTTACATCGTGACCCCATTTTTGACGCCCCAAGTTATTTGTGACCCCTTAATGTGAACAAAAATAAAACTAACCGCTAATAAGACCGGGCATATTAAAACAAATTTGATCCAGAGCACCTCTGTTGGAAAGTGGCTCATTTTACTCACCCATCAAAAAGTAGTGAGAAAACTAAAATACATCAGCAAAAACATCGTGAACACGGAAACTGCCGTACATTTTAATTAAATTTACCTGCAAAAAATCTACTGTCAACCCATACTAATATATATATATATATATTTGTAAAAGTTGGAAGCAGTCCTTCTTGAATATATATTTCAAATAACGTTGTGTCCGATTTCACATTACTTGACTTTGTTGAATTTTTCCTCAACTTTTGAAACCTTTTCTTCAATTCAAGGTTATTCAAATCAAAGATTTGATCACTATACTTTGTCAAATTTGTATTTGACATGTTTCGGTGCTTCACACACCATCTTCAGAATTATCCATTTTATTATATGTAACAACCATTAATCCAAAAAAAAATATAAAGCTAAATTACACTAATAAAGTAAACATTCTAGACAGGTTACCGAAAGGATATGAAGTTGCAGTGTTGTTATCAGTTTGTGTATGTCCTGAGATCCCTGGATGGTCCGATGTTTCATCTACTGCAGAGCTTGAACAACACTGCTTACATCCTGTCAACATCTCACTTGCTTGAGGTTTTCAAACAAGCCCAACCGGTTACTGAAATTTTCTGTTTGTTCCCTTCTTTTTGAAGCTTTCTCAAAAATGTATAATGCATCCAGTTTTCTGAGTCTGTTTTCGTCTTTTTCTGTCGCTATTATTTTGGTATTGTTAACAGAGTTTCCCTGGAAATTTTTGTTTTATACATCTTTTGTAGGTGTTCTTTTGGTGCTCCTGAAGCCAGATGCATAGTCAGCCTCCCAGAAAGGGTAGTGACAGTCGATCCTATATGTGAGAATTTTAGGCACTCACAGTTTCTTAGTGGACATTGGAACTCATATACTAGGTTCGTCAGTTTCAAAGGCTGTTTTCTCTCGTGCTGGTTCCTTATAATAAGTTGCGAAGTAGCCTTGTTTTTATAGAAAATAATAAGTTGGGTCATGTCTTCGCGTTTTCTTGTTATTATTCTTTAATATAATTTTAATATTCTTTGGTCGGTTTTGTAATTTTCAGAAAACTGGTTTTCGTTATATACGAGTATCTTGTAGATATTTTGTCGCTCTTGATTTGTTTATTATCTTAATTTTTCGCTTCATTTTCCCCAATTTCTTCTATTTTCTGAATAATATAGTTTTAAAGAGTTTTGTCAAATTTGTTGTTACAATAACCGTTTTTTATGAAAACATGTTTTAAATGTTCTCTGTTGAATTTGCTCCAATCAGCTGAGATTTTAAGTTTTTCTGTCTATTAATGTTTTGATTGTACCATTTTTATATCTTGAGAACTTTCAATCCTGCTATTATGGTATATGCCGGTGTATGTTGGCTTGAAAAACATTGCTGTTGATAACATATTATTTGCACACATCTGCACATCCAGGAATTTAATGTTGTTTATACTTACCTCATGGGTAAACTGTTATAGCAAAAATATAGTTTTCTTTTTATTTCAATAAGCGTTTCAAGGTTATTAACTACTAGAAAACAATCGTCCATAGTGGCAATAAATGTCGGGATTGTGTGATTTATCTTTCTTTAAAATTTTACTCTCCAAATTACACATATACAAACTGGCAAAAGTTACACCCAATGGAGATCCTTTGACTATGCCGTCAACTTGGTACAACGTTCTGTCGATATGTTTAAAAGGTTTTTTCATTGTACATGCCTGCAATAGCTTTACCAATATGCATCGTTCTATATTTGGAAGGGCGATAGTGGCATGATTACAAACTTCATCACAGATTATATTAATAGTTTCAATCACAGGGAGGTTCGTTAATAGAGATTCTGCATCTATTGAGGCTAGAAGTCCCTTGGGTCTACAGGTCCGTATTATTTCCAAAAAATCAATGGTAGAATGTAACAAGAATTTAGCAGGTAAGCATTTTGATATTATACTATTTAACGTTTTGGCAATCTTGGAAATCATTTTAGCTAAACACTGCAGTCAAACGGCTTAAAGAAAACCCTCACATAGTAATTACACGAGCAGACAAATCCTACACTTCTGTAATTTTAGATAGCATAATTTATAAACACAAGTTAGACATTTAAAGGCATAAGGCTAGCTTGTAAGTTGCGGTATTGATTTCAGAAATGATAGTTTGTAGGTTCTTACCTTGCTTATGGATCTTGACGTTTCCATATATGTAACCAGGGTTATATTCACCGAAGAAGGATTCTATGATCTTAACATTTCGATTCTTATTGGCTTCTTTAATGCGCTTATAGTTCTCAACTTTTCTTCAATCGTTTAAATTTAGATTCATTTTTATACTATATGTTTTGACATTCAACAATTTAAAATAGCTGATTAGTGGTTGGTATAGTAAATATTAATACGCTTATGGTATAGTAAATATTTATGGTCATATCTGTATATTTAAGTTACTAAATTATGATTGAATTACATTAAATTATATGTTATTTAAGTTAAAAAAATTAATAATTAGATATTTAAGTGTAATAGATTGAATATTTTAATATGTTTACGTTTTTTTCCTAATTTATGTATTAGAGAGATTTTAGATACTTGTACATGTAAGCAATAAAATTGTTTAAATAAAGCTAAAGTATGTACGTGAGTAAAATAATTGTTGGTTAGAAAGAAGAATAAATTTGATTCGATTTGAGAGAGGATGAAATTGTCTTGTTCGGTCAAAGTAGTGGTGTTCAATATAGGAGAAAACAGTGTATGCATAAGAATGGGCCAAGACAGGCAAATAAGAAAGGGCGAAAGCGGTATAAAATGGCATTGTGGTATAAATTTGTTATAGGAAGGAAGTGGGATCGGTGGTAGGGTCAAGGGGATGAATAGAAAGAAAATATGGGCAACAAGGGTTGGTTTGGAAGAGGTGAGAAGAGCACCCTTTCACAAGCACCCTTTCCGGATATAACAAGAGAGTGACCGTCTTGACGCCAACAATAACGGCCTTCCTACACGTATCACTTCAAGCCTGCCTTGTCCTATCACACACATTTCACTGTCGCTAGGCCTCAAATAGATTGTTAGTTTAATAGTGCAAAGAAAATCCATATTTATACTTTGAATATTTCTAATATTCAGACCATTATAATCGACTCCCCTTATCTAGCATAAACAATGTGTTTAATTTACATAAAAGCAGAATTAAATAATATCTAATTTTGTCAATAATGTTATCCATATACCGGCATATGATTTCAGCCAGAGTCAAAAACACAAAACTCAATTGGGTTTTTGATTCTGACGAATACTGCTTGTTACGGTTGAAAGATCTTAGTCTTTTTTTCTCATTTCATACTGTGGTTTGATGATTGATTGTTGTTTCACGTGTTTATGTGAAACCTTGTATATATATATATATATATATATATATATATACGTGTATATATTGAATTTGATAGCGGATTCTACATTCACTACTTCTTTACTTATAACTTCTATTTTCCACACGATCTTCATTTGTGATGGTAAGAATTTCCAACGTAAGCTAGCAAAAGACATTCACAAGATTAGAACATTAAATAACACTTGACCGTGTATATCTATATTTAATTAACTTCAGTTCAGTTGGCCTTTAAACGCCCATGTAGTACATAATCTGTATATGTAGTCAATATAAGTAAAACACGTCCAGTTAAATATAAGTAAAACACGTCCAGTTATTCAGGTTCAAACTAAACTGTCAATGCTGACTTTTCGGTTTTTGTTTAAATTATTTTCCTTAGGCATAAGTATACAATTTTGAAACAGAAAATCTGTGTTTGGAAAGCTACACAGATATAGGGATATTTAACTAAAAATAAACAGGCATTTTACTGTCAGAAGTAGATATTGTTAGGCAATTTTATTTTTTTTTTTTGCGTTTATCAAAAATAAGAAGTACTAAATAAAAAGTATGCTTAGAATAAAATCAAATTTAAGCTGAGTATATAAGGCTGTAAAACGTAAAAGGAACTCCAGAGCTAATGCCAGTTAAGGACTGTCCTAATAATATTTTTCTACTAATATATAATTTTTGATACCATTTTGGAATACCGCAGTATCATCCCTGAGATTTTATAAAAAAAAACCGTCAAAGACGAGCACATCCAAAACTAAATGCCAACATGCCATAACTCCAAACTAGCATTCAAGAAGTGATATATAAAATGAGTTTTCTATAAATACTAGATACCCATAGCTCACTAAGACAGCATTTATATCATTCACATTACTGCCTTTTTCATGTAACAAAATTTTACAATTGTAAAAATATAGATTTATTTAACTTCGTCTATTTTTTTATCGCTATGTTGCCAAAAACCCGTTTTATAAGAATGTTTGAATATACTTCTAAGTCAGCATCAATGTATTAAACTAGAATAACTTGTTAGATAAAATATTTGGCAAATGAAAAATGGTTAATTATTTTTAGTGTATTTTTATATCAATGTTGGTAACACTGATGTGCATGTAAACTTTCGTTGGCAACACTAAGTTTACAAAAAGTTTAATAAATTACAACTACAGAAAGAAAAATAAATAGGTTATTTAATTTAAATTTAACAGCTTATTTAACGTGTAATTTCGTTAATGTATTTCTTTATGTTAGCAATATATATTTTAAGAAGGGATTATAGTTTGCATAATAAAGTAAATATAATTTCATTATTTTATTATGTGTATAATAATGTTTTTAGAAAGATTAAATAGTAAATTAAGTCACTGGAATAAAATAAATACCATATATTATGTTATGTTATGAACTGTGTAATTCTTAATTCACTCACGTTTGGAATGAAGGAGTGTTACTCAAGTCTTCACAAAAATCATATATATTGTTGATGCGTTTCCAACACTTAGTGTTCATTCTTAGGTTACATATCCTTACTAAGGTGGATGTAACCTAAATCACTAAATGTTTCGTGTCGACGTTTTATAAAATCATTGCTCTGGATACTTAGTGTTTCATTCCCCAACTCTAACCATCATTGTATTTTCAGGAGAAAACATTTTTTGTCCAATAAACCAAAACCGTTTATTATTTATTAATTAATTTGATTATTATTTATAATCAAATAATTGATCCTATAAACGACAACAAATGCACCCGGAGTTTTATTATCATAAACATTATTAATTTTTTGAGTAGCTAGCTTTATAAAAGTACACAGAGACATAAATTTGTTGCATTTAAATATATAAAAGTACACAAAAATATATAACCTTGGGTTTTACTATATTTTTTAAAGAAATGAGAAAAATGTACTTACTCCAGGAAGGATTTTGATGTTGTGGAGGGCATTTTGGGCGTCTAGGGCAGCTCTTCTTGTGTAGTAGGTGACAAAACAGCAACCTGTAATGCATTCATAAGTAAGAAAACGATATAAGCTGTATTATATTTACAATTAATGACTTTGGAGATCAGAGTCGTGCGAGTTAAATTTTTGGTGATAGAATAAAAAATTGTGGAGAAACGCCAGACATCTTTCATTCACCTTGGTATAGTTATACATTAAAATAAATTATAGCTAGTTAACAATACACAACGAAATGCCCACTTACACAATATATATATATTATATATATATATATATTTCTTTTCATTATTTTCCCTACTCTTTCACTTAAATATTACTCTCATTTCTTCATTTATTCACAGCTTAAGCTGATCCTCGACGGTGAGGTGGCTGCACTTTGTATCGATCGGTTGACGCTTTCACATCTCGACTGCTGAGGTTTTTCTTCTTTTTCTTTTTTTAACTTTCTGACGACGGTAAGAAAGCCGAAATGATCGAGAATTGTGATTGTTAGTCTCATTTAGGTGTTTTTAGTTGCAACTTTCATTATTTATATATATGAACCAAATTCACTGAGAAACACGCATAACAGAGAACATAAACTTTCCACTATAGTTCATCAGCCTCGTCATCAGATAGAGAGATGTGAATCGCCCCGAAGACAAGCGAAAATCACTTGGCTATGGAGAGATTCATATCTTTCAATCGATGATGAAGTGGTCGAAATATAGTTGTTTCCATTTAGTAGTTTTCCAGGTTCAAATCAAGTTAATGACTTTAAAAAATTTGATTTTACTCAAAACTTTTTTAATAATGCTGAATAGAATAGATAATATAAGAATACATAAAAATTTCAGAAGTTATAGATATAAGAGAATATATCTATACATTTTAAAAATATAGATACATTCCGTAATTCTGAATGTATTATAACGCAAAAGTAAATATTCTAGACAATAATGAATGCTTTTATAAATAAACATTTTGTCCAAACATTCAACTTCATCATAAAGTTTTGTAGCGTATCTCCGTAATTATGAAATGCTTTATTATTTAATATATTTTATGTTGTGTTTTAAATAAGTTAAATAAATAAGTAATAAGTAAAAGTTTTAAATAAGCATAACCAAAACCTCAGCTTTGAATGTTTCATTTAAACTGAAAAAGTTACCGATTTCTGATTAAAATGAATTATATTTTCTTAGACTGTCGATATTTGTATCATGTAGTTGTATAACCTGCAAATACTTTAAATGCGTATTAGTAACCTACGAGATGTGATCAAAAAGTAGGGTCCCTTTTTGAATTTTGCGTGCCATGTGCACTATAATTTCAAATTCTTTTTTGGTTGTGTTGGTACAGTCGGCATGATCATATGTTCACAGTTTTGTCTATATAGCTTGCACTATTTTTATGTGAGAAGCTAGTCGATGTTAGATTCGTTTCCGTGTGCTCGGCCATTTTATGCAATTGAAAATAATAGAATAGAAAGTTTGCATGATTTTTGTGTGTAAAATGGCATTAAGTGATTAAAAACTTTTGAAATATTGACCGTGGGGTATGGTGAGTTGACTTGAGCTCCAAACATGTTTATTCGTGGTATATCTTATTCCACAGGTAATTATTCTGTCAAGATTACAAAATCACCGCGTACACAAGCGCAAGTCTAACATTTATGCCTGTCATATAAAAATACCAGATCCTATACAGTCAAAACTGTGTGCATATGATCGTGCAAGTGTATCAACACAAGAAAAAAATTATATTGCAGTGTACAGAGTGGGCCAAATTCAAAGAGGGTCCTAACGTTTTAATGAAACCTCCTGTTAACTAAGAATATTTGATCCTCATGATAAGTTATTACATTAAATAATGGTTATTCGTTGAGTGAAATAGATAATAAACGAATATAATCCGGTGAAAAGTCAGGAATGATGAAAACTTTTAATCCCACTGATCATGAAATAATTATTATCAGGAATTGATGAACGTATTTGAATCTATCAGAATGAAAATGATAGTTGGAACAACTTTCTTAGTTTCTGAAACTTTTTACCTCTAGTCTGTTACACTAAACAACTGCTGTTTTAAAATATATGGGAGATGAATTTCATTATTAACTTGATTTATTGAGTTAGAAGATGTTAGAAAGTCTCCTTATATGTAATGAAAAGTAAAAATATTATTTATACATCTTAAGAGTTTATTCATCAAAATCAATGGAGTATTTTTGACATAAGTAAGTTTAATTAACAAACAACACATTTTGAACATGTATTGTAACCTTTTTTGGCACTTTCTTAGTAAAAACAAAAAAAAAAATGGTTTGTCAGTACTCTCTGTTTTTACCTTCTAACTATAAGTAGATGGCTTATCGTTAAGATAGGTTGGGTTAGGCTATACTATATGGTTAAATACATGCATATTGTTAGTGCCACAGAGGTTAGTAAATAAGATATGATTATCAACCGTCATATCTCGTCTATCGTAAACGTTATAACGATATACGAGATATGACGGTTGATAATAATATCTTATATTATAGTGGCCATATCACAATGAAAGACACATAGGATCAACATTGGTCCTTAGTGGTACTACACAAAGAAGATTGATTCTACGTTAGGAGTCCTAAATTTTACCTTACACAACTGTATTTACAGTAGGAATATTTAAGAAGTACCTAACGTCGCACAGGCTCGCCACCGATGACTTAATATATCTTTGAAGGCTGATGTCATCAGATTTATTCATTCGCCACGTGAACATATCGAGGTTCAAAATGGGAATTGAACTCCAGACCTACAAGTTCAGAGACGAGCACGTTGCCACTGACCTAACCGGGCACTCATTGTTAAGTTAAGTTAAAAGGAAATCTTGGGAACCCAATTGAGAATTTAAAGAAAGAAGCAATCATTGTAAGTAGAGCTGAGAGAATTCGCATGGCGGGCGATTATAGTTGGAAGCCAAGATAGTCCAGTCACAATGTACTCGCCTCTAGACTTGTTGATCCGGGGTTCAATATCCACTCTGTTAAAAGATTTATTCACGCGAGAGGTGAATAATTCTAAACACGACATCTCTCGGAGAGAACGTTAAACCTTCGGTCCCTAAACTGCATAATGTCAGGTGCTCATTAAAAATCCATATTCTAAATTGACTTGAGTTAGGCAAAATTTATGACCCTCAATATTGAATGTGGTATCACAAAGGGCTAATGTTTGACCAATGTGTGTTCTCCAGTTATTGGACTGCCATTGCAACCTAAGCCTACCCAAAATTGAAGTGCACACTAAGGAACAATTACTTTAGTTCTTTTTTTTTTACAAAATTACTTAGGACAAGTTACTAAATTACGATTTAAAACCTTTAAAGGTAGTCGCAAAACTCTAACTAGTATTATTTTATAAAAAAATATATACATTTTCTTAAACATTTCACTCACGTCATTAACGTGCCAACATATTTATAAATTGAGGAAAAAAAAACTTATAAATTGATTTCATGAAAATAACTCTGTTTTGTAAAGAACTTTACTTTTTTATTGTTTAAAATCAATAGCGATTACTTGAACAGGGCTTATATTATATTATAAGTACTTGTGTTCTATTATTGGTAAAATTATTCTACTCATTCCTGTATTATTTATAATAAGGAATATAAAAAGTAAATCAAGTAAGTTATTGGAACTTATATTAGGGTACTAATCACTGTTATGTGATAGAATATATTTGATTTTATATAAATAAAAACACACATTTGTTGATGTAAAACACCGATGATTTGTATTACAGATGATTTTTATATATGAAATGAATCTTTGTATTATAATATAAAAAAATCTTTTTAAATATAAATTTACCATTTTTTTTACCAAATGCTATATTGAAAACATAACATTCTATGAAATAACGTTAATTAAATACAGAGTTAAAAGATACATAGGATGAAATAAAAGTTAGAATTAATATAACAAGTTTGTGAAATGTACAGATGGAGGAAGTAGAAATTAAAGACATGTGAGGACGTGATGGGACTGAGAAACGGCTGGGGCTCATCGCTTTGCAGTTAACCAAATGGCTTGCTTGAGATATCACTTGAAACACAGTGGACATCAATAATGACCACTTCTCTCTTCTCTCACACATATTAAGCCTGACAGACAGTCTCAACTATTTGTACCAGAATCACTAATATAATTGCAGTTCTTTGAACACCTGATTATTAAATTTCATTATTCAGATATGTGATGGTCCACAATAACATTTCTGTTCTACATGACAATAATTTGTCTCAATATAATAATAGTAAAAAATGAAAAAACTGTAAATTATAATAAAATGTTATTACCATATCACATTGTATCAAAAATGCCTCGTTTTAGTTTATTTTTTAAACAAGAAAGGTGCAATTTGAAAAAATAAGCAGTTCCGTATATGCAATATGAAGAATTAAAATGCAAGCAAGAAATAATCATATTAAACTTAAATTAAAATATTTTTTTATCAAAATTGTAACCAACCTTCCTAATAGATGAAAATTACCCAATAACTATTATTTACTAAGGATAGTATATTAAAATTGTTACTATTACTTTAAATTTATTGTCTTTTAGTATAAGCGGTGTGATCAAAAAGTAGACACTTTTTGAATTTTGCGTGCTCATTTTCAAAATTTCAATTTTTTTGTTGTTATATTGGCACACTCATCAGGATCATGTGTTTACAATTTTGACTACATAACATATGTTGTGTTTATGCAAGAGACATAAAGTTTGGAATAGTGTTTGCGTGCTCGGCAATTTTTTGCTGTTGAAAAAATAATTACTTGTGGAATAACTTATACCACTTATAAATTTCTTTTACTCAACCGTACCCCAACTGCTCAACTATTAACATTTCAAGAGTTTTTGATAACTAAATACCAGTTTTTACAAAAATTATACAAACTCCCTGCATTATTATTTTAACAGGAAAAAATCACTGAAAAAACTAATATTCATCTTACCTCCCGTTGTAAACAATTGACGTTGGAATAATTGGTACTTTTATCGAAGCAATAATTGATTTTTTATCCCAATAACTTTAAATAAAAATAATATTGACATTAATTATTAAAATATAGCAGAACCTTGCAGTACAAATTTAATTCACTTGCAGAACAAGCACATATTGCGATTTACTACAATTACAAAGAGAATTATTGTATTGAAATTAAAATGAAAATAAAATATCCGGTCCAGAACACCTGATTTTAATTTATTTTTTAAATAAAAGAGGTGAATTAGAAAAAAGAAACATTATTTTATATGTAATATGAATAGTAAAATTGTATGCAAGAAATAAATACACCAAACTTAAAATGGAGACCATATTTACGTGGGAAAGACGGTCGCTCATACTACGTATTTTTACTCGTAAAAAGACAAAAATTCTTACGAATGGATTCTCATAAAGCGAATTGCTCGTACAGAGAGGCACTAGTACTGCTAGGTTTTATTGTAAATGGAGGTTGTTTTAGTCGATAGTCAGTTACACGAGTGGATGCTGGTAAAACGAATTGATCGTACAGAGGCACTGATACTACTAGGTTGTATTGTACATGTAATGTTGTATTAGTTGATAGTGGATAATGTCGTATTATACGAGTGGATTCTCGTAATGTGAATTGCTCGTAGAGAGAGACATTCGTACCCGTATGTTGCTTTAGTTGATAGTTTTTATACGAATGGCTGCTCGTAATGTGAATTGCTCGTACGAAGAGACATTCGTACTACTAGGTTATATTGTACATGTATGTTGCTTTAGTTGATAGTTTTTTTTACGAATGGCTGCTCGTAATGTGAATTGCTCGTACAGAGAGACATTCGTACTACTAGGTTGTATTGGACATATAATGTTGTAATAGCAGACAGTCAGTTATACGAGTGGATGCTCGTAAAGGGAATTGATCATTAAGCGAATTTACGAGCAGTCTTTACAAATGGCTGCTCGTAAAGCGAATTGATCGTACAGAGAGGCATTAGTACTACTAGGTTGTATTGTACATGGATGTCGTTTTCGTTGATAGTCAGTTATACAAATGGCTGCTCGTAAAGCGAATTGATCGTACAGAGAGGCATTAGCACTACTAAGTTGTATTGGACATGTAATGTTGTAATAGCAGACAGTCAGTTATACGAGTGGATGCTCGTAAAGCGAATTGATCATTAAGCGAATTTACGAGCAGTCTTTACAAATGGCTGCTCGTAAAGCAAATTGATCGTACAGAGAGGCATTAGTACTACTAGGTTGTATTGTACATGGATGTCGTTTTCGTTGATAGTCAGTTATACAAATGGCTGCTCGTAAAGCGAATTGATCGTACAGAGAGGCATTAGTACTACTAAGTTGTGTTGTACATGGATGTCGTTTTCGTTGATAGTCAGTTATACAAATGACTGCTCGTAAAGCGAATTGATCGTACAGAGAGGCATTAGTACTACTAAGTTGTGTTGTACATGGATGTCGTTTTCGTTGATAGTCAATTATACGAATGGCTGCTCGTAAAGCAAATTGCTTGCACAAAAAGGAACTCGTATTCAGAGCTTGTCCTGTACATGAAATGCTGATGGTCAATCAATAAGAATAATGTTTATCAACGTATCAATTGAAGCATTGAAAAGAAGAATGTCTAGTAACTGGTATGATGATTAAACTTTGATATCTCATTTCCAATCAAAATTAAAAAGAAATATCGACAAAAATCCCCTTCCAGAATGAATATAGGGAGGAGGCTGATCAACTTACAGCCCAGATGATGACTTGGCTATAACTGTTATAGATCGCCGTGATGCAATCAACTTCAGACCCCAGCCAATATCTCGACCCTTACTCGTAAAATATGTTTACCTCGCTTCAGATTAAAATCTATCATTCAGAAACGAGAGAAAATGACAAAAATTCTTAAATTTTTGGTTATGGGTCAAATAGTAATATTACACACGATGGAATAAACTGAAATTAGGAATATTGAGAAATAATTCTAAAAAATTTGTAACTATGCATAAAAATGAAAACAGCAGTATTGAGAAATAATTCTAGAATGTACCTAACTATGGATTAAAGTAAAAATAGCATTATTATTCATAAATAATTTAAAGGTGTTTACAACTATGATGGTTGTAATTAAACAAAACAAAAATATAAATGTTTATAACATACAGTATTATGACAGCTTTAGTAAATTGCTAATGAAATATTACAACTCATTATAATGCAAACACTGTTTCATGAAAAGTCAGGAGTGTACACTCACTGACAATCAGATTAATTACTAGACTAATTTCAATGAGCCCATTTGTCTTTTGTCAGTTTTAATGTAAATTTGATTACTATATTACATATATTGAGGCAACTATGATTGTGTTGAAGCCAGAATACAAGTATAGTTAAATCACTTTCCTCTCTTCTTATATTTATCAGGATTTATTCCTGCCTTTTTCGTCCTCTTTGTAGGGGACAGTACTTGATGTATATTTTTATGACTTCATCTAAAGCTTTGAAAGGGCCACAAGGATGTAGCCAAATCAAGAAGTGAAGAAATATAACTTCATGTTGTAAGTGTTGTAAACTAACTTATCAAATTAAATTCTGTATTAGTTTCATAACTACTCAAGTGTGTTATTGATTTCCTTCGCTGTTTTTGGTTGAAAATGAATGTTCTCAAACCATAGTTGTTGCTAATTCACGTTCTTCTTCCACAGTATGATTTTTAGTTTTTAATTTAATCCCTCTAAAACAAGAGCAAACCATTTCTACGACAGTTTATGATTTTTGAGATAGTAATTTAGGCTCTACTTTTGGGCATTTGCTTGGTGAAACAGCATCGCTTCTTAGCAAGTTCTTTGAGCACGTCCATTAATTATTAGCACTTTTATACTAACGAATACGAAATTTTAAAAAAATCGTTGCTCATTAATACCGGAGACATCGAGCCATAGAAACGGGAGGCTTTAGAAGCTTGATTTAAGTACTAAGAAGCAAGTTAATTTATTAAGAGCGACTAAGTGAGAAGTTTTAGCAATCCTATATTAAATTGTTAGGAGGAACTCAATAATAAAGTTAGGAATCAATTACATTTAAAAAACCGGATGTGAACCAGTGCATAAGTCAGAAAATAGTGAACGTTATGTTGTCAGGTCATGATTGAGGCCAGAAAACTACTATAGTTAAGTAGTCAGGAGGGGCTCAGCATGGAAGCTAAAAAAGGAAAACCTATAGGTGTAATTAAATTATACGGAGTCACTCAGGATAAAAATCAGCTCATCAAGGAAAATTAGTTTGTAAATATAAATAAAACTATTTATTTTTCATCAATACTAAATAATTTATCATAAATTAACTTATTTACACAAGATTTATGTTAAATAATGTATTATAACACATATATTATGAATAATAAAAAGATATAATATATATTACATATAATATAAATCAAAACCACAGTAATAAATGAAAAAAGGACTAAACTCTTTTATCCCTAAGAAGCAGTCTTCGTCAGAGTCAAGTCCCAACTTATTTGATTATAATAATATTATAATATATTATATTGTATTATATATAATATCATTATATATAAAATAATTATATTTTATTATAATTAAAAATTACTGTTTATTATTTATTTTATTTTTTATATCTAATATGCACTACATATTATTATTTATAATATATATATATATTTAATATATAAAAAATATATATTATTTTATTTCTTTTAAACGATGCTTCGGGCAAAAGATGTATGCTAATTAAAGATTAAGTAGAATTTCTTTAGTATAGTTTTCTGCAACATATCTTATTCAAATGATTTATAAAGGCTAGAAATGGAATTAAAAAAATATGGTTTCTGTAAAAGCTGGTATTCAGTAAATAAAACCAGTTTCTTTCAAGAGTGTATTTTTTCTTAATTATTGTATTTTTCATAAGTATCATATAGAAGTATATTATTTAAAACTAATACTGTAGTATAAGTACATAAAATATACGATTAGCGGCAGACTGTGAAAAGTTTGATATTCAAGTGCTTGTGACAGCAATTTTCTTTTGAAATAAGCTTATGTATTCATTTTACTCTACGCTGGGTCAGCATTTCCTTCCCTAATACATTAAACATAGATGATTTTAAAACAGTTTACAGTGATTAAACCATTGTTCAGTGCTTTAGACGCTAATACTATTTAAGGTAATTCCATCTTCCCAAGGTTTTGCATATATAATATGTTTACTGAGGTTTACTAGCCTTATTAGGTTTCTTTGTCAACATTATTCAATTTGCCAAGTTAACTTTACATAACATATTTATCTCGCTTGTGATATTTAAACAGTGAAATTAGCAACGGTAACTTTACCGCTAGCAACTCTAAAAATTTAACTCTATATATGTAAGCTAAACATTGTTTAAATTTTTTATATATATTCAAGAAACTAGGCATTATTTTTTTAAAAATTAAGTAAGTGCTTCTAATATGATATAAGAATAGGATTTTGCAGTTAAATATATATATATATATATATATATATAAACTTCAACATGGAAAACATGAAAAACACACAAAAAATATTCTCTGAGATCTTTGAAATTTATGTAATCAGACCATATTTTCTGTGGTTTTTTAATTAGTCTTTGTGGCATTTCTTTCATTAATTTCCATCAGGTGTTTATTGTGATTCCTTAGTAAATATATAACAAGATTTCACAGTAAACATGAGAAACAACAATCAATGCTCAAACCGCAATCAGAAACTGGAAAAAAAGACTAAGATCATTCAACTGTTCGTCAAAGTAAAAGACCCAACTAATTTGACTCTGACGAAGACTGCTTGTTACCGTTGGAAGATCTTAATCTTTTTTCCCGTTTCATATTGTGGTTTGAAGATTGCAAATATATATATATATATATATATATATATATGATTCGATGCGATGTTGACCAATGGGAGTAAGTTACAGGTCCAAGCGTAAGGTCCCAGTTGCCCGCTGCTCAGCAAAAACCTTTGCGTTCCCAATAGGTATAGAGGTTGCACAGTCCCTCTGTGTTAAATGATGTTTGGCAGAAAACATTAGCCTCACTTTACAGTGAACCCTGTTCCCTTTCTACTATTATACCTGTAACTCTACTCCCATTGGTCAACATCGCATCGAATCATATTCCTTTCCCGACAACCCATAGAAAACTATATATATATATATATATATATATATATATATATATATATATAATAGACTTTAATATGAGAAATTTAAAGTACGAGATTTGGGAAAGAAATCCAAAAACTGATCAAGACAAAAGTAGGTAGAAAATTTAATCTCACATGTATAAATGAAGGACTGTTCCCCAAATATGCGAATATATATATATATAATGTTCACACAGGAAAGAAAAAAGACTCACAACGATATTTCGACATTAGTCGTCATCGGGCAGAAGTAGTCCCTTTGAGTTAGCTTCAGCTACTCAAAGGGACTACATCTGCCCGATGACGACGAATGTCGAAATATTGTTGTGAGTCTTTTTTGTGTTTTTTTATCTGTTTTTCTTTTTCCTGTGAGAACTAGTAGTCCTGTTGGTCCGTTTGAAGTTTTTATTATATATATATATATATATAATATATAATAATAATATATATAATATATTATATATATATATATATATACCATAATTCAAAAATTCTGACTTTTGCCTATGAAAAAGGTTTTAAATAAAACCAAAACGTCGGCATTGAGAGTTTGATTTTGATCCTGGAAAATTGATCGAATCCCGATTACATTATACACCTATTCTATCCAACGGTTGATATATTATTGAATTTGTTATATATATATATATATATATATTTATATATATATATATATATATATAGATAGAGAGAGAGAGAGAGAGAGAGAGAGAGAGAGAGAGAGAGAGAGAAATGTATATTAAATTAAACTTACAGAAAGTACACAGATAAGAGATACCACAAAACGTTACTACTATATTGGTTTGCCTACTTCTCATGTAGGGAGATGTAAGTCTGTCCGAAGGCCAGCGAAGACTGAAATAATGTCTCATTGAAAAGGCACTCAATCAGTGTAACCAACATACGGAAAAGAGAGAGACAAGAATAATTAAGATAAATGATGCAAAAAAAAATAAAGACAAATATTTATAAATGAGATAAAAATAGTTAAGGTAATTGTTAAAAAAAAACTAAATAGTAATAATAGTCAACGACTGATGTTAAAACCAGGAGCAGGTATACCGTCTAGAAGACAATAAGGTCTTTTGAAACTGTCGAGTGATATTGGTGTTGAGATCATGAATCTACTAAAAACCCGTACACGGAGGGGTAATTTCAACTGAGTCCGTCAGAGCTGGCATGTATAGGAAAGAGAAGATTACTACGCTTGTATGCCATCCCCGCTGCCACTCAAGTAACCTGAATAAAATCCTTTTTATGGGTCCGTAAAAAGGTTTACTACAGACTACTATTCAGATTAGATAGCTACTATTCAGATAGGCTACTATTCTTTAAAAAGGGAGTAAAATCTATTCACAGGCACTTCACAATACTCTAAGATAAGATAATTGATGGCTATTTAGAAACACTTTTCCAGAATGAAAAAGTTGAAGGTATCATCTAATAAACTAAAAAAACGTGAATAATTATTCGATGAAGTTTTGGATTTGTAATTTTCAAAGTTTTTTTAAGGAAGAAGAAGCTATTACAACACAGAAGCAAGAAAGCCTAGTCTTAAAAACACATGGGTTAAAAGATGCAGAGTGTCTGATAGATAAGATTAGATTAGCTTGCAGTGGCAGTTCTACAAAAGAATACACACTGACCGAACATTGGTGGTTATGATACTATACAATGAACATTTTACATTGGGAGTCTTAAATGTTGCCAATTAGGAAAATGATTCCCTAAATTAGAAACACCTACTAAAACTATCAAGAAGAACCTCTTGGGCATTTACGCAGTATGCGATAACTAGGCTTTATGCACACAGGGGTTAGATTTAAGAAGAAAGTTTTCAATCACTGTATGGCATATTCTTACTGTCCTCTGAAAGAGGTTGTTGTTCTTGGTAGTTTCAGTTGGTGCTCCTAATTTAGGAAATTATTGAAATGCCGTACAAACCATACCTTCCCTTATCAGCTACTCTGGGGGGCAAGGTTAGCTCAGTGGTTAACGTCTCTGGATTGGTAGGTCCTGGGCTGAATACCACTGTGGCCCTACATTTATTCACCCTTGATATGAATAAATCTAAGCACTTTGTCCCTCAAAGAAGATATTACGCAGCTGGTTATGAGCCCGTACTATGTCATGTACTGGTTAAAGATCCCTACTCTAAATACACTTGTGTTAGGCAACATTATAGACTCCCAATGTAAAATGTTCATTATCTGATAATACAACTGCCAATGCTCGGTCTGTGCATGTTCTCTTGTAGGACTGCCACAGCAACCTAACGTAATGTTATCTATCAGACACTTCCTATTTGCACCCTTGTTGAAGAATTTGGAAATATCCTATCAGCTATTGCTAAAAAGAAGCTCATTCTCTGTCAGTGGCTGTATGAATTGCACCTCCTGTGATCGGAATTTGGTGATGCTAGGCACCTCCTAGAAGAAGATAAGGGGACAGAGTGGTAAATGTATTATTTCCCAAATGTTATTCTCAAATGGTTATAAAATTCTGTATTGTGAAAGTTTCTTTGGATTATCCTTAGTACTAACATTAATATACTTTTATACAAGCAGTTTACTTTATTTATTCTTTTAATCCAAACTTTTTCGTGTAGCATCAGTTACGTAAACTATTGTGTATAAATAAACCTTGCCTGAAATTTCTATCGGCTGAAATGTATTTCATTCCAGAATGATTAGTTATTTACGAACCAATAAGGCAATTACGGAAGTAGAAGTTGAAACTCGGAAATAAATCTGGTTTACTGTGAAGAGTAAATAGTGAATTAATATTGCGGCTTTGAAAAATAAATGTTTCAATAAGGCTTGGCTGAGAAGGGAACGATTTGACGAGCTTTGTTCCAGAGAATGTTCTACAAATTAAATTAATGCAGAACAGGCATTTCTAAAAGGAAATTTGGAGGAACCAGTCTGATTAGGTTATGAATAAATTTTACGCTTAGGAAAGTGCATTATACAAAACATATTTAGGCCAGTGTAAGGGAGGTAATGAGATGGTTGGGGTGGGTTGGGGGGGTTATTTAGCGGATGAAGGTTGAATTATGCAGATGGACTTCACAAAGGGTGGAGCAACAAGGCGAGTTTTGGAAGAAGCAGGGGGGGGGGGGAGGCAAAACGATTCAAAAACGGATTTGAGTTTTTCCTTCTCTAATGGAGAGGTGGTGGGGGGAGGGGCGCAAGGTGGAGAAAGTAGAGGCTGTCAGTGGTTTGAGTTAGGAAGGGGAAAATGGTTGCGGGGGTGGTAGTGGTGGGGGGTGGGGAGAGAAATAGGATAACTGATGTTTTTCCTTGGCCGATTCAATTTCACGGGAACGTAAATCTAATAAGAAGAAAAGAAAGGGTAGAGGGTTGAAGGAAAATGAATATAGAGACGCGTCATCCCTTAGCCGCTCTACACCCTTATCTCGCACAATTAAAGCACCCTTCTCTGATCCGTATGCAGAATACATGCAAGCTAATGTGAACATCATTCTTGTTTGCTTCTTCTAATAGCTTAATGGAATAAAGGTTTCAAGTTAGACCATAACAAGAACTTTATTAAATAAACGTCTATTGCTTTAGCATAGTTTGCATCACTAATCAAACGATGCATAATGTCTGATTCATTAAACATTTATCATCCCAATATGTCATTAACATGAAAAACATAAAAAAAAACAAACCCTCTTCTAATATTATTAATAATATTCTGCTCACTTAAATAATGTAGCAATAACAAAAACTGTATGAACAAAATACAATATTGTCTGTCTTTAATACTATAAAAGCAATTACATATACTAATTTTGTAATTTTATATTAAGTTTATTTGAGGAATTTCGGTTTAATGAATGAAAAATTTCAAATTTTTGAAAATATGTTATAGTTTTCGCATATACTGTAGAACCTCATAGTATGAGTGCCTCATAGTACGAGCAGCCACTTGTAAGAATTTTTGTCTCGTAGGATGAATAAAAATTTGTAGTACAATGGCCCTCTTCCTCAAGCCTAGATGGTCTCCGTTTTAAGTTTAGTAGATTAATAAAACATGATTATTTATTGTCTACATCTTTATTATTCATATTACATGTATAGTACTTTTATTTTTTGAATTGCAAATTTTCTGTTTAAAAAATAAAATTAAAAACCAGCATTCAGGGGATGGAACAGATTATCTATTTCGATATTAATTTGAATGCAAAAAATTGTTTCGTAATACAAGTTGTTCTCGTAACGAATTAAAGTCATACTGCGAGGTTTTAATGTATTTTAATAATTAATGTCAACACATCGTTTTTTATTTCAATTTCTTACCTTTATTGGAATAAAATATCGAAGTTTGCTGTGCTAACAGTGCTAACTAAGTTGTACTGTTATTCATAAATAGAGAACCGTCCGCTTTGTTTTTGCTTGAATACAAAATAAAAAAAACCATTGACTTACCACAGTTTATTTTGTTTGGAATATTCATCTTTACCCTTTATCATTCATGTGTTCATACAACGTTAAGAGTCTTATCTAAAATTCAAATGAATATGAATTTATTTTGAAGACACAAAAATGAGCTGGTCGTCTGTTTGATCTAAAGACATGGACAAATGACAAGTAACATAAATAATGGGTGACTAATTTTCTTGAGAATTCTTGCAAATATTACAAACAGAGTTCAAAGAAAAAATTTTGTTGACAAATAATTAAAAAATATTATTGTAATCTTGAATCTATTCTACTAAATAACTATAGAAGTATCATATAATATCTCTCTCTACTGGGTCCTAGGGTATGCAGGAGTAGAGGGAAATGAACGAACAAACGAACTTTTAAAGGAAGGTGTTCGGAAACCACATATTGGTCCTGAACTATATTGTGGTATAGAACAACACACTATACAAGAACTCCTCAGGAAAGAGGATAGGGAAAATAGGAAGCAATACTGGGATTCTCTTCAAGGACACAGAAAGTTAAAGATTAGTTCTCAATAAGTTTGGGAATAGGCAAATCTTGTATGGAAGGCAGCAGGAATAATCTAAGGATTTTAACTAGATTTCAAACGGATCACTGCAAACTTAATGACCATCTGTAAAATATAAATACATGAAAAATAAAATAAAATTTATTAATTTTTAAATCTTTTAATCTTTTGATATTAATAAAAAAATTAAATTAGAGATGACAAAACTCAAGTTACTTTATTAGGTGGAATTAGATAATGTGGAGCTAACCAAATCAAAAAATAGGAAAATAGTCAACTCAATAGAGGGATTGAATGCATACGAGCTCTGAACGTCATTCAGTTTTTGTCTTGATGCTGGACTAAGTCCAAAACCTGTCAAGTTCCTAAGTCAATGGGCGAGGTGAAACAGTGTATATTTCTAATAAAATGCAAGATTTATGAGGAGGGGATGCAAAGAGTTTTTCTTTGAATGGATGAAAAACACCAACAATAATTTGGTAACGGAAAGTAGAATAACACAAGTAACAAAGTAGAACAGGAAAATGGATTAAAACTCATATAATTTTTCCTGTAAAAAGATTGTTCTTTTTATATAATCAAATATAGTTTAAACAAAAATAATAATAAATTAAACTCATACTGCGAGGTTTTAATGTATTTTAATAATTAATGTCAACATCATTTCTTATTTCAATTTTTACCTTTCTTAGAATAAAAGATCAATGTTTACTTTGATAATAGTACTAACTAAGTTGCTATTTACCTTTGTTCATAAAGATAACAATCCGCTATGTTTTTGCATGAATACAAAATAAAAAAAAAACCATTGACTGACCAGAGTTAAAATGTTAGTTCCATTTATAAAAATAAACTTCCATTTATAAAATGTTAGTTATAAGAATTTATTTCGAACTTCAACTGTCATATCTTGTATAAAAAACTATGAATTACAAGAAAACATTTAATTCTAAAGCAATTTCTTACGTTTGAAATATGAATATTAACTTTTCTTTTAATTTTTTCAAATCATAACAAGGAAAATATCTGATTAAAAAGGGTGTAACTGATGGTAATCGGTTCCAACCAACCCATAACAGATACGTATGAGCAGGTCATTTCTGGTAATTAGTATTACAGATTAGTTACGCATTCAAGTTTTAGTCAACTAAAGTAATTCCTTCTTTAATAATTTACCGATTAGTTGTGGATTCAAGTTTGAGTCAATTAAGGTAGGTAATTTCTTCCTTAAATGTTTACTAACTAGTCATAGATTCAAGTTTCACTCAATTAAAGTGATTTTCTTCTTTAATGGTTTATCGATGAGTAATAGATTCAAGTTTCCTTTAATTAACATAATTCCTTCTTTAATAATTTACCGATTAGTCATGGATTGAAGTTTCAGTCTTTTAAACTAATGTCCTCCTTAAATGTTTACCAACTAGTCATGGATTCAAGTTTTCAGTTAAATAAAGTGATTTCTTCTTTAATAATCTACCAATCAGTCATGGATTCAAGTTTCAGTCAATTAAAGTAATTTCCTTCTTATTAGTTTACTGGCTAGTCATTGATTAAAGGAATATTCAATTAAAGTAATTTTTTTCTTAGTAATTACCAATTAGTCATTGATTTAAGTTTCATACAATTAATGTAATTTCCTTTATTTGCGAACTTAAATAGCACAGATGCTATAAATTCTCAATGTCGGTGATAATAAAGTAGTAAATAAATTCCCAAATATTTAAAATTGAGAAAAACATTTTCAAAAGACCTATATTTTCCCGAATTGATTTAGTATAATCAGAGCTTCAAAATATGTGCCTTAGATATTAATATGGATACATCCTCAGTGTTCGCACTATCATAATATAATTATTTCATAATTACTACTTGTAACTATAATGTATTAAAAATTACAATGTATCTCAACACAGTTTAAATTAAATATGCTAAAATAGTTATATCATGATAGCGTAACACAGATACAGCCCTGGTGAAGCTGATAAATATAAGTTCAGCGAAACGTCAGCTTTAACTTAATTTAGCCAATTTTCGGTCAATTTTGAATATAACTTTAATTTTATTACTTAAACAGTACAGTCAGAAAAACTTTGTTAATAAGATCTAGTATTTTTTGTTTGCAAACTTCTATAGTTTGATAAAACCACTTGAAGAAAATTAAACAGTTACTTAATTAAGTACAGAAAAAAAGAAGAAGGAAAACTGTTAGAAACAGAACGACCATTATCAAGATAGTAAACGCATTAGAGGAATTGGAGAATCTGGTACAATCACCTAAGTGGATTAGAACAAAAGCAAGGAGACAACTAATTCAGTATCCCCAGAAAAAGGAATCAGGCATCGATCGAAACTTTCAAAGACCATAACTCAAAGACTTCACCTGGATCATTTATCTTCATTTATCAATCAACTATTAAACATTGCCTGTTTATTCTCTTTTCAACGACTATTTTTCATTCATTAGGACTTTTCTTCTTTTTTCCTTTTTTTTTTTTTTTTTTTTTTTTTGGTTATGCTAAACTGTAATGAATTCTAACTTCATCTCTAATTAGGGTTATTCAGTTCTAACTTCTACTGAAAGAGATGAATTACTATTGGTGAAATCAATAACAATCAATTGCAAGATAATTGTAGAGACAGAGTTTGAAGAAATATTAAAACTGACAATCTAGATTTATAGAATATTAAATAATTATATAATATATATATATGTATGTATGTATATATGTATAACCAATGACATAAAATGATTCCATGAACTCAATATACTAGATTCATAAAAAAACACATAAAAAAGATAGTACAGGAATCTGTTACTATTTTTCGATTGTCTCGTCATAAGAACATAGATGTGAGTTGCTCCAAAGGCAGGTAACCAATCCTGAGTCTAGTTTATATATATATATATATATAATTAATGTTAAAATTAGAAAACAAAACTGAGACTAACACTCATGATTTTCGATCATTTTGGCTGTCTTGCCATCATCAGGAGAGGTACGGAAAAATAAAATGGAACATAGGAGCCACAATAAGACTTGTTTATATATAGATATAAATAAATATATACTATAAAAACTTGTAGAAACACTAATAAAAAACAACAACTGGGAATCACATTCAATATTTCGACCCTTCTAATGGACGTCCTCAGGAAAGAAAGTTGAGTGGCGAGAAGACGAGAGCCAACTGGATAGCTTCACAGAATATGTACAGGCTGGCCACAAAGATAACGAAGAAAGAGTAGCAGGAATGTTGAAGAAAAATAGCAACGAGGAAAAAATATAATAATTATGAAAAAAATTAAATTTGTGAAAAAAATTAAATTTAGGAAAAACACCACCCTGAATACAGTTTAACGGTTAAGGTTGATGCCTGGATTTGAACGAGCTCTTAGAGCCACTTCCTGTATACATATAGACATGAATACAAAAATTTCACATAAACACGTGAAATAACAATCAATGATCAAACCACAATAAGTTGGGTTTTTGACTGTGACGAAGACCGCTTGTTACAGTTGAAAGATCTTAGTATTGTTTTCCCATTTGTTATTGTGGTTTGATCATATATACATGTATATAGGTGTGTTATCTAATCGGGATTCGGCAATTTTTTTTAGGTTCAAAAATCAAACTCTCATTGCCGGCGTTTCGGTTTTGTTTTAAACCTTATTCATAGGCAGAAGTAAGAATTTTTTGACTAAGAAACTGAAATTTTATTTAAAGGAACAACAATCTTAACCAGACAAAATCTTTGACTAGACCTGTCCGGTTTTGTCCGGTAAGATTGTTGTTCCTTTAAATAATGTAAATTTAATTTTCTTAGTCAAACAATTCATACTTCTGCCTATGAAAAAGGTTTTAAAATAAAAATGAAACGTCGACAATGAGAGTTTGATTTTTGAACTTTGAAAATTTGACCGAATCTCGATTAGATAACACACCTATTCAATCAAACGGTCGATTTATTATTGAATCTGTTACATATAATATATATATATATATAATATATAAATATATAATACACTTAAAATAACTGTGACACATAAACAGAAACATAACAAAGACTCACTTTTCAATATTTTGACCGTAATGGCGGTCGAAATATTGAAAAGTGAGTCTTTGTTATGTTTCTGTCTATTTGTCACAGTTTATTTGAATTGTAATCTGTCCTGCTGGACCGTTTCCGTTTATCATGGTATATATATATATATATATGTGGGTAAGAAGATTTTACATTAAACACGTGGAACAACAATCAACGTCCAAACGACAATACAAAATTAGGAAAATGACCAATATCTTTCAACCATAACAAGCGGTCTTTGTTAGAGTCAAATCAAGAGTAGCCCTCAAGATGTCTACAAATATACCAAATTTTCGGCTTAAAGCTGTTTGTTTGAAATTTGTGACCATAATGGAAGGCTTAATAAAGAAAGGTAGTGCAGAATATATATATTTGACATAAGAGATATTGTGTTATATATATATATATATTTGTGTATGATGGCAGCAGGTCTTCCCATAAGCATAAATTATTAAAATAAGCAGCAGCTTTTGCATTGACCAATTTCCTGTTGAGACTCTCTAGTTTCTTGTGTTTCTCAAGAAAACTAGAGAATCTCAACAAGAAATTGGTCAATGCAGCTTTATGTTCAAACCACAATATGAGATGGCGAAAAAAGACTAAGAGCATTCAACCGTAACAAGTGGTCTTAGTTAGAGTCAAAAACCTAAAAAAAAACTAGATGCAGAAACATCTGTAGGTGCATGGTGCATGACTACCACTTCCCTATCAAGAAGGCTCACCATGCACTTAATGGCCGGCCATCCAAAAAACATATGCAAGATTAGCATAATATTAATTTAACCCGAGAGATGATGGTTACAATTATTAAAATAATAAAAAAAGAAAGTAACCGCCATAAACTGAGAATTTTATAGGCTATATTAATCCAAAACTGAAGACACTCTGAAATATTCAAGTTGAAAACAGTAGCCGTATTTTGAGGCCATTTAAGTCACATCAAGGGCATCCAGAAACCCTTGCAGGTAGTAATTCAGACTGAGAGGCCATTCACTCCACAGGATTAACGCCCAGCTTTTCTTAAACATGAAGGAATACAACCCCTTCTATCTTCTCCGTGTATATATAATAAACCAGATAATTCACCCTAAAAGTTATTCACGCCCTGATGATGAATGTTGATCATCCGAAACATGTCAACTATAGGAGATGTACTTTATTGTGTAGACGAAATAACGAGAGTGTTATTTAGAAAAATTCAGAAACATGTCAAGAAATAGGTATCAGCTAAATTTGGTGTCATTTTCAATAATAATAATATATATATATATATATAATATTCCACATTCCCAATAAAAATGAAAAAAAAATACAACAAAGAATAGAAACATTTAATTTGCATACTGGCAAACGATAATAGAACAAACTGCAAATTGTAACATTGGAATTTGTGGAGTAAATTTTTTTTGAATACCTAATAGAAGACTCCCGTAAACCTAGAATTGACAAGTAAAGCCTTCATTGTATTTTATTTCATTGGACAAAACAATCAATAGCGACATTTCTAACAATCAAAAATGAAACAATGTCCCGTATGAAGCTTTACAGAGGATTAATTCATCACATTTTAATCTCATACTGCTAGAACGTTTCCTGTCATTAGCCTTCAAAACGCAAAAAACATGTATAAACGAAGCAGCAAGAGATCTATATCATCCTCCTTCAATTTTTTTTTTATTTTTAACTATTTCAGTGTGCTTATTAAATAGTGTGACATGAACGTAATATCATTATAATAATATCTAACAACAATAAAATTACTAAATTTTTACTGTTAGAGTAAATATGACAATTTCAGCAATCATTACCAATATTTGTTAATGAGCAATAAAATATTTCTCCACATGTCTTTTTTTTTTAAAAATTTAAAAGAAGTTTATGATACATGAAAATATAATATTATATTTTTCTAAGAGAGAAATTTTGTAAATTTTGTTTGAGAAATTTTTTTAGGGCTGGAATCTTTTTATCATACTTTTTATTTTAAATTAAACGTTGTTAAGTACTTTCTTTGGTGCTAGCTTTTCTTTTTCATAAAAACAAACATTATTATTGACTGGAGCTTGTTTGATTATTTTACCATTTTAGCCCCAGAAAAAAATAAGTTTCACACCCTTGTTGGTTAGAAAAATGTCTAATAGGAAGGCCATGTTTAAATAGTAAAATAAATATTTATCAATTACGATATATATCGCCAGTGGGGTCGTTACCATAAATAAGAAGGAGGACAAACATGGCTGTAGGTCTACACATTTCACTCAAGATAGAATACATTTAAATAGATTCCGCATTCCCGCTGATGTATGTGCCTATTCGAAAGAATAGTGATTTTTCTCCCTATCCCTTCTTAACCAATATATATATATATATATTACATACAACAAAATACATAAATTTTCACCGTCAGTCATCTATTGTATAGAAAATGACTCATTGGTTAAGAATGAATTTCATTAATGACCTAAAAGAAGTGAATAATTTTTATTGCTTACATAAAAAAATATGGAAACATATGGCAAAAATGCCAAAGTAAATTTATAAACGCAAAAAAAATGAGTACTGCTTTATATGTAAACATAAATTTATGAATTATCAAATGCAAAAGTGTTACATTAAAAAACACATAAGCTTTTGAATAAAATTAACCTTTAAATAAAAAAAATAATTTATTTTGTTTTCCTCAAGATTTCTTAGAAATATTTGTTATTTTAATTTAAAATTTTGCAATACTTAGAATGGATAATATTAATCTAAAGGAAAATAATAATAATATAAACACTTTTATACATTTAATTGGGAGTATGTCTGGTGAGTTATAACTTTCGTATTAAACGTTGGGGTATAAAAATTCAGAATTCTTCTGAACGTTTCTTTATAAAAATAATGCAGTAATAGGTTAGGCTAGGTTTCAGGGCAGCCCCACTAGAGAACACACATAGACTAAAGATAGAGCCTTTGTGATAACATACAGTGAATATTTTACATTAGTAATCCTAAATTTTGCCTAATTCAATTGGATTTAGAGTAGGGATCTTTAACGAGTACCTGACATTGCATAGTCTCGGGCTGATAGATTAACATCTACTAAGAGAGACGACGAGCTCAAATTTTCTCATGCCATTCCTGAGTAAATCGTGGGTGGATTGGGGATTGAACTACAAATTAACTAGCCTAGAGGTGAGAAAGAAAGCCTCTGTTTCTATTGGTTTCTACTCGTTTCTATTGGTTGCAGTAGTAAGCCATTAATATCGTTTTCTATACCAGCATTTATGTTCTGAAAAAAATATTTACCCTAACCTTTTCCATTATTCACATTTATCTAAAAATAAAAAAAAAATGGTCTTTACTTATGAAAGAAAAAATGAAATACTGAATAATATTAAAGTATTTTAATACTGTTTTATATTAAAAATATGAATTTCAGAGGGAGTCAGCAAAAATATGAGATTAAAAAAAAATTATGAAATGAAAATTCCTGAGCTTCTTCAAATACTTGTCTGAAGAGACTAACTTACGAATACACATAAATTAAAATATTCCGTCTTTGCTTGATCCATCAGACAAACAATGTTCTAAAAGAATAATAAAACACTTGCTGAAAATAACAAATATTTTTCTGTGTCAGCCAAATATTAACATTTATAATAAACAACATTGATTGTTAGACATAACGTTTGTAAACCAATAAAATTCTTCATAAAATTATGGGAATTCTAATGACTGATTATCTCACACTATATTTATTATAATATAAAGGCAATGGTATTTATTAGGAATTGGTTTCTAAAACTAATAATCATATTAAAAATCTGATTTAAAAAAAATGGATTTTCACATCAACTCATTAAAAACATAAGAGCAGTAATAATAATTTCGAATTAGTTTTGAAAACTAATAAAATATTAACTCTGATTTAAAAATATTGATTTTTCAAAACCAATTGATTAAACAAATTAGAGTAATAACACTTATTTCAAATTAGTTTTAAAAATTAATAATCATATTAAATGTGATTTAAAAATATTGATGAAAACAGTTTAAAAAAAAAACAATACATTTTATGAAAAAAAGTATCATACATCTCAAGTTTGTTTCAAATACTTTTTTTTAACTAATTACTGTTATACTTCCTCTTTCTGATATGTTTTATGTTTTTTTTCCTATAAGTAATTAGTTGATATGTTAATTACTTATTAAGTTATTACTCATTGTATGGGAAAGAAGTTAATAAAATAGTCTTCACATATAAAAGTTTAATAATCTAAACAATAATCATGCTTCAGTACCACAGACTCTGAAGCTTGGGTATGTATGCCTCTGTTTCCTTAATTTATTTTGTACCATTTATTTTATACTATAGACAACTCTGTTGTCATTGTATTTTTTAGTGTTATGCCTGAAGAAGAACACTATGAGTTCGAAATGCGTTGTTTAAACTATAAAACTTCTATACGTGGAGAATATTTCATTAACTTCTTTACCCTACAATAAGGAAATCCACATAATGACTGATTGCACTACTTTAGAACGAAGTTATTACTATTATTATTTCTTTATAAGTTATTACTTATCTTGTTAAGTAGTTAGTCATTTCTCCTTAAAGTTAATATTGCACAAATAAATTATTCTAGATTACTTCCTTTATAGTTTTTATTACAAGTTTCAAAGTACGGTATAAAGTGTAGGTTTCAATAATGTTAAATTTTAAAACGGTATGCTGACCTCTACACCATTTAAACTTGTAAATATTATTTAAATATATATTATACAAATCAACAATAAAAAATATTATAGACATTAAACAGAACAATGTTCATGATAAGTTTTCATACCTTTGGAAATAATTATGGATTAGTTCCACTATAACCGTTTAATGGAAACACAAGGATACAACCATATTATCAGTTTCAGGTTCTAAGTTGAATGGAATCACATAATTAAAACGACAATACATTAAGCCAATGTGCATAACATTTTTATACATTATGTTTCACTAATTTTATGACTCTTTGTAATAATACATAAAGAATGTAATGTTTTGAAAAAACAATGTTGCATTCCACCTAAAATTAAATTACATTTTAGCCTCTGTGTTCAACTATTACAAAATATTCAATTTTAATTAAAATATTCCACATGTTCTTTTATTATATAGGTTTTATAAAAAGTTAAATTTTTACTTTATCCTTTAAAGTACTATAAGTTTGTACTGTTAATTAAATTATAATAGCATATATAGCTGCTTTTAAATCACCATAAATTATACTCAGTTACTTTTTACAGTTATTATTATTTGCTAAGCCACTATGCTTTGTTTATTATTTCTGTAATTATTATTAAGTTCTTACATGCTATTAAATTGTTGTACTATTTTTAATTCAGTTAAATTACAATTGATAGATACTTTGGGTATGCTTTTTTTTAGTAAAGTAAGAAGTATTAAAAATGGAAGTAAAAAGAAATAGTAGTAATTGATACAATACACTTTTTTGTTGTAATGAAATAATTGTTTTTAATATTAGCTAAATTATTATATTAGTTTTTATAGAGTTGAAGAATTATTGTCATTATTATGATATAGTTATTGGCAGTGAAATTATTATTAAAATTAAATAATTATAATAATTCAATTATTGTTTAAATTATCTTATTATTTTTTCGGAAAAGTTTATTTGAGAATTATATTTTTCAATTTTACTTAATAATTAAAGTAATTAAGAATAATACAACTTATTTTAACCACTTTTAATTTGGGAAAACCATGATATAGCTGATAATTGTTAAAGCATTGTATTCAAGTATATTCATACAGACAACTAATTTAGAATATAGTTGTTACAGTAGTTTTGAAAAAAAAAATGAACACAGCTTTTTTTCCCCATGTAGTTTGTAAGCAGAAACTATTACATATATAAGTTCTACTTGTTCTGTCTCTATAAAAATAAAACTTAGATGAAAAGAAAATATGGATCTTATATAAAATTATTTGGGTGAACTAACAACGGTATTTTGATTTTGATCAGTAGTAGTGAATCATTTAAGGTAAGTTCTAAACCTTAATTCTTAAAGTAAAATGGAGTTTAAAGTTTTATTTGGTGTTATACTTGGTAAATAACTAAATCATTTTAATTATTACAACAATTAAGTAAGTATTGTAAAATTATTAGTAATTTTGTTAATTATTCATAATTTTAATGATACTATTACAGAATATTTTTAAATAATTCAAATATTCAATTCTTGTCACAACAGAATATCAAATTTTGTAAAGTGCTACTCTTTTGTGTTGGTGAAAGTATACTAAAATAATTTCACTGCTACCGGTAATGAGCAGAACATTATACCCAAACCTATTCATTCATTATATTCACCTGATAAAAAGACAGACTCATCACATTAAAATATTGAAGCCTGTCAAGCTAATCTTTTTTAATTCATTTGAATAATTAACAGTTTTTAATAGTAAATGAAATATTATTTTCATTTTTAGTTGAATTCTAATAGTTTACACTGTCATTTAGATTAGAATACAGTTTTTAGGGTGCAACTATAGTGTGAATCTTACTCTATTTATTAGGTATGAGGAAATTTCTACCAAAAGAGAATAGATAAAGTATACTTTTTCACTTATTCAATTCAATTCTATAAAACATACTAATAATAGATAAAATGAATTTTGAACAACCAGAATTACTTCAAATGTCAATATAGTAAAATTGAGTATTAATGCTACTTACCACAGTAAACGACTTGACATCCCAATTGATATCTTCAACCGAATCAAATATACTAACATAACTGTTTATTGTTTTATGTATAACTCTATTTATGGATTATGTCACAAATATTAGAAATAATAGTAACAGTAGCATGAAGTAAGTAATTAGAAGTAAGAAGTAATAGTAGTAAGTCATAAGAAAGTAGTTAGAAGTAAGAAGTGATAGTAGTAAGTAATAAGAAAGTAATTAGAAGTAAGAAGTAATAGTAGTAAGTAAGAAGAAAGTAATTAGAAGTAAGAATTAGTAGTAAGTAAGAAGAAAGCAATTAGAAGTAAGAAGTGATTGCAGTAAAGAAGAAGAAAGTAATTAGAAGCAAGAAGTAATAGTAGTAAGCAAAGAATGTTGTTTGTTTAGATGGTTTAGCAAGAATCATGCATAGAAGAACTTTTTTAGTGTAGTTTTGAAAACAGTAAAATTAATACTTTCTTTTGTATATTGGTTTGGCAGTATATGTTAGAGTCAGTCTTAATCTGATACACTTTTACTTAGTTTGTATGTTTCACACTATTAATATGTTTTATATTTTGTATTTATAAAGTTTGTTAGGGGAAGGCTGGTCACTAACTCATATTCTTCAAGTTTTAGAGCAAACTAACCTTAAACATGGAGGCATAGCGTAATCAGTGTTGTAGAAAAGGGATGCTGAAGTTTCCCGAGTGAAAGTGCCAGGTGATGGCTATTTAAGACTAATAAATTATAGAAAACTAAAAATAAAACTAACAAAATAACTGGAATTTCATACTAAAATATCTTTTTAAGATAATTTCATATTTTATAAAAATAAATATCAAAACTATTAATATAAATAGAGAATGCAAATTAAAAATATATTTAAATATAAATAAATAATATTAGAATTAGAAAAAACCGTCATAACTCGTAAGTTGATATCGGAGATGTTGGAGCGCTTCGGATCTGGTCCATCTTCATTCGCAACTTTTTTACAACTCTTGGAGTTGCGAATGAAGATGGACCAGATCCGAAAGCGCTCCAACATCTCCGATATCAACTTACAAGGTATGACGGTTTTTTCTAATTCTAATATTAATCTTACTAACCTCAGTGGTAATAACAATATGCATGTATAAATAAATAAATTAAATATAAAATATAAATATCAATAACTTAAATATGACTTTAAAATTGAAGACAATAAGGGTAGAGTAAGGAAACACACTTACAAACCCAAATTTTCGGGCAATCCGGCTTCAAGAGAAAATTTCACACACAAGAAAATTTCAAGTGTTTCCTCACACTGTGTGTTACTCTTCTCTGATTTTGAAATGGTATTGTGTCCAGTTTGGATCCTCTTTCCAAAATTATAGTGAATAACCTAAATATTAACAATATAAAAAAAAAATTATATTTTTCAGGAAACTTTATCCTCGAGCATTGCCAGTATGTTTGAAATAACAATAATGTTGGTATTATAGTAGAAGTAAATACACCAAGAAAGTGATAATTTCAAGTAAAATTCGCTGCTTATTTCGCTTCATTTTTTTATTATTTATTGTATTCACAAATTATTTTCAGCTCCATATAGGGTTAATATATTTTTCTAATATTTATCATTAATTTTAATATCTAATCACAACTAAATATCAAAATTGACAAATTTTACTACAAAACTTGTTCATAAGAGTACTATTTTTTTGTACTGGTTTATACGAAAATAATTTACCTTTCTATCATTAATGAGTACCCAAAACATTAATTCATATATGTTAATCTTACTTAACTGCTTGTCTGATCTTTTAAAGACAAACTTCTTTTATATATAAATATAAACTAAATTATACTAACAGTTGAACATTTTATTCACATACATCTGAATGTATGAAAGTAAACTATTATGTAATAATGACATATGTACTTCTTAGTAGACGTAAACATTACTAAGTGATTTTTGAATATGCGCTGATAATGGAAATCAAATCTGGAGACATAGCCTGTATACTCTAATAGCAATTACTCTGTTATCATTATAGTTATTTTATTATTGTTAATTATTATATATTTAAGCTATATTTAGATAACATAATGGAAATTATTGTGTAACATTAAAGATTTTGATGCATGTGGTGCCTTCAGGTGGAGCACCTGTTCTCTGACAATAAAAAAAAAAAAAAAAAAATCTGGAGACAAAAAAATATACAGTACCAACATCAATGTAAAGGATAAATTCGATTATCATTACTAATTGTATGGATTATTTTTTTGATTATTGTATAATTACTTAATTGACATGCTTATGTTTTATATTATGTTTTCAAGAGTGGAATTTAATAGTAGCTGTATATGTAGTTTTGATTATACCGTATTATACCAGTGTGGTAGACGCATATGCAATTTATTTCATGATCGCAGAAAATACTACTGAATTATTAATCAGATTTTAACTTGCAAAAGCTAAATGATAGCCAATTCAGATCTCTAGGGAAAAGATGATTTTTCTTCCTTGACACAAAGCCTTAGAAGGCACAGTCTTATATCATTTCTTTCATCAGATCCAGCAAACGTGCCTGCTGACTGAACCTCTATTCAAAGTCGGCTTTGAATGATAACTTAATGCACCTTTTCGAAAGCATAGGCCTTATGAAAGTGAATTAAGACCAAAATGATATATTATGTGTTATCCGCGACAGTAGAATGAAATATATTCATTCCATGCTCACTGTAAATATATTACATTATCATCCAGAACTAAATTGCACACATCTCTTTCTCTCAAAACTTTGAATATTTCACACACTGTATTAATGAATGCATAATCATGTCTACTTCGCTCATTGCTGTTATCTACTTTTGAATATATATGAAAACTGAAAAAAACAACGCATAAAGAACGAGAACACCTATTGGATCAATATTTCGAACCAAAGTTCGTCATCAGGAACAGAGTAGAAGAGAAGTAGAAGTGGTACGTGAGTTCAAGATTGTGGGAGGAAGGTGACACAAACACACACACACACACACACACACACACACACACATATATATATATATATATATATATATATATATATATATAAAACAATATTTCACATAAACAGGTGAATTAATAATCAATAATCTAACCACAATATGAAATTGAAGAGAAAAGTTGGGTTTTTCAGTATGACCGCTTGTTGTGGTTGAAAGATCTTAGTAGTTTTCTCCCAATTTCATATTATGGTTTAATCATATATATATCTTAAATATATATACATAAATATATAAATAAATCATATAATTTTTATATGATATATATATGTGTATATTTGAAAATTTGGGGAGCAATCCTTCTTTTATACATGTTTTGTTGAACGACCTTTGTACTGTGGTGAGAAAACTTGAAAGATGGACAATGAAATCTATTCACGCCACAGTACAAACACGAACCAAGATTGAAGACCCAACAGGTGGAACCTAGAGACATTTTACGAAGTTAAGTGGCACACCTGATTATGACAGGTGGCTAAAACTGCTTCAAACAAAATGTTTATGTAAGTAGTTTTTATAAATATGATTAACTCTGAAGATGGTCAAGAAGACCAAAACATGTCTGTTGTAAACAATAAAGCATTCGGAAAACTAGTGTATTTAGTACCAGAAAGATTTAAAACAAAGGTGCCACAGTACAAAGGTCGTTCAACAAAACATATATATAACCAATTAAATGAATCAATTCCACGAACTGTACAAACTACATTGACATGAAGAACACACAGAAATGAAATAGAAACCACCAGCCAGTCGTGGTCTGCCTGCGAGCGACTGGTTTCTATCCTCCAGATGACGAGGCCATCGAGATATAGTAGTGAGTTTCTGTTCCATTTCTCTGTGTTCTTTATGTCAATGCAGTTTACATATATATTCATACCAAACCATTTTATGTGCATCTGAAGAAGCCCTAATTTAGGTGTTGGGTGCTAGAAATTCCCCCACGAATAACTTAATCAGATTGTTTCTCAATTTAATTTTATATTATTATGTTAACCATTTTTTGTTTCATTATAATTTATTATCTAAATTCATTTTTTAACTTTCTATAAAAAATTGTGTTTTTTTTACTTTTCATACATAAACACTCTAAAGTTTAGTTTTTACAGGAATTTTTATACTGTACTTTCGTTATTTTTCACTTAAACCTTAATTTTTAATTTACGAATTCATTTTTCCATTTTCTTCTCTTTGTTTTCACTCCTACTTCACTTAAATACTATTATCATTTCTCAATTTTTTTTTGTTAAAACTGGTCCACGGTGGTACCTTGGCTGCCACTGTGTACTACCACTTTGTATAGATCGGCGGACTATTTCGATCATAAGGGTTTACATAACTTGGGTGGGAAACAACAGGCACTACGAGTCAAACCTCAGTTGTTGAGATGGAGGAAGAACCCTCCCATGAGGCCCTGCCTGCGACAGTACCACCTTATTTTAATAATTTCCGATGAAACTCCGGACCAAAAGTCCTACTGAACCTGCTCAGCTGCAAGTAAGGACAGTGGCCTTCTTTAGTCCCTTGTTCAAAGAGCCTGTGACATAAACCAATGCAACCTGTGGATAGCTTCACAGAGCCATTTGGGGCATAGAAGTCATACTTAATTAAACATCGAAATGACATTTAAATATTTAGATTAACAATAGTAACAAAGTTTTGAAGCTGTTTCAATAATATCCTGAACAAGCAGGAGCTTTGTAGGTAGTCAGTCACTCACGCCACAGGATTAACAAACAGCTGATCTCGACTTTAAGGAAATCAGCATCTTCTGTCTTCACTTTTGTTATATAAATGAGAAAATTCACCCAAGATGTTATTCACGTCCTGGAGATGAATGTTGATCATTAAAAACATGTCGACTATAGCAAATGTCCTTTGCCGTGTAGACAAAATAACGAGAGTTATATTTAGAAAAATTGAGAAGGTATCAGCCAATTTTGGTGTTATTTTCAATAATATATGTCTTAAGGATGGACTGTTACGAAAATGTTCATATATTTACTGACAGATACGAGTTTAGAATCAAACAATAATAACACACAGTGTAAAAAAACACTCTTGAAAACACAAATTTTTCGGCTAGCTGTCTTCAGGAGACCAGTAGTCTCTTTCTTCTAGAAGCAAAGGTAATTAACCCTTGCGGTTACTAGCCGTTGCGTCTACAACGTGCTTGGTCTCCGTCTCTCTTTTCTGCGGAAGAAGGATTGCCCAAAAATGTGAGTTTCTAAGCGTACATCCTTACTCTGTGTGCTACCTTTCTTTGATTTTGAACTGGTATTGTGTCCAGTTTGGATCGTCTATCCGATTTTATTGTGAATAGATAAACAGGTAGATATATTATAATGAAGATGTTATGAAATGATAAATACAACTAAATAATATACCAAATATTATGACGTTTCTTTGGAACTGCAGCAGACTGACTTTATTGCTGTAGGGTTTTGCTGTAGATGGTGTTTAGAGTTATTTGTCTTTGATTGGTGTTATATAGTTGTGAGTGGTATAGCATTTTAAGGAAGATGCAAGAGGACAGCAGTATTACCCCCAAGTGGTCTTCATGTTGGCTAATGTCCATATCATGTTGAATACACCGGTTCTCTGAGATCTAAGCATGAGAAACGTTAATGTTCTTGTTTTTCTTTTGTCTTCCTTTACATGGACCACTAAAATAATGATAGTTTTTTTTTATTTTCTAGTTTTGTGGTGTAACACTAAGTGTTAGAAGTTATCAAGAAATATGCTTCTTTTAATTTTTATTAAGAAGAATATTATTTGTTTAGTGGAACCTTGCTTTTATTAAATTGTTATAAGATTTTTATTTTTTTATGATGTAGGGTCGTGGAAGCTCGCTTCCGCGTGGTCCACCTCGGGCGTATCTCGGAGGTTTTGTTTGCCTCTATCCTAGGCTAGAGCTTGTAGCTTCCGAGATGCGGCAAAAGAGCTTTCACGTAAAAAAGGCATCAGTCTGTTTTGTTGTTGTTTTCAGTGATATGGCTGAATAAGCTGGTAGCACTAAATAATACCAAAACAGGTATAGCATTTTAACAGATCTCTTCCATATATCTATGCAGATTATATAATATTACCTAATTTCTATAAGCACAAAATTATTGATACCATAGAATAAAGTAATTGTGCATATTTATAAAGAGAAAAATGGCAGATGAATAGAATGTGTAGATATTGGAAAGGGTCGTGTATAGGTCTTTATTTGATTTGTGCACAGTGTTTTGGACGAGATAAAGCCTAGTTTGAGATGTGAAGCGAGCGCGAACAATTTCTTCCACAGCTGTTCACTTCACCGCCTGTACTAGGCGCTGTTGTCAAAAGCATCTTCCAATATAAACCTTAATAATTCAAAACGACCGATTCTGACACTGTTGTTCCCTTTCCTAAACCGCAAGCTGCGCACACCTCCAACACTCCTGTCAACTCGAGCTTTGCCAAAATAATATAATTGTCATTTTCAAAATTAATTTCAATAAATATTGAATGACAAATGATATTTAACTCCTTGTGTAAATAACATTTCGTAAATTCTGATATATTCTGCAATAGGAATCAACGCACGAGCTCAAAGTTTAATTTTTTCCATTTTTTATATAAGTATAAAAAATTAGGGTAAGATTTTTGAACCTAGAAAATTGACCGAATCCTGATTAAATAATACACCTATATAAGTATAGGTTTTGAGATTTGTTAAGAGTTTTTGGTCTAATTATTAAAAAACACTTCTTTGAAGACGTGTTATAATATATATATATATATATATATAAAGATTTCACATAAACACGTGAAACAACAATCAATGATTAAACCACAATAAGAATGGGAAAACAAGATCGATAAAAAGATTTCACATTGGTTTAATCATTGATTGTTGTTTCACGTGTTTATGTGAAATCTTTTTATCGATCTTGTTTTCCCATTCTTATTGTGGTTTAATCATTGATATATATATATATGACTTCTTCAGGGGTAAAAACATTGATACATTCAGCACTATTATTACAACTAATTAGCTCTATTGTTTGCTATATGTACAATAATGATAAACTATAGATTTTCATATTTAATTATGGTTATTTTCTAAACGTTTTAAAATATAATCATACTTAAATATGAAAATCTATTGTTTATCATTATTGTAAACCATAGACCTAATTAGTTGTAATAATAGAGCTGAATGTATCAATGTTTTTAGCTCTGAAGAAGACATACATATACGTTGAAATGTTGGCAAATGATATTTTTTAATATCAGGACCAAAAGCCCTCAAAATACAAGTATCTCAAAACCTATGAATAGAAATGTCAAGAAAAGAACAGCATGTTATATAAGTATAGTTAGACTATTTTCCGTTATTAAGGTTTGGTTCAGCAACATTCGTCAATAAAACAGCTTAAGATAACGCTTCGCGTATATTTGAGGACATCTTTACGACTACATCAATACAGTATTAACTACAATAATATGAAAAAAAATAAGTTAGATCATGTCACATGAGTTCATATTATTGTGATTAATTCTGTATTGACGTATCCCTGAAAATGTCTGCAAACATAGATCAAAATGTTCGTTTAATAGTGTTTCATTTAGAAGTGTTTGACTCAATCATGATGAATTATGGAAAAAGTATATTCCAAACTAACCCATAATTATGTACCTCGTATATGCACTATATGTCTTAGTAAAAGTATCGTTATATACCTCACTCATGATGAATTTTTGATTCAACATGAACTCAGACTAAACTGTACTGATGTTATTATTATATATTACAATATAGAAACAGAAGCTGCTGATTATTTTAATGAAATGCTCTTACGTGAAGAATTGCTGCCCTCATACACAAATATATATATATATATATATATATATATATATATATATATATATATATATTTGAGAAGGATTGCTCCCCAAATTTACAAATATTAGAAAATAACATATATCGTTAAATTGCTTGCCCATTGTAATCCTTTCGTATTTTCTAGATACTTTCTCTAATCTTCTTATTAACGACTTCCAATGGTGCCTATTTTAACTTTATATATAACGAAACATATTTGAAAGAAGGCCTCCTCCCCAAGTATACAAATATATATATATCAAAATTAAATCCATTAAATCATTTAACAGAATATAATAGAAATTGTGAAGTTAAAAAAACAATACCTTTTAGTAATTAATGTAAAACATTATTACTGTTCAATTTATTTTATTAAAGTATTGCCTACAATTTTTTATTTAATTATAAATCATCTTGGTATTTGAATGGCTAAAATCATATTTTTATAAAATACTGGGATAACTTTCTATTCATTTATTTGTGCTCTTGAATGTACTATCTTTCACCAAAGGCCCTTAAGTTACTAATCAAAATTTAAACTAATTTATCAAATAACTTTTAAAATAAATCGAATAGAAAGTGGATATAGTCTACCAAACTGGATAAATTAATCTCAAAGTCAATTACTTTTAATGTCTACTAAAAGAAAAGTTATGAAGATGAAAATTAATGCTATTGCCTAAGCAGATCAATATAGATTATTTCAGTATCCGAACACTTTTCTCACAAGAACGATGATAAAGAATTCCAAAAGCTCTTGTAATATGTTTGAGATATATTTGCAATATATATTGACAATAATGTTTATGATCTTATTAAATATTACGGGCATACATCGTCATACAAAATTAATTCGTTCCCAAAGCAGTTTTTTATAAGATGAGCTTTTTGTAAGATGATTCGCTAATTACATCAAAATAGCCTAATGCGTTACAAGCTTCCAAATACATTTGATAAATTGCAATAATCAGTCAATGTAATATTCAATATAATAATTGCTATGTATATTATAATTGTCATAGGAATGCAGATAAATAATAAAATTAAATAATAATAACGATACGTAATGTCATTTATCTTTGGATTTGAGCGACTCGGTGAGTGAACGTGAGGGTATGGTAGTTGGGGTACAAAGGAGGAGATAAACATTTCCTAACTGCAAAAAGTACACCTTTGTGCTTTACGATCGCAAACTTACAGCTTACATTAAACTTTAATTAAAACCCATGACGCGTTAGGTCATCCATAACCTTCCTTTTAAATGCAACAATGTTTACGTAAATGCAAATCTTTATAAATAAAATAATGATTTTGTCTGTACATTGCTTAGAACTGACTCATTTCAAGTTTTCTTTACGTTTCATACATTGGAGAAACCGAATCCACCCTTAGAAAAATTTCTGTCGGTTTGTCGGTTTGTCGGTTTGTCGGTTTGTCGGTTTGTCGGTTTGTCCGCAAAACTTTGTCACAGGTAAACTCAGCTACCATAAGACATATAAAGCTGAAACTTTTACAGTAGATTTGTGTAGGTCTAACTTAAAATATAGGCTATGAATTGATTGGAAATTCAACGTAGAAGTGAAGTTATGGACGTTTAACGCAAAAATGTTTGTCACAAGTAAACTCAGCCACCATAAGACATAGCGAGCTGAAACATTGACACTGGATTTGTGTGTGCCTAACTTAAAATATGGGCTCTAAATAGATTATTAATTCAGTACAGAAGCGAAGTTATGGGGCTTTTAGCTGTATTTTCCTAACTTCACAGACAAGTTTGTTTTGAAAATACACAGGTGTGGCAAGTAGGTATTGTTAGTTGATTTTAATTTCAATTGAGCACATGAATATATTGCGTATTTGACATCATTGAAATGGTGTTTCACAGAGTTAAGGATGTACTATCTATTGAGAATAAATGTTTTGTAAACGAGCAATTCTCAGCCCTTAATATGAACAGGCATGAGAAATCAACAAACAAGTTCTTACGCTATATGAAGCCGAGGAAAGAACTTACAAGTCAGTAAAGAGATTGGATTAGTGATGAAGAAGCAGTTCATTATCTAATTGAATTTCTTGACTCTGAATTTATTTCTCCTGGACTGCCTGCTCATGAGTAAAAACTTAAAGTAGGAGCACCAATGATGCTGCAATTTATAGCAGTAACAAATTTCATGTTACGAAACATGAGTGACCCAAAAACTGTGCAACGGACACGACTCTGAGTTCGTGCTCTACACAGATATGCCATAGAGGCGGACATAATGACTGGATGTGGTATTGGGGAGTCTTCGGAACCACTGTCTGTTTCCATTCAAATGATTGCAAGGTCCCCTCAGAGTCTATTTCGCAATGACGTTAACTAAGTCGCAAAGGGAGACTTTATCTAACGCAGGAATTCAAGTTAGCGAAACCAAGTTTTTGGTCAACTGTAGTTTACTTGATCAATAGTCAGAGGTTTTAACTGATTGTTCTTCCATGAACCTGAAGGACAGACAGCTAATGTAGTGTATACAGAGGCATTTGTTTAACACTGTACTAATAATGGTGTTTTCTACTATTCTATAATTTCTAATTATAGTATTAGTATAATACTATAATTGATATGTTGGAATACCAAGTATAATAGAATTTTTGATTCCGTCAAAGACGGGTACATTTGCTAGTAAACTATAAATGACCCTACTGATAAATGACCCAACATGTAAATACTGCTCTACCCAAATGAACTAAAACTTTCTGTAGAGTCTCTCCTTGAAACTTACAAAAAGTCATGATAAATGCTAACTGAATTGGAAATTGATTCCTCGAAAAAGGAATGTTGCGCTCTTAAGATAAAAAAAAATCAATCATGTAATTAAAACGAATTCCCTTTGAAACCGTGATGCAATAATTTTACAAACAATGAATTTATCGTAAAGCTCCTCAGTTTTCAGCCTTGTTTCATTATATAAGCGCCGTAGATCAGCATTTCTCATAAAAATGACAGGGGTGCCTTTTTTTAATTCATGCTTATGTTTTGGAAGTGAAGTGCTAAAAATCCTCTTTGCAACTTTAAATAGTTACATTTAAATTTAGATATAAATAGCTTGATTAAACACATAAATGTAGTTTTCCAGCTAGTTATATTGTTATCTCTATTTGGTAAGAGGCTACGAGTTATGAAATGGTTGGCCGATGTATTGTTGCTATTAGTGGACTGTTTTATCAATAGTAGTATGAAGAACATATCCAAACATGTTTCCAACCTAAAGGTTTCCTCTGTTAGTGTTTTTCTCGTTTTCTTGGTGTCTGTTGTAATTTATGAGTAGTTTGTGTGGTTGCAGCTGGCTCTATATTCTGTTGTTAGAACTCTGGTATCCTAGCCTCTCCTCATCTAGAATCAGTGATGTATGTGTTTTGTGATGTCTGTTTATATCATCGTCGTACATGGCAATCAATTTCTGTTTTATATCACAATTATAGTTTATTCTCACTTATTTTTAAATAGAATCTATTTTCAGGTCATTGGATCATCTCAATGGTTGTTGTATCAACAATTAGGAGAAATGTTGGAATGATTTGAGATCTGTTTGAAGTCAAGCCTTGATTCCCTGAAGCAAAGGATTTCAGATCCATGGGATCCGCCCACCGACAGAGCGTTTGATGTCACTATTGCGATTCCATCAACTGCATTTCAAGGTAGTAAATATTTACTTCAGTCTTCTGTTGAAATCAAACGTCTATTCTCTTCCTATTAACTTCATACTTCAGTTTCCTTACACAATATCCAACCATATAATTACCTGTCTCTTCTGACTGATTTGGAAATAGCATTGGATTTATTCTCCTTTCATTGACAGGTCTTTAAATTCTTTGTATTTTTTAACATAGTTGTTTTATATTAGTTTAACAAACTCAGTCTTTAATAAATTAATGTAATGAGCTATAAGGTATTAAGGGAGCTTATTGTAAGTTATCAAACAATAACAAAATGTCATGAATGTTTGTTAGAAATCACAATTCGAAATTCTGCCAAACGTATCAGCCATTTTTTTTACAGAATTTTTTGGAGTATGTCATTTGCTTTTCTGAACCGACGTTAGCAAGAACTCAAAGAATTGTATATACAATTCCTTGAATTTACGGAAGAAAAAAAGATTGCACGCAGTCCAGAATCGAATTGATTGAGTTACATTTTTCCGTGTCAGGTAAAATATAAGTTATACTTTCAGAAACTAATGCTTTAGCAAAACTGAACCATGTATCAATGAACTTTAGTGTCAAGGTACCAGTAATGAATGCTTCAATATTTGATGGTGCACTTGCCAAATCAGTTGCATCAGTTTTGCTAAGTTCTCCTCAGTTTCTTCTCATACAGTCTGTGAAAGAGCATCTCATATAAGGGGATAAAAACTATAAAAATTATAAGATATGCCAAAAATTTTTCCCAAATGCTGCATTGTTTTTATTTATTTTCTTGGGGGTCAAAATGTAACAATATTATTATATTAAACATTCAAGGTGAGCCTTACTGAGTGTACGATTGTTAGGGTTTTTTTTTTTCATTTGGTTGGTAATGTGAGTGGTTTATGTATGTGATTTTATTGACAGCTGCTATAGATGCTGTTTAGACCTCTTCATTCCTTTCCTCATCGACGGCAATGAGTTTTTGAACACCTAATAGCATTTTTTACTAAAAAATTAATATAAACTCTCTGCTACATTATTTTCAACAGCAAAAAATCGTCGAACACGGGAATACCCATCTAACCTTTTTAACCTCCTCCAGTATTTTCATACAATCAACACATCTGATATGGTCAAAACTGTGAATATTTGATCATGACGAGTACACCAAGATAACAAAAAATTTGAAATTAGAGTCTACAGAGGGCTTGAAATTCAAAAAGTGTCCTTCATTTTGGATTACACCTTGTATATTAATAACAAGGTCTTACTTTCAACTACTCGTATCACATTTTTAAATGCTCCCAACTTTATCTTATATAATCACATACTTCATTTAGAATAGTTCTTTGTCAAAATATGACATCAAGTAACTTTCTACAGATGGCCTTTTCAAAGACTCCTCAAACTTGCTAGAAACAGAACTAAAGAAACGAAAAATATAACTGTTCCAGTCCCAATTTGATTCCATTTCATCGGATCGTTGCGTTTTATTTCAAAAAGCAAAAGTTTGACTTATTACATGATGTTTCCAAACGGATTTGCGTTGTAAATAATGATTTATCTTTACAGAGTGAGGGATAATGTTTGGTTTTTTATTTACACCTTTAATAGGTTTGTTCCATCAATCCAATTTATAAAAGAATTAGAAAATGATAATGAACTTCATTTTTTTCGAGGTTCTTTTACAATGAAATGGAAATAAATAAAATACAAATTTTATAAAAAATATACACATATTATGTATTACACTCATTTGCTATAACCGCAGTCCCTGATTTCAGGGAAAAATCCAAATGTCCACCTTCCATTCGTTCCTTTAACCCAGCGTTGCTGCCACAAGTCAAGTGCAAAGTCCTTTAGTTGATGTATTCTTTTGGAAGTATCATTCGGCTGATATACAACCCAAAGTGGAAGTACTTCGGAAATTTTAGGAGCACAAAGATCAAAACAGGTCAAGCAAGTCACCCATAAATAATAATAATAACCACAGCTATTGAATGTTAAAAATCTGGTTTTAGAATAGAGTCAATGTTTTTTCCTAAGTATCCCTTTCCATCATGAAGAATCGCGAAGGTTGTGGTAATATGATGTATCATTTATGACGCATCATCGGCTATGTTTTTGTACTTTTGAAGGACTATTGTTTGCATTACTTGTTCAAGTTTAATATTTTCTCAATTTATTTTCTTTAGCCTTTTCCTGTACTCATCCCTATTACCCATATCCTTAGACTTCTAATGACTTTTTTAACAAATGTGAGCTGACTGCATATTCCAAAAGTCACATACTCTCTGAACACTTTGTCAAAGTCACATATGGTACTATGTCTAAACCAACAATTTTTAAAACGTTGCAAAGCTTAATATCACTCTACAACAGCACCAGAAAAAGTAAATTTAGTGCCCCAAAATTCAAATAGAGACCTACACTACTTCTTCTCAGAAATTTTATTCGTAATATTACATACGGTTTATCCGTATTAAATTGTTTCTTATTTCACATTATAATGTCGCTAAATGGATTTTCTTTGCAAATAATGATGGATGCATGTAGATTGATACTTTTTGGACATCTTCACAGTTTGTTTCGCCCATCAAATTTATAAAATAATTAGAACAATAATAAACTTTTTATTTTTTGGAGGTCCTCTTACAAAGAAATAGATCTAAATAAAGTACACTTTGTATAGAAAGTGTACATGTGTTTCGTATTACACCCATTCCTCTAGATAGTGAACAGTAAAAAATCTGGTTTTAGAAATATATTATTGATATTATTTACTATCATTATTGTTTTTGTTCACAATAAAAAGGTTTCAGATACTCGTTTAAAATAAATCATAATAGCGTTGTATTCAGGTGCTCTGCAATTTGGTGGCAAATATTTGATGCCTAAACACTAGGCTGAATGATCAATAATAGATAATCTTTCAATTCACAAAACTTCAATTAAAATATTAGAGTCATTTAAGCGATAAATTCAATAATACTTTAAGCTTAAAGTTATAACAACTGAATAAACAAATGGGAAGATGAGTGAAAACTTAACCTATATTTTAAAGTTACTTAGAATGATGATACAATATGCGGAAAGAAGAACATTGCAAAGGACTGAATCAATATTCGCAATGATTATACTAGAGATAGAAGGGTAATGATAATATTTGGCGAAGGGAAGTTAGTGTTGTCTCAAGCAATACATAATACATAGAGTCAACAAGCAAGCGGAACCTCCAAGCTCTGCTACTTGTTGATACCCCTGCCTTCCAGTCAACCCCCTATCCGTCCACCTTTTAATTATGGGACACACTTGCACGCCTATTTACCTCCGACACTGATTAGAATTAAACAAAAAAACATTAGTGTCAATCTTATCGAATTTGAACGCAACTTTTTTTCTCATAATATAACTGATATATAATGGCTTAATTAAAATAGTATTGCATTGTAATATTACTGGTAAAATTGTTAGAAAAATTAAGCAAGATATTTCGTTTCTCTTCACTACAACTGCACTGCATTTGCATCTGTTTAATATCTAACAATAAACTGGAAATTGTTTCCAGCAATTGTGGTTATAAGAGGGCAAGAGAATCTTTTCTTGA
>JAPFBL010001938.1:1800000-2115000 GCA_026182355.1 Hermatobates lingyangjiaoensis
GTTTATAATTTAACATAAGTTTGTCAATACATTTATCTATATGGTATGATTCATTTCTTATGACTATGGGAGGACTACACAAGCGACTCCTAAAGTTGAAAATGTGACGGCTGTATAGAATAGTTTGTATAGCCAAACACATCCTGCTGGTTTGGATGAAGCTATATAAATTAAAGAAAGGTTTTATCTGTACATTGCTTAGAACTGACTCTTTTCAAGTTATGTTTACGTTTCATACATTAGAGAAACCGAATCCACCCTTCGAAAAATTTCTGTCTGTCGATTTGTCCGCAAAATTTTGTCACAAGTAAACTCAGCACCATAAGACATAGTGAGCTGAAAGATTGACAGTAAATTTGTGTATATCTAACTTAAAATCTAAGTTTTGAATGCATTGGAAATTCAACGTAGAAGCGAAGTTGTGTCGTTTTAAGCTCAAAATGTCTCAAGTAAACTCAAATCACCATAAGACATAGCAAGGTGAAAGTTTGAAAGTGGGTTTGTGTATGTCTAACTTAAAATCTAAGCTTTCAATGGATTAAAAATTCAACGTAGAAGCGAATTTATGGCCTTTTAAGCTGTCTCTGGCTAACATCACGTCATGGATGCTGATATGATTGGTGTGTTGTACTGGAGAGTCAGTGTTAATACCACGCCATACCATTGACACCTATTAACTGTCTCTCTCAATTCAAACGGTTGCAATTTTCAGTCAGTGTCTGTTAAGGAATGAGAGTAAATAAGTAACAGTGCCAAACTCTGTCAAATAATATTTTGAAGTACCACGTATCATCTCTGAATTTTTGTAAAATACCCGTCAAAGATGAGCATGTGTGCTAGTTAACTGTACATAAATAATGTTGAAAATAAGCACAAACAAATGAGGCAGATAAACTCGTGGATGTTTTCTTTTTTGATAGTTGTTTTAGATTACTATCTCTTCTTGTGAAATAAAATTAGTACAATTACTATCGTAACTAACTGCTGTCGTCAGTATGTCAAATAAGACATTTCAAGGGGGTTGAAATTATTTTATATTTTCAATATATAATACTTTAAATATGTATACTTATATAATTTTAATAATAATTATTATTAATGTGAGATACTATTTTTGATATGTGTTATTAATTTATTTTGGAACATGATTGCAATACAAAGAAAAGAATAGCTCACATAATCCTATCGTAAATTTGTTTTTATTGTCTCAATTAGTAACAGCATATCAAAAGCATTTAGTTGAAAGTCAGTGTCATCTTAGACACTTTTGAAATTATTAATTTTCGTGTACAAATGACACAAGATATTTAGAAATCTTTAATGTATTTTTCTGTTTAGTTTATGAACATTTTGTTAATGTTCATTCTAAGCGAATTATAGATTTCAAATTCGAAGAAGTTGTTTGAGGTACCATAGAAAAAAATTGTAAAATATTTTTTTCGATAGCAAATGTTGTTGGTCAGTATTACTTAAATAAAATTTACATTACTCAGACTAATCGATCATTAAAATTTCGTTCTAAATAACATAAATATTCATTTTCGAGGACTGATCAATGGCATAATTTATTTTGCATTTCAATTATGGAAATCAGAACATATATTAGTCGGAAGTTAAACTGATCACATATGAAATTTACAAATCATAATTAGATATTATCTTATTTTCATTAATTAAATTTGATACACGTAAGTAGTATAAAGTTATAAGTATGAGGATAGGGCATGCGTGGCCACGCCCCCTTCCCCCCACACCGCGCCAGGGTCCTCATTATTTTAAATATTATTAGAATAATATTAGTGTTAATGACATGGATAATCGCGGCGATAAAGGCTCGTATTATTTTAATATAAATTCGAGTTGTAACAATTTAACAATAAATGTAATAATGGAGATGAAATTATCTCGCGTGACAAGAAAAAATGCCAATATTGGATTGATATTGTGTTAGACTAATATAAATTATTTTAATTCGAGAATGTTATTCAACCAAGTTAAGGGGTCATTGACCTTAGCAGGTGGAGGGATCAGCGTGGAAAGAATATTTTTCATTCGAGAATGTTAGTCAACCAATTTGAGGGGTTATTGACATTAGCCTGTCCAGACACTGGATGCGGGCTCCAGGTGCCCCTCGATAAACAAATTACTACCTCAATGACAAATGGTAATTGGAAACTCTTGTACTTAAATGTTTTTTTTTTTCAGACATACACATATAAAGATGATTAGATCACCCAATTTACATGAACAACTGGCGTGGCACTTAATTCCTCTATTGTAATGTCGTGATAAATAACAGCTTTATCTTTCCCAGCAGACAAGCAACATCCTATTTCCTTCATCTTCCTGGCGTGACAGCTGACTCTATTGTAATGTGATAAATAACAGCCTTATCCTCTCCCACAGACAAGCAACATACTGTTTCCTTCATTTACCTGGCGTGGCACCTGCCTCTATTGTAATGTCGTGATAAATAACAGCCTTATCCTCTCCCACAAACAAACAACATCCTGTTTCCTTCATTCACCTGACGTGGCTCCTGTCTCTAAACAACTGCCGTGACATCTGCCTCTATTGTAATGTCGTGATAAATAACAGCCTTATCCTTTCCCACAGACAAGCAACATCCTGTTTCCTTATTTCAACTGGCGTGGCACCTGCCTCTATTGTAATCTCGTGTGAAATAACAGCCTTATCCTTACCCAGTGCCAAGCAACATCCTGATTACTCATCCACTGATACACCTGCTATTGCATCATAACCCCCACCCTCCGTTCCCTTTCTGCTATATAACCCCACGCCGGATCCATGCTATTCGCAGTTTCCTCAGACGCCACAACTACAGCCAGCAGCAGCTCATCATCATATCTCAGTATCAGTGTCAATAATACACGTATCAGTATCATCCTGAGCATGCATCGCCGCGATTATCCATGTAATTAACGCTAATAGTATCACAATATTACATTTATTATTAAAATAATACGAGCTTTTATCGTCGTAATTATCTATGCTATTAACACTAATATTCTAATAATGACGACTCTGATAGGTGCTGCCATCTGGAGGAACGACCTCGTGGGTTACCTTGAAAGTAGGTCACCAAAACAAACCAGGCTGCGCCAGGTGGGTGGGGTGAGGCAGAGTAAGGTGGTGGGGTGGGGAAGGTGAAGCAGTTGGCTGGTGAGGGGGGGTAGTTGGGAAAGGGGGTCCTGACAATTGGGCGCGCAGGGTCATGGGAAAGGGGGCGAGGCCGGGCAGACGCAGTCATAGTTTTGTGACTTATACTACTGCTATTTATTCTGAATTGATGGTATATCTTCAACTCTGGGAAACACCTTGTCAATAAGCTCAAATCTTTATAAATAAAATAATGATTTTGTCTGTACATTGCTTAGAACTGACTCATTTCAAGTTTTCTTTACGTTTCATACATTGGAGAAACCGAATCCACCCTTAGAAAAATTTCTGTCGGTTTGTCCGCAAAACTTTGTCACAGGTAAACTCAGCTACCATAAGACATATAAAGCTGAAACTTTTACAGTAGATTTGTGTAGGTCTAACTTAAAATATAGGCTATGAATTGATTGGAAATTCAACGTAGAAGTGAAGTTATGGACGTTTAACGCAAAAATGTTTGTCACAAGTAAACTCAGCCACCATAAGACATAGCGAGCTGAAACATTGACACTGGATTTGTGTGTGCCTAACTTAAAATATGGGCTCTAAATAGATTATTAATTCAGTACAGAAGCGAAGTTATGGGGCTTTTAGCTGTATTTTCCTAACTTCACAGACAAGTTTGTTTTGAAAATACACAGGTGTGGCAAGTAGGTATTGTTAGTTGATTTTAATTTCAATTGAGCATATGAATATATTGCGTATTTGACATCATTGAAATGGTGTTTCACAGTGTTAAGGATGTACTATCTATTGAGAATAAATATTTTGTAAACGAGCAATTCTCAACTCTTAATATGAACAGGGAGGAAAAATCAACAAACAAGTTCTTACGCTATATGAAGCCGAGGAAAGAACTTACAAGTCAGTAAAGAGATTGGATTAGTGACGAAGAAGCAGTTCATTATCTAATTGAATTTCTTGACTCTGAATTTATTTCTTCTGGACTGCCTGCTCATGAGTAAAAACGTAAAGTAGAACACCAATCATGCTACAATTTAGTAGCAGTAACAAATTTCATGTTACGAAATATGAGTGCCCCAAAACTGTGCAACGGGACACGACTCTGAGTTCGTGCTCTACACAGATATGCCATAGAGGCGGACATAATGACTGGATGTGGTATTGGGGAGTCTGTGTGTATACTTCACATACCATTGATTCCGAGCCACTGTCTGTTTACGTTGAAATGATTGCAAAGTCCGGTCAGAGTCTATTTCGCAATGACGTTAACTAAGTCGCAAAGGGAGACTTCATCTAACGCAGGAATACAAGGTAGCAAAACCAAGTTTTTCTCACATGGTCAAATGTAGTTTACATGCTCAACGGTCAGAGGTTTCAACTCTTTCTTCTACCATGAACCTGAAGGACAGACAGCTAATGTAGTGTATAAGCTGGAGGCATTTGTTTAACACTGTAGTAATAATGGTATTTTCTACTATTCTATAATTTCTAATGACATTTTGAAATACCAAAAATGACGGAACTTCTGATTCCTCCGTGGTATAGCCGAAAGGCAATAGGCACACGGCAATAAACCAAAACAGGAACTTCTGATTCCGTCAAAGACGGGTACGTTTGCTATGTATTATATATAACTGTCAACTTTTTTTTAATTTAATATTTGCTTAATAAATACACTGGTAATAATGTAAGGTATGGGACCAGAGTAGCCCAGTGGCTTGCGTGATCGCCGATGACAGTAGTGCAAATGTATTATAAATAAATGTAACAAACAAATATTTTTTTGAATTTAAAATGTGGATAATATAAAAGATGGTAATAAAGTAAAGGGATCTAGCCAGGGTTGCCAGTAGCTTGCTTGCTCGCCGATGACAGTAGTGCAAATGTATTATAAATAAACACAACAAAAATATTTTTTTTTAATTTAATATTTGCGTAATATAAACACTGGTAATAAAGTAAGGTATGGAACCAGAGTAGCCCAGTGGCTTGCGTGCTAGCTTTTGACTGGGAGCACGTTAATTAGAACTAACTCATTTCAAGTTTTCTTTACGTTTCATACTTCAGAGTAGCCACATGTACCCTTAGAATAATTTCTGTCTGTCGGTTTGTCCACAAAATATTGCTACCATAAGACATATAAAGCTGAAACATTGATTGTAGATTTGTGTATGTCTAACTTAAAATCTAATCTTTGTATACAGAGGCTTTTTTTTAGCACTGTACTAATAATGGTATTTTCTACTATTCTATAACTTCTAATTGTAGTATTAGTATAATACTATAATTGATATTTTGGAATACCAAGTATAATAGAATTTTTGATTCTGTCAAAGACGGGTACGTTTGCTAGTATGCAATATATTAATATACGCAAATGAAATTAAAATCAACTAACAATACCTACTTGCTACACCTGTATATTTTCAAAATAAATATATCTGTGAAGTTAGCAAAATACACCTTAAAGTTGTGATAAGAAACTTATCCGAATAGTAGATTCGGTTTCTCCAATGTATGAAACGTAAAGAAAGCTTGAAATGAGTCAGTTCTAAGCATGTACAGACAAAATCATCCTTTTATTTAGATAGAAGATACTGCAAGTTTCCATCGAAGGGTGGGTACCTGTTGACCTTGAGCCATCATGCGTGACTAACGAGGAGGGAGGCTTTGGAGAAGGTTAATGGCCTGGAGTAAACCCGTCTGTTGACCTTGAGCCGGCATGCATGTCTGGACAGGCTTAGGAGAAGGACTGAAGAGACGTGTCTGGACAAGCTAAGGTCAATGACCCTCAACTTGGTTGACTAACATTCTAAAATTAAAAATCTTTCCACGCTGATCCCTCCACCTGCAGTGTCTGCACAGGCTAAGGTCAATGAACTCTCAACTTGGTTGACTAACATTCTCGAATTAAAATAATTTATATTAATCTAACAGAATATCAATCCAATATTGGCATTTTTTCTTGTCGCGCGAGATAATTGCATCTCCATTATTACAATTAATGTTAAATTTATTACAACTCGAATTTATATTAAAATAATACCAGCCTTTATCGCTGCGAATATCCATGTCATTAACACTAATATTATTCTAATAATATTTAAAATAATATAAAATAATGATGACCCTGACATGTGCTCTCATCTGGTGGACTCGACCTCAACTTCCAATCATAACAAACCTCGTGGGCAGTGGGTGACCTTGTGCCACCAAAACAATGGTAGTCAAACTAGGAAGAGTCCTTCCCAGTATTGGCACTCAGGGAATGTTGAGGTAGGACATGGGGCGGGGTGAGCCAGGCAAGTGGCTGGTGCGGTGTGGGGGGAAGGGGGCGTGGCTGCACATGCGCTACCCTCGTATTTAAACTTTATACTACTCACGTAACAGAAAATAGTTGAGAACCTCTGCTCTACTGAACTGAATCCTGGATACTGTTTTGGTCTTTGGTTCTGGTCAATGTCGTCAGAGCGCAGCATCTGATAGAGTGTCATAGGATATTATTACTTTACTATAAGTAAAGTATAGTGATCGTGAAAAAATTCGATCTCGAGATTTTGACGGAATTACATGTTTGAGGTCCCAGAAGTCGTTTTATGAAGTTTTTTCGATGATGTCTGTGTGTGTGTTAGCATTGCTTGTTACCACGCTACGGTCCAGAATCTTTGACGGATCAAGTTGATATTTTACACAAAATTAGGCCTCATAGGGAAGAAGATCCCTATTGTTTGCATGATGGGAAAGTCACTTTTTTTGCCAAAAACAGTTTTTTAGAAAACATTTATTTCTCCTAAGCTGATAACCCTAGAGTTTTGAAATTTTGACATTATCTTTGAGGTTACAAATGCAACAAACGAAAAATATATTCAGAATTTTAAAACAACAGGAAATATTTTTTTTTCAATAAAATGTAAAAATTTTGACTTATTATTCAATCTCAAACCTTGTGAGAGCGATACAAGCCATACTGTTTGATGGATCAAAATGAAACTCTGCCTACAAATAGAACATTATGTGGAGAATGAGTTGAGATATTTTTTTTCAAAATTATAGTCTTAGACTATCACTAAGAGATCACCTGCTATACTTGTCGAATTTTTTACATTGACAGAAATTTTTTGAGCGAATCCACTGAGATAAAATTGACATTTATAAAGGAACAATTTAAATAGTTTATTGACTTATATGAGATGTAAGAGGAATAATATTGTTACATGTAAAAAAATCACCACCAATAAACATAAATAAATTACCTTTGTCTTCCATGGCATGACGGATTTGTCTCATAAAATGCTTTAATAAATCTATATATTGCACTCTTGAGCAAAACTTAATATCAGTTACAATTACATTATCATTGTGAATGTAGTACCTTTCCATGCTATTTAAATGTGATGAATGACTCTTTCCTCAAGAAAGAGGACTTATGTTTCTTGAGAAATATCTAGTTTTTTTTTACAATTCCAGTCTAATAGTTCATATTTATTATTTTCAAAAATTAGAAGCTCCCAACTATAAAAGATTTAAATTATATTGAATAGCTGGCTTTGACTTCGATTTGAGTATGTAAACTGGCTAATTACTAATGTATTTTTTCTCAAAATACATTCATAGCAAACTTATAACAGAGTACAGAAGGGAGGAAAAGGATAACACTCACTCAGAAATATTCGTATATATGTTATTTGACAAAGGGGAAGGAAAATGATCTTATTAAATACTAAGAAACCATAAAATACCCAGTATAGTAATTCTATAAAAAACCAAAAATGTAAAAGATAATTCAAAATTGAAATCTTTCGTTTAGAGATTTATGTTGTTATGTACTGTGATTTTTCTTTATTAACTCCCACCTGTGATAAAGCATTCAATAACTGAGATAATGCATTGTCATCGTATTCCTGAGTTTTTTCTTACACCAATATAAGGATCGTCCTTGTGAGATTACTTATTCTGAAGGATACTCCGGACTGGAACATTTCCGCAGCCGAGCTAATTCCAAAAGGCGTTTTTAGGAATTAAAGAATTTTTGCCATTGTTTGATAAATACCAATTGTTGGAAATCTGTTGTTTGATGACATTTTCGTTCAATTTTGTAAGGTCGACACACATTCTTACTGTAGTGTTGTTCTTTTTCTTCGGTAACACCACTAAACGTGAACACCATTCTGTTGCATGGTTCACTCGTTCAATAACTTCTATCTATAGCATTTTGCTAATTTCGTCTTTTGCTCGTCTAAAAGGGTATTGGAATCTTCTGAGGAGTAGTGAAGGTTAAAGGCTTTGCCCACCATCTGGGTGAACTATTGAACCCAGAAGTAGTGTTTTAACAAAGTTTATATTTTCTGAGATCTAAATTCTTATAAATTACGTTTTCTCCTTGCATCCTTTGTTCTTATATCATACTGTTGTAACTGTCATTTCTTCAACAGATAAAAGACCTCCATCAGCTACAACAGGTTTTTATCACAGGGCAACAATTTAATATTTAAAATATTACTCAATGGGTCTAAAATTATTACATATGCTTTTGAATCTATTTTATATTGTACTACTTTACCTGATGTTATGTATTTATATACCATGGAGTAGTTCCATATGTATCGACAGTTCCTCTAAAGGCTTCATCTCCCTACCCTAACCGTCAGATCCTGCTAAATTTATATTTTTACAATTTCATCAAATTGTAATGACAAAATTATGTTTTATTTTTATGGTGACCATTTAATTTGCACAATTCATTCGTAGCAATTTTTACCGGAGAAAGACCTCTACTCTATTTCAGATTAAGTAGGAGCTACTTTGTTTATCCCATCGGTCACCCTTTTCACTTTGATTCCTTAGAGAAGCTTTCTGTTTGTCTTAGAGATTCGCTGCTCTTGACACGAAAAGAAAAGAGTATTGTGTAGGAGGAGGGGGGAGGTATGTAAGAAAGGATGAATTGTGAAGTCTAATTGGTGCAGTACTCCTTTATATATATAACTAAGCAAATTTTACCCATTGAACCTTGAAAGAACTCTTTTTTCCCCACAGAAGTGATCTATTTTTTTAAAATTAAAAAACTTAATACATTTTATGAAAAAAATTGACTTCCAGAGATATTGAGAAAAATGATGTATTTAATATATAATATAATTTACACATGAGACCTTGTATAACAGTTTTTAAGTCATTATAATGAGACTGTTTGAATTATAGACACGGTGGTATTAATAATTTAATCAATAAATGATACAGATTAAAAAAAATATAATTCAATTAAAGGAACCTTCGAATAAAACTGATAATGGTAAATAGAATTCTGTCCACAGATATTCAGAATTTGTTTTTATTATAACTAAACTCTGTTCAAAAGGAACTTCATAATAAAACTTTCAGTATTTTGTTAGACTAATTCAAAGAAAATTTAAAAAATTAACATACGGAGGAAAATAACTGAATATATAATCGATACAGAATGACATCCTTCACATGTAATAGTTATCAACAATGTGATAATTTAATATGAATTTAAAGTTGAAAAAAAAATCATAAATATATCTACGACAATTAACAGTATTAGAACATTACGAATGATATTCATTAAATGAAGTAAAAAAAAACATTGCCTTAATTTCATCGTGTCTTGTTGATCAAGTGGTGATAACCAGAGTATTCCACCTTGTATTGCAGAGCGTATTTTTTCGATCTATCATTGAAGTTATTAAAAAAAACTACAAATTACGTTTACATGTATCATAATTTAAAATAAAAAAAAACAATTGATTGCGGCATTAGTATGAAGAAAACACACACTTCTCATAAACCCCTGTTGTAAAAAGCATCTTGATTATCATTATAATTATCGAATTAGTTCATTGAATGTCAAACACTCATTAAAATACAAACTGCCAAATAAAATATTTATTTGAAGATTTTTAAATGCATTCGGTCTCTGAAAAATGAACATCTTTAATAAAGAAGTCAAGGATATTTGAAAGTAAGCCAAAGTCAATATTTGTTTAAGTATGATTACAGAAAAAAAAATTTCTAATACTGCTTAGTCATTATAATAAGAAAAAACAATACAAACAGAATTTTATAAGACATATGAGACAAAAATACTAGAGAACATATAAAAACCCTACTAAAATAGCAGTATGGGATAGGAATTCATAAAGGCTAATAAACAACAAATACGAGATAGGGGTAGGAGGGAGAATATTATTTTCAATTTAAAACACATTCGTTTAGAAGCCCAGTACCCACATTTAAAGCTATCTCTTTTGAATGAAGACTCAATAACATAATTCATTATAAATTATTATTATTATTGATTAATACTTTTTCCTCAATCATATTACTATTAATTTTCAAGACCACCGTGTCCTACCCAAACTTACCTATACAAAAAAATATTTGTTTCATCTCGGTATTTTTTTTAACATTACAAATACTTGTGAATTTAATCACTGAAATTAAGTTAAATATATTTTTACACAATCATGTTTACATTAATAAATTTCATAAAATGTGGAACTGAATTAATAATCACACACTAATAAATTTATGTTATACACTTCTTAGTCTCTTTCAATGTACAATAATACTAACAATTTATACAATTTTTTTTTATTTACATTCATTAATGGATCAAAATTTAGGAATCCAATTTAATAACTACAAATGACATACAATAAATTAAGATGATAACTCAAAGAAGCAGAAGACATAAAGAAACTTCAATAAAAAGGTTAAAAGAAAATAATGAAGCAGTGGTATTTTCATAATTTCATTGGAGTAATTTACGATAGAAATATTCACAAACTGAAAATTGGTTCAGGTAAAAGTATTTCCTAAAAAATTAACAACAACAAATGTTTTTTTGTGTGTACCATTAAACTAACTATTGCAGTTAAATAGAATATTTTACATGAATTAAGTAGAATGAATATACTCCTAAGTATATGAGGTCTCAAAGGTAATTGTTGATTTCTTGTAAAAATGTCATACATCTCTCCAATGAATTATGAAAATATGTCAATTAAATATGGCACTCTTACTCTTGCATAAATTTTAAATTTTGTCTAAATCTTCATCACACTTCAAGAATGAAGCATGCTTTTCTTTTAAAAAAAAAAAAAAAAAAAAAAAAAAGTACTCCCTGATCTACTCTAAGGAATATACATTGTTATTTGAACGAATTTTCATTTAAAGTTTTCCAATGTTTTTGTCCATAAGTACATCACTGAAATGAAATTTTAGTGAACGCATAACTCCTTTATGCGTTAAATAACTATAAAGTAAAGAATTGTACATAATTATGATCAAATAAAAAAAAAGAGATTTTACTTTTTAGAAATAGCCTTCAATTGATGAAATCAATCAAAAAAATAAATACTCAAAGAATCAAATTTTTTTTACAATATTTTCAACTAATATTGATAAACATAGCGAAATGTAAAACTAAGTAACATAGTATAGAAATATTAAACACAAAACCATATTTATTATGAAAGGTTAACAACGAAACTTAATTATAATATATGCACACCATTCCTCACGTAATATATAACCTAATTATCCCTATTTACAGAAAAGAAGCTAGTATAAAATACATATATAAATAATATATACAATTATTGTGACAAAATTCTCATAAACCCCTGTTGTAAAAAGCATCTTGATTATCATTATAATTATCGAAGTAGTTCATTGAATGTCAAACACTCATTGAAATACAAACTGCCAAATAAAATATTTATTTTATGAGACAAAAATACTAGAGAACATATAAAAACCCTACTAAAACAGCAGTATGGGATAGGAATTCATAAAGGCTATGAATTTACAATGTGTTAGTGTATCGTAGAGATACACTACGATAGCATTTCTGGACCTTTTTATACTCCCGGAACCTTTTAATAATTATTTGGGCTCAAAAAAAAAGTTAAATTCTATGGAAATAATTCCTTAAATTATTAAACTCATATTATTCTTACGGACACTAAAGGAAATAGAGTAATCTTATAATTAGTTCAAGCAAGGACGAGTACAGTGCCTTATACACGCATAAATTAAAAGTACTCTGTGATAACATTTCAGGGTTCAAGAGACATTCTTGTAAATAACGTACAATCAAACAAAACAAAAAAAAGTACAGCTTAGAACACTAAAACATATAAACCATAGTAAGAAATTAAGAAATAGGACTGTCCGTCTCATTTCAGAATTTATTTTTGTACTTTATACGTTAATTTTTGTCCCTGAAAACTTGAGTTTCTGTTTACTGACTCTCTAAAATCATTTTGGATGAAGTCTAAAAGCCAGTTTCATATTTGTCAAGTTATCATTATACTGCTTTAATTTTATATAACGATAATGTGTATTATATTAACAATTCATAAGGATTTAAAAAAAGTAAATATTTAAATTTTTTTTGTTCTCAAACTTTTATACATTACATTTCATTAATTTTATTTTATACGTCAATCTCAAACAAACTAAGGCTTTTTGAATTACAGGTCCACTAGAGGAATGTAAATAATATGATTTGTTCATATATTTAAAAAAGATCAACAATCACTTTAAAAAAATTGGATTTGAAATACAGAACAAATCAGGGTAGAACTAGACTGGATTAATTTCAATAAAATCACATGGAAGGATTTTAACAAAAAATAAATAAGAAACGCCATAATATTTGAACACTGAATGACATTAACTAAGTTAAAAATTGAACAAGTCCAAAAACATAAAGTTACAAAAGAGAAGTATAAAAACATCATCAATAAGAAGAATGTCCACTAGCATAATTTGTTTAACAATCACTTCAGAATTATCGAACGAAAAGCAATTAATTTACATTTCTTCAAAACACTGCATACGAAAATAATCTATTTCAAATATCACAGAAAGATTAATCCAGTGTGCTTATACGCAGTCATCTTTTTCTGAAGTGGGATTAATTAAATATACAGAAAGACCTGCCACAGTAAAATGCCTTCATAAATAAATCACATGGAACTGGGAATATAAATGTATGGGCATTCATTATACCAAATGAATTAAGTTATTCTACCGTTAAAACGGTAGATTTTTTCTAATGAAAAAAATTTACATTAACTGTTAGGATAATTACGATTATAGTTCAACACTACAAGAGAAAAAACAAAAAAGTTTACTGTTTAAATTAGTTTTAATAATGTTTAAAAGGAGAAAAAAACGAATTATTGATTCAATAAATGCTTCAAAATGGCTACATGAAAGTAGCTTCCCTAGAGGGATATATTATGAAATAGTAGTCAAACGTCCTTCCTTCAACATCACTAGTCCTTTCAATGAGCAATAAAACCAATGTATCTTAGTCTGATATTGTATTAGTTCACTAAATTAGTAATTTACATTAAACTCTACCTCAAAACGTTTGGACCCCCAGATTATAGAATATTTATGAAGGCAATGCGACGACTTAATAATTGGGATGATTTTCACTTTATATTATTATGAAGATAAACAATGTTATACCATTGACTGTTAATACACAATGTATATACAACTTCGGTGATATTTCCCGTATACATGTGCTGGGTCAGTTAAAAATATTGATTTTTACCTAACAAACATAAACAACAATTTACAAGTTTTAGAATAAGAACAATATTCACAGTAATTCATAATTGTAATTAAAAATTAATGCAAACTATAAATACCAAAATAATTAACACCACGAAGAAGTTCGTATAAAATTATTTGCAAACTATCACAAGTAAAGGCTATTTCATGAATTGAAAAATCATTTATTACATTGTACACAATAATATTTCGATGCACTTTTCATTATAAGAGACATCTGTTAAAAGATATCTAAATAAAATTTCAGTACAATATTGGCAGGATAAATTATCATAAGATTTATTAATGAATAAGTAAGTAGAACTCTTAATTGTAAGTATCCAGAGTAATTTCTTTTTTTTTGTAAATAATAGACTAATCAATAATTTACACAAATTAGAAGTATGGAAATTATATGAATATTGCAATAATAAAGGAATATAGGAGGGTTAAAGGATTATCCACATTTTTCTTGGCATTGCAACTTATTAGACAAGGCCAAGAAACATACATTAGGTCTGGAATTCCCTAAGAATCATTCATTTGATTTGAAGTTATAGAAACATGCAGCCTATAGTTTACTCTTTACCTTTTAAATAGATCTCATTTTCTACCGATTAAACAAATCAACCGAAACCTTATTTTGTAAACGAAGCAAACACAGCCCAATGGACTTCCGAGTTAGATCCTTTGGCTGATTCCGATTCCAAATCAAGATCAACCAGTTCCCTTACTCTCTTCATAGCTAGCTCATAATCATCATCATTCAAAGATGCAAACGCATTTTCCAACACATCAGAAGCATGAGCTAATAAAATTAAAGATAAAACTCTTTTATCCATTCTCTGTGGGTCATTTACCCACTTCGACAAAACAGCTTCCTGAACCTGCAAGGAAAAAAAAAGTTAGACATAAATGTAGAAATATTTTAATAAGGATACCAGGTAAACGAATAATTAATATGATATACTATAAAACAAAATTTTTCACATCATATTTATAAAAGTCGACAAACTTTTATTCGTAAATTTTTAAACGCCTTATGATTAATTTTACTTCAATGAGTTAAGAAAAATTAGGAGACGCATCTACGTATCTCAGTAACTGTAAAAAAAAAATAATAATAAATAATATGTAGGACAGAAAATACATACATAACAGCGCACTGGTTGGAGCTCCAAACGTCTCTGAACCAGTGCGCTTGGTTTCCCTCTCTTATCTCTCCTGAAGACAGTTCAAACCGAAAATTAGATACTGTAATTGTGTGCTTTTAATTTCTCCATGTTTCTTTATGTACATTGAACAATATTTGTCCGTTTCGGATCGTATTTCCGAAGTATATTATATTATTTATAATATCCGAATTATTATAATATTTATATTATAATATAATATAAATATCCGAAGTATATTTATTATATATATAAAAGTATAATATATATATATATATATAATTCACACAGGAAAGAGAAAAACAGATAAAAAGACACACAAAAAAGACTCACAACGATAATTCGACATTCGTCGTCATCGGGCAGAAGTAGTCCCTTTGAGTAGCTGAAGCTAACCTAACTAATATATATATTCTATGTTTTGTTATTGAGGGCTAGGTCAAATAAAAGAAAATAAACTCCTTCCTAGGCCGACGTTTCGATGTTTTGTACATCATCTTCAGGGCTAAAATTAGAGTAAGAACTATAATAAATTTACCAAAACAATCTACAACTCACATAGAGAGTTGTATATATATATATATATATATATATATATAATGAGACGATCTATAGGACTTTAGATACACATTTTAACGAAAGTAACACAAAGATAGAAACTGAGAGGCATAACTCACTTCTATATTTCGACAATTGTATCAGGAGGTGAAGAGTCCCTTAGGGAGACAGGGCGGTGGCTGAAGTCCAACAGTACGACCGTTACACACACAGCAATACCACAACCACCATCAAGTAAGAAGGGAGGAGGAAGGAAACAAAAGAAATAATAAACGAATACAAAATAATGATGAAAATATAAAAAAATAAAAATTAATTCTGATAAAAAATCATAAAAAAGGAAAATAAATTATAATAACTTTAGCAACAATCAATTACTTAATTAATCAAGTCACTGATTAACCAACCAATCAACAAGAATCAATAATAATTTTTACAGAAATAAAAATAAATTAAATTTTAAAAAAACGATATAGGTTGAGTCCAAGAGGTAATCTAGCGGCAAGCAAGCATGTATGTTAGAAGCTCTTAAAGTAACTTGAGTATGTATGAGGGATTTGTTTCAGAATTGGAAAACGGAAGCAGTCATTAAAACTGAGGCCATGGGAGCTATAGAGCATATCTATGATCTAACTATCCATAGCTAAAGGACAGGTTTCTACGTTGACCAACTGAAGCCCTATAGAAATGCATACGAAGGGTTATCTTAGGTGAAACAAAGCCAACGTAAAAACAGTAGCGGCAAGTACAAGAGGTATTGACATTAATAGGGTAGGAACGATAATTGAGAAGGAAAGTAAAGGAAGGACTAGTGTTGATAATCAGGTAAATTTGACAGCCACGACTTCCTCACTGTTTCATTCCTCTAACAATATTAGAAGACTTAAGAGAGATTTGAGAAAAAATAGTTTAAGATTGAGAGGTTTTCGGTACGAAATGGAAGGGGGTTGATTGAAGACAGAAGAAATAAAAGTATAGGAAAAACTCCTTAATATCATAACTAACTTTATGAGTACTAGGGAAAAAAGTAGTTTAGAAAACAGAAGAATCACTCCTATCTATTTCAGATCAGATTTTACCAGCAGGTAAAACACTGCTTTCAATGAATAAGGAAGGACAACCTCGTTCAGAATATTTTTCTTTCAAGAGGTTGAAGTGGTACCTGCGGTCATGGAGATTACTATATTGTGTATATGGATAGACAAAGATCTAGGTATAACATTTGTTATATGAGAAGGATGGTAGCTATTATAGTGGAGGTACAGTTGAGCATTGGCAGGTTTGATATCTATGGAAGTTGAAAAGCATAAGTAGAAAAGGAACAAATCCACCCGAATTTCGTAAGTGAAAGTGATGGAGGTGCAGAAATTTTGAAAGTAGAGAAGGAAAAGTACAAAGTTATTGTTACCATGGGGTCAAACAGAAAAGGTATCAATACAGCTAAGATAAAAGAGAGGAAGAAGTTCGCAGGTGGCTAAGAAATCCTGCTTTAATTTGGGTATGAAGAGATTAGCACAGGAAGGAGTCATAATGACACCCTTAGCAGTGCCTCTAGTTTGAAGGTAATAATGACCTTCATTATAAAACAGAAATAAAATTTGACAATGATTGTTAGAATAAATGAAAACAAGCAAGTTAGTGCGTTATTCACAACCAACAGATAAAACCACTTAAAAGATTGTATTTCTTTCAAACTTATATATGTGAACTCATACGTTGCATAAAACATATAAATAAACAAAAACTATTTAACTAATCAGTCCTGTTGATAATAACACTTCTGAGAAACTTTAAGGAGGACTTCGGGGTGAAAAGATCTTGGTTACAGCTGACATTCGAACGTGCATGAGACAATATGGTTGTACTGTTTCTTGTGAAAGTGCTTTGAAAACAATTTATAACTTCTGATTAACAACAATCAGAGAGAAAATGCAAATCAATAACTGGATTTGCTGACAATAAAACAAACTGACGTACATAAAATTCAAAATTCAGAATAATGACTCAGAATTAACTAAAATGCTGAATGGAAATTCACAGAAAAATGGATGGAACGTCAAAGGAAATATTAACATTAAACAAAAGAATCCAAATATAACAAGAAATCAAAACAGTTTTCACGGACATCAGTCGTGTTTATCAGACAATAACAGATTTTTGAGACCTGAGAAGTCAAATACATTATTTTGCATAAATTTTACATTATTCCTATAAATAATTCAAATAATAAATTTACGAAAAACCGAGATGACCTTATATATTAACGAGATGAATAGTTAACCATAAAAAAAAAAAGTTGAATGATCAGTAAGCAACTATATCTCAGGAACTCCATAGTAGTTGAAGCTTATTATTATTGCTTTGTTTTGTCTTCAATCTTCCCCCTTAACAAGGAAAAATAATATTACTCCATTTAATAATAGGAATTTTCATTTTCGCCAATAAAAATCATGCGATTCTAAAATCAAAGAAATTACCACGACAATAAAAGAAACAAGGAAGAAAGCCCTTTGACAATGAACTCTAAACATCAAACTCAAAAACTTTTTTGCTTATTTTATCTAAAATATAAGTACATATTTTCTATACTCCCTGTAAAAAATGGAAAATCAATTGAAACCTGAGGACAGAAAGAACTAAAGTGACAGATATACACTACAGCCTCTCATTTTCAATATAACAGTCATTAGGGGGGAAATATGATGAAGACCCAGTGCTCCGGGGTAGTCACCCCGGATAAATATCTTTTATATTTTGATAAAAATTACACGACAGAACAAAACATTTATTATGACTAATATGATCAATAAAAGTTCGTAAGCTGAAGAGAAGATCAAGCTCGGATATATCATCGAAGCCGAGATATCTTTAATACGCCATCTCGATATGTCACACTAAGTACATTTCTCCTATTTAACATATTCACTTCTGATATTTTCCCAAACTCTAGTTCTAAATATCAATCGCAGTAAGTGCTTTGTTATGTTCTGTACAATTTTTAGTTTTTTTAAGTCCCGTTTTACCATAATTTTCGCTTTTGGGAATATACATACCTATCAACAAATAAACCACAGTAAAAAAAATCAGAAATGATCAAGACCTTCCAGTCACAGCGAGGGTTCATTCTACTGATGTCCTTGACGAAACTGTTCTTGGTCAAAAGATCATAATCGCACTTTTAAATCTCTTACTATTGTTCTACGCTCATTTTTATTTCAAGTGTTTTGTGGATATAGAATAGCAGAAAAAAATACTTACGAAGAAACAAATAATGTAAGAACCGACATAACTCACTTTTATATTTTGAGGTCCTTTTTCAGGAGAAGAAATGGTCAGCTAGGTACAACTATTGATAAACAGCTAGTTCGCTGGACCAATCAGCGATATGTCAAGCGACAAGGAGAAAGGGAAAAAGAGAGGGACACATGGAAGATAACGAGATACGAAGACAAAGCAAAAGCGTATTAAAGAAATAATAAAAGAAAAACATATCCGATAAATAATAGACATTAAAGGATTAATAACTAAATTATTAAATGAAAGAAAATTAGAAAATAATAACAAATTAACAAAAAACTCTAACGATGAAAACTGAGTCCCAAGGAAGAACCGGCACCGCACCAAAGAGGTGAATATGTACTTCTTATGAAGCTCTTAAGATAACATTAATGGTTGCAACAGGGATTTGGACACGAAAACAGTCATTCAAACTGAGGCCATGAAAATTTTCACACATCATTGTACCCAATATCAGTCCCAAGGCTTCTAATCCTGTTAAGGAAATGGAAGGATGTGAACACTACCGTCAAACTTATCCTACTATTAACTCCTATTCTTTTCTTCACTCACCATCTAAATCCTACGTTACCCATATTGATACTTCCTGAACTTCCTACAACTGCACCTACCGATTGGATTACACTCGGTGTTATGCTTTTTTATGACTTTGGCTTTAAATAAGTTGAGACTAGAATAAAGGGCTTATGTAAGTCAGAGCAGCAACCTTCCTATTGGTATCTATTTGGATTCTCACGGCCTCAGTTCTTAATTAGATCCCCATTCCAAAAACCCAAGTTACCTCGAGCTTCAGAGGAAACAACATATTCACCCCTTGAGGTCAGAATTTTTTTTATTGTTTTTTACTTAATTAATTTGTAATTAAGGTTGCAATCTGTCTGTCTGTACAGTCTGGCCTTAGAAGGTATTTGAAATCAAAACCACTAACAATAAAAAAAATTCCTTGAACAACTTTTGTTTGAATTACCTCTTGATTATAGGAAAATTGACAGAATAAGAAGTACATCAATCAGAAGGTTATGAATTCCGACAAAGAGAACGACGTTAACTAAATCAACTTAAGTAAGAACAGTTACCAATATATATATATATATACATAACATTTAGAAAATAAGAGCTTGAATTTAGTATTTGAATAAGTGTGCTTTTTATCTTTTCTCTGTAACGTGTTTTGTGTAATTTACAGTTATATATATATATATATACATAACAAGATTCAGAATAAACACGTGAAATAAAAATCAACATCAAGAAAGGTAAATAGGCACCTTTCTATGGGGTAACATTGCTGTCAAAAGGGCAAATCAATCAAATTGTCTTTAAACATTTTGCAAAAGGAAACCAGACAACTCTTTAAGTCTAAAGAAACACTATCAATGCTTGTACCTGGATATTGAAGCAGTTTTGATAATACGATTATAAATCTATTGAATCAGAACTAATAGACAGATTTTTTAACCCAAGAACTACACAATGGATTAGAGCAATCTAACACAGCAATGATCATTTTAAATAGAACATCTAAAACCACGGAAATTATCTCCACCAAAGGCTGACCTCGGGAAGTAGTGTTCTATGATCTCCATTGTAACTAATAGTGGAAGGTGTACTGGATACTCTAAATAATCAAGGTTATGATACGCAGGATATGCAAAATAACTTGTTATTGTAAGAACAGTAATCTTTACAGTAATGTATTTAAGCTTATGGTATATGCTTCCTGAATTATTGATAGATGGATTAAGGAGAAAATCTGCTTATCTAACGCAGGAATTGAAGTGTGTGAGGCCAAGTTTTTCTTAAATGGTCAAGTGTAGTTTTCTTCCTCGAGTCAGAGGTTCCAACTCTTTGTTTTTCTATGAACCTGAAGGAGAGACACTTAATGTAGTGTATACAGAAGCATCTGTTTAACACTACACTAATAATGGTATTTTCTACTATTCTATAATTTCTAATCATATTTGGAATACCAAGGACAATCAAATTTTTGATTCCGTCAAAGACGGGTAGGTTTGATAATATATATATATATATATATACATATATCAGTTGACAGATTGTTCTAGATCAATGATTTCGATGTCTGTAATAACTGATAAAATCAGTATAGCCACATTAAAATAAATTAAATCATATTATCTATGAGTTCGATATTATGTGTACACGATAGCCACATTAAAAGAAAGCCAAAACTCAACTGGTTAGCTATAAGTTTGATTATGTTTACTTAATGGATATTATTACGAATACAAAATTTAGTAAATAGTAATACACTCTTCTCTGTGTCTATACATTTTGTTTGACCTAGTGGTTTTGTTTCTAATAACATAGTAAGGTAATTCCAAGTTGTTTTAAAATTCACATCCTCTAAGATCGTTTCTTCGGTGATCATAGGAGATTTTATTGCTTCCTTTTGATTCCATGTAAATTAATTGTTAATAAAAGAAACAATTTCGAATTCTTCTATAAGGAAAAGAAAAATTACAATTTTACAATTGCAACAGGAGACTGAAATTAAACTAAAAATTCACCATTGTTATATCTTGTATAACGTTACAATAACGAAGACTGTTCAACATTAAATATCAAGATAGTAATCTCTTACAACCTAAACGATATACAAAAATATTAATATATACAATTTAAAATAGTTTCAACGGACTAAATATTAAAAACCAGAACTTTATTTTAGTGCAAACAAAATTCCTGCAGACACTTGTAGAACTCTTTCTACAAAAATTAATTTATTTCACATGGGAAGAAATTATTATCAATACTTAACGAAAATATAAGACTTGGATTGAAATCTATTGCTTTATACAACTGAATCAAAAAATTAAGCAGATTATGGATAAGTACCTTAAGTTCAATATTTTAAAAATAATTAGTAAAAACAGAAAACAGTAAATGGGCAAACCTTTTTTACAAGTCTTGATTTTGCTGTGCTATCTGTGAGAGGATGAGTAGTCATATCGAAAAGTAAAAAATTTTGTTTTTCAGTCGTCAAGACTCCCTTTTCAACTAAATTTTTGGCCAATCTCTCCCGTACATTTTTTAATTGATATCGAAGCTTTAAGGGGTTCCAAGTTTCTCCTACACAGAAAAACAACCTCCATATTAAAGGTACATGGAACTTATTGAAACAAAACGGAAAAATTAATATAGGAAAAAAACTTTTTCAATTGCTCAAGGAAAAAATAAAAATTAAATCCACATATGAAGTTAGTATATTAATAAATAATATGTCCCAACACTGTTTTTTTTTCCAAAATTACATTTTAATAGAACTTTGAAAGCATGTTCAAATAACTTTTCCACTATAATCACTGCGTTCATTAGTTAATTAATAGAAGCACAGCAGTGATTCTGTTCTGACATAGAATACAATATCCGAAATAACAGTATAGTTTAAAATAGGTCGATGAGTAGTGAGTGCTTAATTAGCATAAAAAAATCTACATAAACAGAGCAAGAAAGATAATAATCTATTTTCTAACCGTATAAATAATAAATGCATATTTGTAATATCAAAGGTAAATTGTTAGGATTGATTTACAAACATTCTTTCACCATGCGGAGTCAATTATTGTACATACTTTTCTTAAATATCACAATCCATAAATTTAACGAACAATTGATTAGTCTTAGAAAAGAAGACTAAGAAAAGAAATACAACAATATTGATACAGGTTTATTATTATGTGAATTATAAACATCAAAATGGAAGTGTTTTCTTTATAAAAGTAAAACCTCAATTTTTAGGAATTTTGCATACAAATTTGAGTATTTTTTTATTATACTGTTTGTATAAGTTAATTTAATTTACTCCGTCTGACAATTATACACCTTTGCTGCTTTATATCATACTTATGCTTTATATTATAGACGTTTTTCTATTTCAGTTATAGAATTAATTTTACCAGTTTAATGTACCAAGTATACAATAGGTACAAAAAAAGGATAAAGAATATTATTAAACTATTATTTATTGAATTCAATTAATATCTAATCTAATATCTGTACAAACCCCAATACATAAAAACGGGTTAAGTTGCACCCATTTTACCTGAAATAGTCAAGATACACATCAGTACAATATTTAAAGAATAATCAAAATAAAATAAATACAAAAACCTAGGGTAATTACAACATGGGGGGAAAATAAGACTGTGAGCTACCACTGTCATGGTACACTTCAAAACTTACCACTTAGGTATTCAATCCAGCTTTGAACAGTTTCAGGTGGTTCAGTTTCCTTCATGTGTTTTAATGCTTCATCTAGAAGCACGTCTCCAGTTGGGCAATCATTTTTTACTACTACTTTTCTATTTAAAAGGGATTTTCGACGCATCCCAATCTTCTCCAATTCAATTCGACCTCTTAAACCAAGTTCTATTAATATGCATCCACGAAGCCCACTTGATATGCAATCATTCCAAAATGATGTGTAACCCTAAAATAAATCCATTATTTAATTGAGAATTATCTCTTGACATAAAGCGAAAAAACTAACAATAAGAACAATATGTCACCAAATATGTATTTCTAATCGATTCAGTAGACGTTTGGTCAGCGTTAGAAATGGAACCATGTGTCGTGACGAGTGTTAATGGCAATGACAATTTCTAACAAGGTGTAGAGAAAAATGGTACGTTATAGTACAAGGTTGTCACATATTTTTCATGAAACGCATCAATAAACTCAAGATTAAAACGGTTAGAAACTGCCTTTACTATCCAAACACAACCACTTAGATTTTAAAAAAAGTAAGTTACACTAAAGATAGAATTTCTTTAATAATTAAAGAAATGGAAAAGACACTGATTAACTCCTGCATTAGCCATAAAAACAGGCTATCAATAATAAAAATACACCCCTGTTATCACTGGACGGGAGTAATCAGGTTAAAAAAATGAATAAACAATTTATTAATAGTGTGCATTCTCCAGTTTTTTTGAAAAATAACCTCACTTATTTTATTAAAAGCTACATGAACATTATTTAAGGAAATTTAGAATACATCTAGATCAAATGTTTGAGACCAGAAATCTCAACATTCCGAGGATTACATACGTATATTTGAGTTTGCAAGACTCTTCAATGTCTATATAAATACAAAGAAATAAGTCTACTTTCCTTTCCTTGTTTAAACATATAAAATCTAACCATTTTCTATATCACCTACATACTCAAATTTGACGGGTTCATAAAAATGAAATGGAAATACAATGAAATACCTAGGGATTATACTGTGTATATTTTAGGGACTTAAATATCCTTACCAATATAAAATATATATATCAAGTTAACAATTCAAGTTTAACCATGAAAATAATTATTGAAAGCACTATAAACAGAATACAGAGTATTACTAATGAAAACACTAACATGGATTTACAAATTTTCAGTTCAGTACTAGCAGCTAACTTATAACCTTAGTTTGTTTATTTAAAAACCAAAAGCTATACAATATAAAATGTAGTATAGTATTCAATATGTTATACAGTTCTCAGGAAATCGTAATGTTTTAGTATAATCAAATGAACTTTTTACGTTACCATCCCACCCTTTAAATCCAACTTAAAAGAAATACTTAATAACTGTCTTGAAGTCAATATAAAGTAATTGTTCTCCTACCAAAACAGAACAAAACTAGCAGGTAAAAAGAAGCACTAAAAAAACTTTTTGTTTGGAGTTTAAAAACTCTCTTCGTGTTAAACTAAAACTGTTATCGGATGAGATACTTATTAACAGGCTTTATGAATCTTTTTGAAGTGTGTAAAACACCATATATAATAATTATAAAAATAAACGATAAAACATTTTTCAAACTTACTTCTTTATCTTTAAGGCCTAATAACAGCACTTCTTCCATCAAAGTGAGCCTAGTTTCTTTTGAGTCACCATCATCCTCATCTTCACGATCATTTTTCTCATCACATACTTGTTGTTCTTTATTATTACACATATTATCCCGATTTATATTTTTTCTCTGTACCAGACCTTCGGGTCGACTCATTTTGGAATGAAGTTATTTTGACTATAATTTCAACGTTCAAAATGTATCCGAGGTAATTTGAACAAAATAATACGGATGATTCATGAATACACACTGAGAGATAGAAAATTCAGAAAAACAACTCATGATATACTACATAAAAAGATACATGAAAACATTTTCAAAGTGAAATATGGCTTAGTTAAAAATACATTACTAACAATACATCAATCGAAACATGATTTAGAATGAACTTGCAACCATTTAAAGGTTTACTACAAAATGTAGAATGAATGATGTCGTACAATCAGTGCAGCCATATTTAACTTGGGTGGCTAAATTTTCTTCCTTTAGGAGAACCTATGTAATCAAATATTTAGACAAATTTCATATCTCACTTATTTTTAATTAATTTCCACACATCACGTCAATTATTTATGGTCTCAGTAAAAAAATAAGTGTAATTTAGTTTGTATATATATAATTGCTTCAATATCATGTCGTGTACAAAATTAATTTTGTTTTGATTGTACCTAAAATTTAACTGTAAACCGAACCCTCTAATAATGTAGAACATATATCCAATTGAGACTCAAAATCTTGCACTTTCCTAAATTTGTTCAGATATATTGATATAAGTAAAATTTAATTTTTAAAATGAAATTTTTACATTACTTAACGTCAAGTAATTATAAATAGGAGTTATCATTTGAAATAGTAATTATAAAGTAATTTTCTAAATGAAAAGTTCAGTTTATTGAGAGGTGACACACCAACGATAATATGTTGTAGTCCGTATCCCTAGTATATATTTATAGTACAATACATTATTTCAGGTATTTAATTTTTTTTAAAAATAAAGAGAAATTTAAAACTATAATAAGAAGTTCTCTGTCAGTTTCTGTAATACTGACCAATTCTTTCTTTATGGTCACTTTTGAAAACTTTAGTTAATAATTTATATAATTTTTTTGTTCCTACTCAGAAGGAAAGGAAATATATCCAGGAGTATCACCAAAGTATTCTTCCCTAATTCTTTTCATTTCTTATTAGCACATATAATTATATTATTATCCAGTCTAAAACTATATTTGTAGACCTATGTTCCTATATTTAAAGTTTTCTGTAACTCATTAGTTGTGCAATCCGTAATTGTGTGGTATTTACTCATATGGGGGGTAAAACGATAATAAGTTTTACCTCTACATAAAAGAAGTTTTTTATTCAAACTATGCGTTTCAAACACTTCCTGTTCATCTGCAGATGAACTTCTACACCACAAATTAAAATAACGATTTACAAAAATAAATCAGAATTATATGCAATATAATGAAATCCCGAACCATGTCCAATTCCGACAATCGCCTTCCTCCACTGCTCCTATTGGGTATGTCATTAATATTTCATTGTTTCATTTTATTGCATATAATTCTGGTTTGTTTTTGTAACTTTTAATTTTTAATTTGTATTGTAGAAGTTTATCTGATGATAAACACGAAGTGTTTGAAATGGATAGTTTGAATAAAAAACTTCTTTTGTGTGGAGATTTTTGAATTATCGTTTTACTCCCAGTATGAGTTTTCTGTAACTTGATATCCTCAACCTCCACCTTCACGCTATCCATTGAACTTATTTAAACAGTCATATTTATCCGTATAACATATTTTAGTATGATCAATATTATTAACTTGCATTAAATGCAATTCATTTTCATATTTTCATAAAGCTTATCAGTTTTATAATTTTAATGCAAGTATATTTCCAAGAGCTTTTGTTTCTATTTTGAGGGTTTTAGTAATTTTTAATAGTTTAGAAATCAATTTGGTCTTCCAAAATACTTAAATATAATTTAAGTATTATGTTATATTTAATATAATAATATTATATTAAAGCAGGGAATTTGGTAAAAACATTTGCTCAAACTTTGTATTTTTTCTTCATTCAACATATAATTCCTTGTATATACTGTCTGTCATTTGTGCAAACCTGAGATCACAACGCTGATTCTCAACTGTAGAGCACTAACCCTAAAATCTGGATGCCTATTAACTTTTCGATCTGCAGTAGATGACAAATAAAATGGAATTAAAATGGATTCAGGTAATAATTTTTCTATTTTTTTTACTAATAAAAAACCACCTTCCAAAGATCAATTTGGGAAGAATTTAGAAAATTCAGACATAGTAGATTACTTGTTTGTTGAAACATATAACCTAACAGCAATAACTCATATAAATCAAAATAAATATAGCTTTATGTCGGACTTAGTGTTTTTAACTACATAAAAGAAAAATGGTAAAATAATTAATTTAATATGTCCTCTCGGATTTAATAAGTTCTTTTCTTCCTTGGTTTACCTGAACTGTTTTTAGCTTATTTGAATGTGTTTCTTTTTTTTTCCCCTGTATATTACAAAAAAATAAATAAACATTCATGTGATTGTCTCCAGATAAGGGGAAGCTTGTAATAGGATCTTTTAGGGAACACAGGCGTGATATGAAGTTATTTCCTCAGGATGTGCTTTATCTTTGGTTATCAGTAAATTATTTAACACTCCTATGATCTAGATATAACATTTCTATAGGAATTGAAATAACGCTGATTTTTAAGTAATATTTGATATAATAAAAAAACTAATAATCATGTATACTCAATCATCCATTTTATGAAATACTTAAGTATATTGTAATAATGAAATGTGACAACAAACTATTGAGTTAAGGAGGATATTTAAACAAGAGAAAAAAAATGTATATATTATTTAATACGTTATACCAAATTCTAAGGGAGATGAATAAAAATAGTTACGTGTCTAAAATACAGTTTTTTGAATGTAATTCATCATTCTTTGTCAAATCTGACTACATTTTTATAACAGAAGTGAGGTTAAATGATTAATTTTTTTTGTAAAATTGATTTATTCTTTGATTTTTGTTGTGTTAACTGTTAATTATATGTATGACATATCTTTGATTAAATGTGATATTATACTTCTTCTCTAATGTAGGAGTATATCTTGATTATTGTGCATGGTGTTTTTTTTTTAAATCTCTAATTCAGTCTGCACCCTTTGATACAGGCATAACCACATTATAAAGTAAGAAGGAAATATTACAGAACATTTAAATTTATTTTTTAAAATTCTAATTAATATGAGAAAGAAATATCAAAAATAGTTAAAGTTAATGTCAAAATGATGCGTCTTTAGTCGTATTCCTGTCTGTGATCATCTATTATTCAGTGTTATGGGAGGTTACTATAACTAGTATATGGTTGTATTTCAGTCATTTATTCAATTAAAATTATAATAAAAAGCTTAATGTTTCAAATTTACAAAAAATAAAAGAAAGTAAAGATAAGAAATCCAGTGTAAACTATCTCTTTAAAATTCATTACTGGATTGTATTGGAAACAAGAAAACCTTTTTAACCAGTATGAACTGTTGTAGTATGTTTTTTTTATATATTCTTTATTGAAACATGCTCCACACAAAGTATTTTTACAATAATAATATATATATTTGAACTTAATGAGACTTTGTTAGTATCTGCTAAATACATTTATAATAAGTTACAATTTTTAAAACATTTGTTGATAATCTCTTTGAAGTGGTTGTAGTAGTTGGTTTTTGGTGAATGGCCAGTTCAGTCCTTGGGTAACCACAGCCTTCATGAACGTTGTTCTTTCAGGTATTAGAGCTGAATAGTCCTACAGGAGATGGTCCACAGTTTGTGATGAAGTGTTATCGTAAGGACATGCTGCAGTGTTTTGTAGTTCGAATCTTTTCAGGTTTGCCTTGAACTTTCCATGGGATGTTAAGAACTGGGTGAGTTGCCAGGTGACTCATATTTAATCTTTCTTGAACTGATGGTAAGAATTGCCTTGTAATAACGCCTGTTTGGGATTCTTCCCATAGCTTCTGCCAGCTTTCAATACTCCGCTTTTTTGCCCAACTAAGTACAGTGGAATATAGAATTTGTGAATATTGTGGAGCTTGGTCTTGTTTGGAGGCCTCTTTTGCTAGTGTGTCGGCTAGTTCATTGCCACGTAGTCCCACATGTGCCTTAACCCATGAAAAGGAGATTGTTATTTTGTTTTCTAGCAATAATAGCTTTGTTATAATATGTTCTGTTAAAGGTAGATGGTTTTATTGTTTTTAATGCTTGTAATGAAATTTTACTGTCAGTTTTAATACATACTGATTGATTGGGCATAGCTGAGCTTTCCATCCATTCCAGAGCTTTCAGTATGGCCAGCTGTTCAGCCTGATTATTTGAGCACGCTGGGGCAAGGTGGTACTATTTTTCCATAATAACGTTGCCTTGGTGAAGAGCTACAAACCCACAACCCACATGGTCACCCTCTTTGCTGCCGTCTGTATATATTTCAAAACTTCCATTTTTTCCAATGTTCTCATTTATATTTTTAAAAGACCTAGGGTGCCTCCAGAACCGACTTGTTGTAGTATGTAAATATTATAAAATCAGTAACTGTGGATGATCACATTGGGTTTTATATTTGCCAATTATTACAGGCGAATCTTGAAAACCATTTGTTACCACACAGCGTGATGTACTTACCTGTTATGTATTATTGGCATATGGACATCTGCTTCATGGTAGCCAATACTGTTGCTAACGTCATTAACTTTAATTAAGACTCTCCTTAGTATTTCAAGTGGTCTAGAAGTTCACCTGTAAAACCGGAGAATTGAAAGATTTATTTCTTAATTGCGTCGTAAAATGTGATGATTTCAACTTGCTTACATCTAATTACAACTTTCTATTGAAAGTGATTTAAATTTTTGAAGTTATTACCATGAAGTTATAAAATGCTACTCTGAGGCTCTGATATCTCTAGTTTAATATTCCCTCAGATTACTGTTCATTCAATTCAGGTATAACAGTGAAACAAAAGTGAGCACTGCAATTGACAATTTGATGACTTTCCAGCAATTGCTCCAAAAGAAATAGTTAAGCTGACTTTTGTTGTCCTTGCAGGGGAGATGGAGAAACTGGGTGAACCAAAGTAAATTTTGCCGTCATATTGAGGTTTTCATAGTTAAAATGATAATGAACCCATTGATTCTCAATCTGGTTATAAAAGTTCATTAGAAAAAACTGTAAATATTCATTTGCATGGGATTCCCTGATTATTGGTTAAACGTACTGATTTGGTCGGGAACTGTATGCGAGAAATTCATTTTTGGAAAAATAATAATTTGCTACTACTTAATGAATTTTATTTTCACCCTAATTTTGTACAATACGGTATATAATTCTTTCATTTTTGTATATTTTTTTTCAAATAAATGGACTTTTAGAATAGAAGAAGGCATTTTTTTATGTTGAATTGGGATCTTAAAACTTAAACTTACAAATATCACAAATGTAATTCTTTTGAGTGTCTGGCCCAGTGCACACAGCGTGACAAAGAATCACAATATCACATGTGTACCAAATTTCTCTGTCCATCCCTTAATCTTTGCAAACAGCAGAAGAAAGATCATATGAAGTGTGTTCAACTACATTTAAGTTTCATTACGCCATTTCATTTTTGTTTATCACCTTGACATGGGCCTTAGACTCCTCTAAACGTACCTCATCTACAATAATTGAATGAAAACCCTTCACTTGTTGACAGTCATATTTGGCCTGCAAGTATTAACCAACTTTTATACTAAATTAACTTTCTAAGTATACAATATAGATGAAAGAACTATGAACTTAATTTTTTGTAACATGGTAACAATTTGCTAAGCACTCAAGGCAAAAAAACTTAGTCTTTATTATAAAACCTACACACCAGCTCAGACTATAAAGAACAAAAACAAATGTGTAAACCTATCAAAAGTAATTTTTAAAAAAAGAAAAATCTAGTTTCTACGAGTACCGAAATAGTGGGTTCAACATTGACTATTATCAGTTAAGGCTACATTTTACAAAAATAATATTTTATTAGATGGTTGCATTATGTTATTATTAGTAATTTGTATTATGTTGAAAAAGATTTCATCATATTTTGTTTGATCTATGATTTATTTCACATATTGTGGTTTGATCATAAAGAGAACTGTGTATAACATAATAAGAAACAAGTGATTAGGTGGTTTTTCGTATTTTGAATTTTTTGTTATAAGTTTAATGAAAATACACATGTCAGAATAGATTAAACAGTTATTACTCATAGTGAAGGAGGATGGAGTACTAAACATGCATGACAACACAAAATATATCAAGCTTGATAACAAAAAACAATACCCTAATTTTGATAATATATCAAGATTATTATCCTTAGTATTAGTATTATTATATTATTACTCTTGTTATTATTATTATTAATGATTAAGATATATGTAGTCTTAAGTAGCTGTAAGCTGTCAAATATTTTGCAAAGGGGGAAAAAGCTAGGTGGAGGAGACTTAGTTTCGGTTGTACGGCTACCCCCGTAATGTAACATTTGGGCGGTTAGCCCTTAATAAACGATTTTTCCATTCCAAGCCAGACCAGGTTAAAATTCGTGAACGCAGAAGCTGCTATTTATTTTAATCAAATATGATTACGCGAAGATTTGCTGCCCTCATACACTAATATATATATATATATATATATATATATATATATATATATATATATATGGGTAATTTCTAAATGACAGTTTATATATATATATATATATATATATATATATAATTCAGGTCCTTGGAGGGATCGCAGTGACGCGAATTTCCTCATCACCACTTATTTTCCTGGTGCTCATAGGCTGGGTGCAGTTGTCAGGGAGTTTTTCCCTATACTTTCTTCCTCCTCCTGTACTTCTTCAGTATTTAGTGAGGCACCTTCCATTTCCTATCGCAAACCTGCTAATCTTCAATCTATCTTCTCTCACATCTCTTCTCCTAAGCCTCCAAAAACTGCTGGTGGTATGGTTCAATGCGGACGTCGTGGATGTCTAACTTGTCCTATCATCAATCCTGTTCCTTCCTTTACCTCCTTCCATAGTAAACGCACCTACCCTATCTCTCACAAGACCTCTTGTACCTCTGGTAACTGCGTTTACCGTTTGGATTGCACCCAGTGTGATTCTTTTTATGTGGGTTTGGCTTCCACCAAGCTAAGCCTGCGTATGAATAATCACAGGTCATCCGTTGGCAAACGCAGTGACCTTCCCGTTGCTACTCATGCCAGCTCTCACGGACTCAGTTTTAATGACTGTTTCCGTGTACAGGTCCTGAGGCAGATTGATCAGACTAATTCGAAAGTTACTCTGAGAGAAGCACTTATTAGTCTTCTGGGCGGTAGATCGGCTCCTGGGCTTAACCTCAATCGTTAATTTTTTTTTCTCTTATTTTTTAGTTGTCATCAGCTTTTAATTTTATTTTAGTTAAATGTTTTCATTTTTTAATTTTTATTTGGCTTGTATCTCTTTATCTTCCCTGTCTACCTTTCCTCCGAAAGTTGGCTACCCTGTTTGAGTGCTTCAGTTCGAACGCCAAGTCAGTCGTTATCAGCCTTTGGAGCGATTCACTTCTTTTCCTGAAGACGAGGACATCGAAATATAGTAGTGAGTTCAGTGATTTCCTTTCTATGTGTTCTTTTTAAATTTTAGTTTATATATATATATTATATATATATATATATAAAATCTTATATCTATGTCAGAGTGTACATTCTGATTAGAATGATTTATTGAAATGAAATGAGTATGCATATTTATTTAAAGTTATTTGCTCAATGAAATAGTTATAAACATGCTGATCATATTAAATTATTTATTGAAATTCAATGTGTGTAATCCTATCATAAATATTACAAGCTACATAAATCGTTGATACTCAAGACTCAGTTCACTGTTTTCAAAAGTCTCTACACAAAGAGCATCTGTCTTCTATATGAGGTCAGAAAAACTGAAATTAACTCCTTTAAAGGATTTTAAATATCTTTTAAAACATATTTTTGAAATAAAATTACTTCTCTCTAAAATACTTAGTAGTTAATAGTTATTATTTCCTACTAAAATTGTAGGTAAAATTAAATGATTTATTTTTATTTTTGTTTTGCCTTCGCCATTGTCCTTAACTGACATTACGAGGCATTACTAGCATTTATTTCCCTACCAACTGTTTGTTAGATTGGTTTGGTGTTTTGGGATTACTGACTAACGAAAGAAAATTGATCTTACAGTTTTCTTAAAGAAAAAATGGCAATACAATAAAGTATAATTATATGCTTATGACATCTGTTCTATATATAACATACTAAGGCCATTTAGTTTTCATTATAAATACTCAGCATGAAATTAATTTCACTGGACCCTGCAGTTGAGGACGCTGTCATGGAAGGAATGCAGAGACATCAAATACAGGCAGCAAGAGACAGAAAATAAAAAAATAATGGGAATGAATGTAGACCTTTACTATATTGTATTGGTGTAATTTTTGTCATTTTCCTTCATTCTAAACTGGAAGCCCGCGAAATTCAAAAGGTGTTCTTATTTGTTGATCAATTTCGTTGAATCATGGGAATATTAGAATGTTTTTTATTTTCATTAGAATTCTATCCAAGTATTAAAGTACCAATCTTTTAATTAATATGTATTCAACTTTTACGTATTCTTAAAAAGTCGTGAACTCCTTCAATTAGTTGATATGTAATACGCATAACATTTTTAAACTAATAACTGGAATACTATGTGGTATTTCAGGCTACTATTTGCAATGCCCTTTAGACAGTGATATTTTACAGAAAATAAGAATTTGATCAAATAAATGTGATATATACAGTTATAAATTTGACATATGTATGTTATAAAGATGGTATGACCTATGGTCGTCACATTAACTAATTATATTTTCTGAACTAATGAAGATATTTACCTTTGTGTGATAAAGAATCCTATCGGATTTGGGTGATGATAGAATTTAGAAAAAGTGCATTCATGTATGTTTATGTGAAAGCGGGTAATAATTTTTATCCCGCTTTCCTGGTGATTCTAGAAATCTTTGAAGTTCATATTCAACATTATCTTAATATGAATATTATTTAGGAAACATTTCACAAATTTTTGAATACATGATGATGAAAAGTTACATGGACAACTCTTTTACGTTCGGTTTGCAGTTCCTTCCAATATTGTGCTATTGCACGTATTACATTGTAATCTGTTTTGATTGATAGAACTGGGACAACCATACTGAAATCGTATATTTTAATAAGTTAATTGTTAATGAGTTTGATAATATGTTTTCGTACAGTAGAAATGAAAGTAGACCACTCCAACATTTTTTACTAGTTTCTCCTGGTCATAGAAATTATATCCGTAATTTCGGACGTTTCAGATATGCATTTATAACTTGAAATGAAATTAAGGACTACTGTGTTGAATTCTATTAGAATAATTGTCGAAATAGAGTCAATGTTTAAATAATTTTGTGTGTAGCATAGCATCAAAAACTTTGGTAGATTATTTAAGAGTTACGGAAGTCATAGATTTGAATTTCTAATAATTGTAACATTTTATATGTATAAACAGATATTTACATACAATTGGAAATAATATTCAAGAATTCGGTGTTTAATTCTCCTGAGCTCTACCAAATAAAAGGGTTGCGTTTGTAAGAAGAAAGAACGAGTATAGCTCTGTTTGGTTAAGACAAGTGTACTTCTGTAAGATTAGGAGAAGTGCAGGATTCGTATCACTAGGGCAACAAACTTAAGTTTAGTGCCCATGGAGAGAAGATAACACATCTCATTTAGTTCTTCGAATGGTGAAAAGTAAATAACAATAAATAGAATCCTACTATAAAAAAATATTACTTCATTATTATCAAGTAACCACAGAGGTAGTTAGATATATTTTAGTAATATAACGTTTGAGTGTTATTTTTCAATCATGAACATCCCTTCGACGTGTTCTTCAACTGGTTTTACAGTTTGTCTTTTTAATTTCATACTTAAGAATGGTCGGTTATTTTATTTTAAAAATACAATTAGTCGGTCTTTTCATATTTAGAAAATCCAGAAATTTTCTAGCAACGAAGCAAAACTTAAAGCATTTGTGTGGCAATATTCACTACTATTGATTAAAACCTCTTGGAATTATTTTATGTCATTCTTGAATAATGAATCATTCTAACAGCATTAAGTTGCTACAATATGACTTTAGAATGTAAAAAATATATTTTGTATATATAATGGAAATAATCACTGTCCAATCAATTCATTTTTTGGTTTCGGGTAAAAGTGACAATTCTGGGCATTTCTAGTCTAGTATAGTTACATTTGTAAACTAGGAGAAAACAAAAACATTGTATAATACCAAATAATCCGTTTATCTTTTATAGTTTTAATGTGTTACCCACATTTATTATTATAAGGGTTATTGAAATATATGAATGATTATATTTAAATATAAATATTTAAGAATAAATGTGTAAATGAATCCTGAAGAAAATGAAAATTGAACTGTGTTTTTATTATTACTTTTGAGTTCGTACAAAAAAACTTATTACTTTATTTTTTTTAACAAATAAAAACAAAATAATTTACTTTTGTTTAAAACAATTAAATAAATTGATAATATCGAAGTTTGAAAATAATGTTACTAATAATAAAGTGGAGGAGGTACTACACAGCTAACTATTTCTTCTTGGTGCCTTAAATGATCGAAGAAATAATAGAAGAATTAAATAAAAAACTGGTTAGATGATTTATTTTTTACAAACAAATAATGAAATTCAGCACATTGATAGAAAAAAATCAATTATATTGTTTGATCATCTTTATTTATTTCTTTCCTTCATTAACAACAAATTTCATCCATTTTTGTCTATCAATGCAAATAAATAAATAAAGAAATACATATATATATATATATATATATATATATATATATATATATATATATATATCTTACACATTGTTATTTTGTTAATGATTAGTTTAAAATTCATTTTATATGGTTATCACACAAACATTTATTCAATATTATACATTATAATAATCTTAATGTCTACAATTAAAGCTTTCTTTGCTGAAATACTTCAAACATTTGTTTAGCCCAACCTTGGAGGCCTTTCGAAATAGTTTCAGCTATAAACCCTGTTAACACTAATAATTTCTACTTTTAATTTAATTGTGTTTCGAATTAGTAAATCCTTTAAATTTAATATTTGAGTTAAGAGAAATAATGCTATCAATGAATAAATTTAACAAACTTAACAAATCCGCTAATTCTTTCCATTTTTTTTGTTTTTCTCGTTTGAATTTAATAAAGTATTTCATGTCAATTTATTAATTACTTATTATGGATTGAAGTAATTCTGTAAAAGAAGTTGAATTTAGAAGTACATTATCTCAAAAATTAAGCATAATTTAAATGTTGGAATGATTCAAATTATAATAGTTTTGGAGAGAACATGAAAAAAGTTTAAAAACTTTTTAGAGTTATTTAATACCTGGAAATATTAAAAATTGCTATTTATAATATGAATCACATTGTAATATGAGGATATGAAAAATTTTACACAATACACTCTTTGTTAGTTTTTGTTTTATTTTTTTTTTTTACAAAAACAAGAACTTTAACAATGTATTGAAGTCATCATTATCATTGATGTACATAAGTTTATTATATTAGTTACACATTCTATCAATATGATCAAAATAACTATAACCATAATTAAAGCTATGTAAATCCACTATCTGGATTATAAATATGTGTGTTAATTTACATTTGTTAGGTATTCGAAGATGAATTATTGTAGTTTGTTGTGCATTCTTCACTTTCACCTTGGCTTAATTGGAGCATTTTCTTATAAAGAGCTGAATTGATGAATCTTGGGTAGGAATCTCGGTGCATAAGTGTGTAGATCTGATGTTGTGCTTCGGTAAAGGTTTCCGCAGTGGGAGCGACCATATTCTTGTTCACGATGTCCCTTACCCGTGAATCTAAACTCACCTAAATACAAAAAAAATATGTTTAAGAAAATAATATGTTTAAATTTGTTTAAAAAATATTAGATAGAGTTGCAACAACTTTTCGCATAATTAAAATTGTCGAATAAGTCTAGCTTATAAGAAAATTTTATGCTCATTATAAAGTAACAAATTCTGTGTCAGGAGCAACAAAATTTTTATACAAATAAAAATTTTATTCTCCTTTATGAATTAATTGGTTTTTGACAAAAATTTCTAAAGGGAAAACTCATTTCTTATAGAAATATTGATATAATCGCTGATGACGCTCATATAATGAGAAAATATTGTGGACATTTATAGGTAAACGAGTTTTTTTTTAAAGATACAATAAAAAATCTGGAGTGGCCTACACTCAACTTTACTATAAGTAACCTAATATCAAATTTCTTGAGTATATAACACATAACGTCTCATTTAAGCATAACGTAAACATCTAAATGGGATATGATTATTAGTCTTTCATTCCTGAAGTAGTACAGATAGTGATTGAAGGACATATTAATATATAAGCTTATTTTTGTACATCACACAACTGATGCAAATAATTTCATTAGTATAACTACAGCAGTAATAACATTTTTGAAAAACCAAAGTGAACATTTCTTGAAACGAAATATTCTCCTACAAGAGAACATGACTTTTTTTCAAATAGCCATTGGATTTCTTACATCGTTTACTTGACATCCTTCTACATTGCATATTAAAGTAAAATTTTCAAAAGTGACTCTCCAATCATGCATAATTCTTCCCAAACAATAGGGATCTTTGTCTTTATGGGGCCCATTTTTGTGTAAAATATCAACTTGGTCCATCAAAGATTCTGGACCGTAGCGTGGTAACAAGCAATACTAACACACTCATCCACCCACCCACCCACCCACACACACACACAGACATCATCAAAAAAACTTCATAAACGACTTCTGGGACCTCAAGACATGTAATTCCGCCAAAATCTCGAGATCGAATTTTTTCACGATCACTATACTTTATTTATAGTAAAGTAAAGAAATGGACGTTCAAATAAATTCATTTATAATGAGTTGCCCTGCTATATGGAGGTTCTTAACAAATGATGATTCACTGGTCGTTTGTTTGGTATTTTTTTCATTCAAAATGACTCTATACGACGATGAAAATTATCGATTTCTCCAGAAATTTACTTAACCTATAAATATTAGATTCCGTAATTCAAAAACTGTTAGTGGTTTGCAGCAAAACTCAGCTTCATTACTGTCTTTATTTCTTGTCTCTTCATTTCAGTTACTTTATCTAATCAAAAAAAAAAAGTTCTTTTGGCAATAATTCTGGACCATAGAAATTTAGAGAAACTTGGATTGTAACTTATCTCTCAGAAAGTTGATTGTAACTTATCTCTCAGAAACTTGATTGTAACTTATCTCTCAGAAACTTGATTGTAACTTATCTCTCAGAAACTTGATTGTAACTTATCGACAAAGCTTTAATTGTTTGTGTTCAGAATGTATCAAGAGAGTAATTTCAGAGCCTATAATATTTGCATTAAATTATAATTATTATTATTTTAAATAATTAAATACCAATCCTATCAATAGTTAAGTAAATTAATATTTATCAACATAGTAGTAGTTACATTTGTTGAAGGTAATAAAAATAAAGAACTAAATTTTATATGACCAAATTACATTATTAACCAAATTAGTTGAACATAAAATAATAAAACTAACACTCATTGTATCTAAATTTCGGTTAAAAGCTTCAACCTTGCAAGTTGTTATCCACTGAATTGCTTGATCTTCCATCTCCATTAATATTCTGAAGACAGTTTTAGAGACTGAGAATATTTATTCCGTTATTTGTGTTTTACTAGTTTATCTGAATGTAAAACTACCATAATAATTAAATAAGTAATCTATTTATCTTCATGTGCATTTAAGAATAATGAATGTAATTAATTAAACAAATAAATAAAATGATTAGTTTATGTAGTAGCATTTTCAAAGTTTGAAAATACGTTTATCAGTGTTATTTATTCGAATGAACAAATCTAAAATGAGTAGAGACACCATGTGGTAAGGGAAAAAATATATGGAAGAATTTTATTCCATACAAGAAGTATTTTAATACTACTAGGAGCACATTTATTCACATTCATTATTTATGAACTTGCAAACTGATGGAATGACTATGGTTTAATTCGGCAATTACTATTGTATGGCAGAAAATAAAATCAACATGGAACCTGAGATTGAACCCTTCTATACAGAGATAACATGTATGAAATTATAATCTACGAATACTGTTTGAGCGAGAATATTCTTCAATTCAGCTATAGAAATTGCTACAAAGCAAATGACTAATTTCTTACATGTCAAGATAGTGATTAACATTGGACAATTACAACGGTAGTTTTTTTTTATTTTTGGGGAATAAAAGAGTCTCGAGGGTGACTATAGCACTGCGTCTTAAAAACAACTATTGTACTTCCCCTCTTCTGTACTAAAGCACCCCAGCAGTTAGCTTCAAGGCCTCCAAGAAACTCAGCACTTTTGCTGGTTCCAGCGGTAAAAGTTTTTCTATGGTTTTGTTGAGTGTCCCGAAGCACCTATCTCTGTGTAGCAAAGTTGCCTTACAGTCAATGAGCAGGTGCAACGGTGTTTCTTCCTCTTCTTTGCAGAATCTGCATAAACCATCATTGATAACGTCCCTTCAGGCTTTCTACGTTCGGGAGAAAGTAACTTCCTTTCTCCTTCTTCGGGACGGTCTTCTTCGGGTCCTTAGGTGCACTTGTGGGAGGTTGGCTCCCACTAGTTAACACTTTTGAACCTTCTGCGCTTTCAGAGGATGGTCTCCGTACTTCCTTCTCTTTAGTAGCATACAGAGGAAAATCCCTGTATCGCTATCAGTGGTATTTTGTCCTCTCCAGCAGAGCACCGCATACCGGAGTAAGGTTATTCACTCAAGGAAGCCGCCTGGCACCCTTGAGGCTCCGTTCATAATACAGTAACCCCTGTATCATAACGGTAGGTTACAGTAAGTGAATTGCAAGCACGCCATAACTGAATGCCCTACTCTCTACAGCACTACTGTGGTGATATCTTGCTGTTTGTCTGGAATAAAACTGACATTAAAGATGAATGTAAAACAGATTCATGTCGATATAATTCAGCATCAGATAACAAAGAAAAGAAGTAACTTGTTTAAAGAATTAAGAAATCTAGAAGAAATATTTCATGACAAAATTTTGTGCTTAAAAGTCCATAACTTCGCTTCTACGTTGAATTTCTAATCTATTCAAAGCTTATATTTTAATTTAGATATACATATCTACTCTCAAAGTGTCAGCTTACTCTGTTTTATGGTGGCTTGTTTACTTGTGACACTTAGCAAGTTTACTTGTGACACAATTTTGCGGACAAACTGACAAACCGACAGACAGATAGTTTTCTAAGGGTGGATTCGGTTTCTCTAATGTATAAAACGTAAAGATAACTGATATCTTTCAAGTGTACCTTCTTCCGTCATCTTTTGTTGTGATCTGTAAATATCTACAGAATAATAGAATAACGATCTGTATCTCGATCCGTTCGTCTTTAGACAGTAAGAAGTCTATTACTGATACAAAAGTACTTTTTTTAAAAAAAAAACATATTTTCTTAATGCCTCAAAACTAGCTAGTACTATCACATATATCCAAAACACTGCCACTGATCGTATCAATGATTTATATAAAATATCTTTAGTAACGATGAATTGTTATTTATTATAAACAATATTTTCTTTAACCCCGAGGCTCTATGCATAAAATGTTGCCTCAAATTAAATTTAAATGCATCAGATATTTAATCTCAATTCTATTTTTCTAGATTTACTGCGGATTGTGTTTTGTCCAAGATTTTTTGCCATTTTTGACTACATAGTGTAGAGAATTATTTTCTATTGTTGACTTTAATTTTAAATCTGTCAAGCCATTCTCTTGAATTATTAATTAGGAATAAGAGCATTTTATTAGTAATTTTTCTTCAAACAAATATGTTGACAAAAGAATAATACTTAAGGGAGTATGTTTATCAAGTTATTTCCATTCATGCAGTGTATAACATTTTTTAAAAGATTGAGTAGGATTGGGTTCTGCATTGAGTGACTTGAAGAACTTCTTTCTTCATATTTCATTTTGTGAATAAATTGTCAAAAAAAGTATATTTAATTTTTAAATATAATTATTAAATATAAATTACTAAATATAATTCTTAAATTATTGTATAAAACTGATTGATGTTAGTGAAACTGAGTTCACCATGATGCCATATTGAGGGAACGTTTATTGGATAAGAATCTTATTTGCATCAACATAAAGTTCGAAAACATTGAACACATCGTCACAAATATTCTGAAAAATTTGTTTCTCGAATATGGAGAAGGGAGTCAAAGTTTGAATGAACGGTCATACCATGTTGGATATGCCGGTTTTCGCCCAATTAGCGAAATTAAATAACGCGAGCAGTACTTGTATGAGTGACTGTTCGAGAATACTGCATTCATACACAGGAGTCAGGGTTTTTAGGTCTACGCTGGTCTGCCTGATAGAGTGTTAGCACGCTTGACACTGGTATTTAAGGCTCTGAGTTCTGGGTTGTTTCATGACATTCATCAAAAAGGACATAATGCGGAAGGCCCTGAACCGACACACTTTGTAAAGATGTTTACATTAAATTTACAAAGGCTATAATGGCGTAATACAAGACTCCAGATGTGGAATCAATCAGGCAATGTGAATCACTCACGGTTAAAATTTGTACCGATTCACAAATAAACAACAATTCTTCGCTCTAAATCAACACTGCTTCAATTATCCCTTTCCTTCGCCTGCTAGGTTAGGTTAGGTTGCATTGGCAGTCCCACAAGGGAACACACGTAGGCCGAGCATTGGCAAAAATTTTAGTTTGGTGTTTTGTCATTTTTAAAAGCTACACACATCTTTAAAATTTTGATAAATCTTTCAAAGCATCAGGAAACCCCCATTCGACCTCTGTGAAGTTATAGACCCCTGGAGATTTGTCATAGACTCCTAGAGGTCTATATGGACGACTTTGCCGATTCCTGGACTAGAATCATATACAACTTCGCTCAATTATTTTTAAATTAAATACTTAAAACAGCACAAAGTATACTTTTGTTTAGGTTTGGAATTTATATTTATATATAAATGCTTATATATATATATATATATGCTTTTTTCCAATTTTGCATGTACTAAAAAATATACGGAATAAAACAAACTAGAGTAAAAAATAATTAAAATAATACCAAACAAATCATAAAATACGACAATGACTATCAGACTTTATATGATATGATAAATATCAAGCTATTGCTATTGCTATAATAAATTTGAACTACTTCTATTTAAATGAAACCCCAAGTTGACGTAAACAATAAAAATCAAATAAAAAAAATCAAAAGTACAATTCAAATTATACGCCTACTGTTACCTCTTTTGGAGATAATATAGAAATGTAATCTTCATATATGAATCTGGCTTTTTCTTCAATAATTTCTGGGTTTTCTTCATTTTTCAAGTCTTCACAAGCTACCCAAAACAGAATGTTTTCTTCACTGTATTCGCAGCGTAGAAATTCCCTAAAAACTGTCCTACCAGCTAAAACAGAAACCAGCTAAAATAAAATATATTTTAGAGCAGAAGTCACGATGATGCACATAATTATTATCACAATTATATAAAAAAAATCACTCGACAGACAAACATTATTTTCAAATTATTATAACAGTAGAATTATTAAAAATTCTTTAACGTTAATGCTTACCTCTTTCAGAGGATCATCTGCTACATTTTTTTAATGATAATAATGCAAATGTTCTTAAATTAGTTACCAAATTTAATAATAGTAATATATTATCAAATCATTTCAAAGTTTGAGGAGAGAGGCTATTCAAAAATAGATTGCTGTTATATTTGTTAGGAAATGATATAATTGAAAAAAATAGAATGATTTAAAAATTAATTAATAAAAATATTGGAGAAAATTAAATAAAATATTTATCTATTATGTTAAATAATACTAGGAAAATAGAACAACACAAATAGTAGGTTTTGTATCAAAAGGAACTATTAAGTAGACAATTTTTTGCAGCTTTCCTAGAAGTTAGTGACAAAAAAGGAAAAAGTTTTTGTGATATTTTTTACAAGTTATTAACATTATTAAAAGTTATTAAAATATTAATTATTTTAATTAATTGCAGGGATTGAAGATTAACTTCTAAATTTTCGTATTTGATATTGTATAGCAGAATTAAGAAACTACCGGACCAGTAATAGGATTATCAAAAATAATTGTGACTCAGTGGGAGTGGTGAAGCACCTATATTTTGTAGAATATAATATTTAGTTGAGGAAATTTGCTTGATTAATTTTAATTTTGATTGTTCTTTGATGTTAAAATGCATTTTATATAATATGATTAATTAAGAAATACTTAGAAAGAAAATACATGCATAGAGGCAATAAATTTGAAAATATATAAGCATGTATGGATGAGAGCATTATGGAATTGTTTGACAAGTTTTATTTAATTTATTTATATTAAGTTTCATTTAATACTTTTAGTAAACAAAGCAGAAACAATATGAACAATATAATTATATAATTATAAACAGAAACAATAAAATAAAGTTACCTGTCTAATTAAAATACCATTTAAATTATTTTAGTAATTTAAATGTTATTGTGAATATTATTTTTAATTCATTTATTCACCATTCACTTGTACCCAAAACAACAGTCAAACACTTTTATTATATTTTAACTTTATTTTTTTATAAGTTTGTTATGCTTTTAATAATATTTAAAAGTTTTCAAGTTTTCTTTCAAAATCAGGTAAATTCAGTTTATTCAATTTTGCTGGGGATTTTATTGTTTCTAGATACATAGATGATCCAAGAAAGTTGTGTTCAGAAAAATGTACTGAGATATAATACTTTTATATCTCAATTAATCAAATGGAATAATAAATTCAATTTGGATTATTCCATGTCAATTATTTATAAGTATAAGCCAAAAATATTGCCTTTATTTCTCATCAGTTTATCAAAGGATGTCCCCCAACTCTTGACTTCTTCCAAAGTAGGCCTACACAAATTAAGAAAATAACATTACAAAAAAGATATTTGTAAAAATAAACTCACTATAATTATCTGATATGTGATTAATATTATATTTAAAAACGATTCAAAAGTATTTAGTCAACATTTAGGTATGGATAGAAAATTACAAAATTGATCTCTGCAATCGATGAATAGGATTGGATTAAGTACTATCTCATACAAAGTACTCATATAAGAACTCGGATAAAGAAGTACATTTGCTTGCTTTGAGAGTAGAAAAAAGAAGAATACAATCTCACCTTGCGTTTAGAATTAGTATATTGTTACTTATATCGTAAAATTATGCCTTTCAATGGTTCTAAACTACTGCTAAACGGTGTCGTAGCAAAGGGGTGGGAGGGGCGGGCCTCCCGGGCGGCACGTGCTAGGGGGTGGCGTTTTGAGGGGGTAAAAATAGAAAATAGGAAAAAATTAAAATGATAAAAAGCTAATAAAAAAATATTAAATTTTATACCAAAATGAGTTTTAAGGTCTTAATTGCTTTATGTGTGTAATACTGTTTTTAAATGGATTTTTCAACTGTAATATTTGCAAATTACAAATAAATTTATTTAAATTTTTCAAAACTAGTTTTCTAAAAGGGTTGAAAGTTTATTAATTTAATTTAACATTTTTTTTTTATTATTTGAATTATACAGTTTTATTTTTAAAATTCTTTGGTTTTCTTTGATGATGACTGTATTTACGAGTACTGTAATAAGATGTAAGTCTGGGACTAATAACAGCAGTCTAAAATTAGATCTTTGATTGTAATTACATGAAAATAAATATTTTGAGGACTTCTAGAATTTTGAAGGTTAACAGTTTATCAAAGGCTAGCGGGGGCGTGACCGCCCCAAGCGACAACGCCACTGCTGCTAGAACTATGTACAAAAAACCTATTACATAATTAATATTAATGCTATTGTTTTATTTCACTTGATGGTTCTATATTAGTTATTAGTTTGCCTCTACGTTTGTATTAAGATGAAGATCATAATTCAGTTGCATGAACAACTAGGCAGTTTTCAAAAAATTTCCAAAACAAAATGTAAGTTTGAGAATGTTTTTTTTTATGTTGTATGTGTATCTGAACACACTACTAAGTAGCTTAGAGAATCTGATATCATTATTTTCCACAGAGCCTTTTAATCATCATGAAAGGCGATTGATATTAAATAAGATTGATAATATTATAAGCTGCAGAGTACAGTTTTTTGTTTATTTATGCTTGCAATTACAAAATGTTGTATCACTAGAACATTTAAAATATCGACATTCATAAATTGCATAACTGTATAGAATAAGCACTCGCCTTAGCGTGTTCCCTGAAGCCACGTGTAATTGACTCCAGGACATTTTGAATTGACAAATCAAATTTTCGTATTTCTCAAAGAAATTCAACCCAAAAAAGTACCTTAATAGTTTATCATAGTGCTTGCATAAGGCAAAGTGTTAGATGATCAGAAATACTGTTTTTAGAAAAGCTTATAGAAATCCGCCCATACAAAAATTTTTGCTAAATAATCCGGACAAATTTCCAGATTTTCAAGTAAGTCTTTTGACTCCTTAAATAATAATGAAAGTTAAAAAATATAGAGAGTTAACTCTATTAAAAAAAAAATACATTATCATGCAAATTATTTTGAACAGCATAATATTATAACCGATTATTTTATAAAAACCTTATTTAAACAAATTTAATAAAGTGTAGAAATATTAAGAATAGGGATGAACTTTTTACGTATTCATGTTATACAAAAGTTATAAAAATTGAAGTTTTTTACTTACAAAGGCTCTGGAAGGTAGGACTGCTGTTCGGAGTCTGTTGCCTGTTTGCTGCCCTCTTCCTGCCTGTCCTTAACGGCAAGGCTGTTCCGCCAAAATTACCAAAAAAAAATCTCCATCATTCAACCAGAACATGAAAACAAGTTTATGCTGTATTCTTTTAAGTTTATATAGTTCAATCCTTATTATATGTGCTGACAGATGGGCAAAAAAAAGCATTATATTAAATAAGAAACAGTTTATTTAAAGTTGGGATGAGGAATAAAAGGTATATGTTAGTAAGAAATATTCTTGTTTATTATGTATATGTTACAAGAAGTTGCTTTTTTCTTAAAAGTCGTAAACTATCTATAGCTTTAGAGGGTAACTGTCATTAGTTCTAAGTAGATCCACTATTTCAGTCAGATTTAGTCAATAGTTACTAAAACAATTTACTGTTCATTTCACGTATTTAGTATCAAGCAGTATTTGAAACAAATATAAATTCATAGAGAAAACGTCCTTAGAACGTATATAAAGTTTTCAAAACTTATTAATTTTCTAAAAATAATAGATTTTCATAGCTTTTGTTACTTTTGGAAAAAAAAACATAAAATATACAAGAATTCAATTTGAATGGACCTACAATGTGTCACTGCAAAACGTAGAGAAATGGCAGCATTTTACCTTCATATGTCAACTATGGAAGGGACAATTGAAGTATATTTGTTTTTAATTGTATAATATTTTAAATTAATTCTTTCATGTTTGCTTTTGAAAAGTATTTTAGGACCAATATATTTTTTGCACACGGTCTCTTTAAAGGGAATGCTGGAAATGGAAAACTAATCTATTTGTATGCAAGTGTGAAGAATTGAAGGTGTAAGAAGAATTATATCATACATCTTAAGAAATATATCATACACCTGAAGAAGTAAAAATATTATATATATTGGGAAAAATTACGAAGAAACGGCCAAATACATTGTAGGACTTAGATGAGGAGCAGTTAATCATTTTTGACCTTGGACTTTGCATGTATGACCGGAATTTTATGCTAAGAATATTTGACTTTCATTGATTCAGAAATTACTTAGGCTCTGCATATGAATAACCTTGCACTAATGGTCGTCTATATGTTACAATATTCATCCACTGTGTAGCTACTTGAGTAAACAAGTGGATGATTATTCCTAACTCAACATAACAAACCGATTCTTAACAAATTATTTACAACTAATCATTATCCACAGCGTTACAGCTCCCGTGGAGCCTGGGCCTGTACTATAGTTTCTCTCCAGAGTTGTCGGTTCTGGGCCAAGTTCCTCCACCTTCTCACATCCATTCTTCTGAGGTCTTCTTCCACTCCATCCTTCCATCTTTGCCTTGGACACCCCCTCAACCATCTATTATTCGATGTCTACCGGATTATCTCGGTAGATCTTTTTAATTACCCTTTCCTCCGGCATCCTTTCAAAATGGTCAAGCCACCTTAAACATGCCCGTCGTACCTCCGCTACCAGGTGGGCCTTCCAAAGAGATCTTCCAGCTCTCCGTTTCTTCTCTTTCTCCACACTCCTCCTTCGCGTACCGGACTATATATCCTTTGGAGAACCTTTTTAGCCTGCTTAAATTCTATGAACAGCTGGTGGATTTTTATGTCAAATTCATAACATTTTTCCACGACTTGTCGCAGCGTAAAAACTTGATTCGTGCTTGACCTGTTCCTTTGGAAGCCGTAGTTGTATTCTCCGGTCATATTTTCTGCTAGCGGGTATAACCTTCATTACATTTTTTTGCCAAATACCTTATAGCATACACTAAGCAGGGTAATTCCTCTATAATTGTTGCAGGAAACTTTTTTGTGTATTGGACATATGATTCTCTCCTGCAATTGTTGTGAATCTTTTCGTGAGCTCATATATCCACTAACAGGTTATACAATCTGTATTGTAAGATTTTTCCTCCCTTTTTAATTAGTTCCGCAGGTATGCCATCAGAACTTTGTTATTACGAAGTTTTCTGATTGCCCCGAGAACTTAATCTTTTATTGGTGTCCCTATGGTCCTCAATATGGTCCATTCTGGGCTCTACCTCTTCAGGGAATTCTCCTTCTTGTCCTGTATCATCAAATCTATCGTTGAGAAGTTCAGAAACAAACAGAGTAATGATTTATTTACAACTAAAGGATGAAGAATTGTAACTCCCTTACAGCCTAATTTCTTGAATTTCAAAATTTTGATTGTTATTTTGAAGGAATTAGCATTTAATAACGTCAATACAGTTTTCCAGCATACGTATTTCTCTTCAAGTACCTAATGGAACATAACAGTTGAAATAGATCTTTTTCTGCTCTAAAACGAATCAAAAATTACCTTACACCCATAGTAACCTAAATTTGTCTCTGATTCTCATTTAATCAGAACATTTCTGCATATTTTGTCTGTCGAATATTACTAATGATATTGCAGGTGAAAATAACTTAAACTAATGCTTAAATATTTTATGGAATTATATTATTCTAGCTGATGTGCTTGAAAAATATTACAATCAATATCAAAGAATAAGTTTGATACTTATAACAATGAGAAAATTAATATATCTTAATTGATTAAAGTTCATGAACAAAAATAAATAGCTAAAGAAAATACAAAAAAAATATAACATATGTAACACTATATTTAATGCGAGAGCAGCGTTTGTTAATCACTAACCTATATGGCATGTTTAGATTGGTAAAAAGTCTGCAAACAAATTTTTATATGAATTTGATTTAATAGTTATTAGTATTTAAATCAAATAATATGATTAATGCATTAATATGATTTACACGTCTGAACAGGTTCTTTTTATAAAAATGTTTCCCTTAATATTTTTTTTAGACAATTCCAACGAAACATATACATGAGTGATACATTAAATGTAGTGTTTGAATGTAGTGGAATGTAGCCTAATTATCGTCATCGAAAATTGTTTCCAATAAAAATTTTGTAAATTAGAAAGATAAAAATAATGGAATTTGAGGTTTTGACTTTGGAGATGGGATTTGATGAAACTTAATAAAAAATTTGGAGAATTTCATGTATATGAGGTAGTCAGAAATAACAAATACTGGTGGGGTGTTGTTTAACAAATAAAACAAGTTGTTTGAACATTTTTTCGGAGTCTTATAGTCCAAAATAATCTCCTGTGAGTATACAATCTTTGTGTCGAATTTTATTGCATAAGTTTATTATTATTGGATATTGTTTTAAGAGTTCTGTTGTTATTAAGACCTATAGACCCATTCCAGGTTATTTATATATAAGATAGACTCACAAAAAGAACACGGCTGTCGTTACCTGTCTTCGGAGCGCCTTACATCTATCTTCCTGATGACGAAGAAATCGAAACATAGGAGCCAGTTTCTGTGATTTCTTTTGTGTATGTTCTTTTTGTGAATCTAGTTTATTTAGTTCGTGGAATCCTTTCATTTAATTTGTTAAAATGAATTTAAGCTATGTGTAGCTTAAATTTAATGAAAATCCCATGTGTATAATATTTTATAAATGGCTTTCGCTCTCCAAATTTCCTTTGGTGGTTAGAGATTTCGGACTTAGAGATTCGGGACTACTTCCATTGTATTTCATGAAAATTTTCACGCAAATCAGTTTAATATTATTTTGAATTACTAATAATACATTTACGATTACGCTTTTATGGCAGAAGTGCTTGCTTTTATGTTTATCTTCCTTTAAATCAATTATTCAGTTTGCTATTATTATGTTGATTTTATCTTACTTATTGCGACTATTTTTTTCTTATCCACGTATTTTTCGCAGCTTTGTAAGTCATTCTGACTTCTAATTTAAGCTTACAAGTTAAAATGCGTGTTGTAAGCTATGAAGAATGGGTATCCTTTCAGGAGGAGACAAGAACTTTTAAATATTTACTGTGTAATTATGAAAAGATCGCTTATAAGAGGTTCAGGTATTTTACTCCAGACTATCCTTATACTTGAAGAAACACGGGACACTTTCCAACAAATATCGCTAAATTTATGATGGAACTTTTTTCCTGTTTCCTAATATAAAGCATACTAAAGAGAATGCAGAACAAAACAATTATGACCAGAGCGCGTATAAACTGTTTAGATTCTATTACTTATACTAATCATAGTAATTTTAACGAACTAATGAAAATTAAAATATAGTATAAACAATAAATTTAAAAATACTTCTAAATTTAAAGATTAGCATTAGTGTTATTTTAGCTCTCAAGTTGGTGAAGTTGAAGCACTGGGGTCTTCCAAATAAATTTTGTTTAAGGCTCTTTTCAAGAGATTCAATCAAAAAGAATTCACCAGCAAAAAAAAAAAAATAAAATCTCTTCTATTCAATAAAAAAAGGGTCAAATTCTCCAATACTTCTTTTACTCAATGGTTGAAAAAACTGCGTAGCTCCTAACATCTATGAAAATTCGGAGATTAGAGAGTAATGTCTTTCATTCTATTTGAGGGTTTAAAATTTCTTTGCCATATTGAGACTAATATTCTTTTAGTTGGAAACTTTATAATGATAATTGACTAACTGTTATATTTATCCAATTAAAGCATCAAAAGTAGAAAAACAACTTGTTAAGGGTTAATTTATCCTTTTATAGGTGCTTTAATTTATAATAGGTAAAGCTATTACTGTCGAACATAATGAGCCAGTTTATTATAATCATGGATATCACCATGAGAGATAAAAGATAAAACAAATATGAAGATTGATAACGATTCATACGATGGAGAGAATAATCCGCAAATGAGTAGAAAAGAGGAAATAAGAACCATATCAGCTACAAATAATAGCCATGATAGCCAATGTTAAAAAAAGGTTATATAAAGATGTTTGAAGAAAGTAGCTATATTTCTTATCAAGATTTAAAATATATTTAATTAAATATTATATGTATTTTTCTGTTCATTGTTTCACTATCAAATTAAATGCGAACTACAAATCACAAAAAAAGAACCGGAGTTCCATAGATACGAAAGAATAAGAGATCACTTAAGTAGCTCTCGACAATCAGATTGCATTCTTGTAATTTGTAGGCTGGTAATGATCTAAAACACAGGTGTCAAACATACGGTCCGCTGGCCGGGTCCGGCCCACTTGGGGGTTTGATCCGGCCGTGGGGATAAATCTGTATTATTATATATAAAAAAAAAAAAGTTTACTCAAATTTCCTTAAAAACATGCAGTTATTATACTATCCATCATTGTTTTAGTATGCGCTGTATTATCCACTTTTTCTTTGTCCTCGCACCTTGACCAGCGAAATATCTCTGTCAAAATGGATATTAGTGGATACAGAGTGTCGGATTTTAATAAAGATTTTTATAATTGACTTATTTTTCTTTGCACTAATTATTAGTATTAGTGATTGATACAAAGAAAAAGGTAGACTTATTGTTAGTTCTATGTAATTTTGTAATTAGCTTGCTGGCCCGGCCCGCTTGAGATCAAACTAAACTGTATTTGGCCTCCAGACCAAAATGGTTTTGACACCCCTGAACTAAAACATACAATTTTTCTCTGTGTTTAAAGAGAGTTATAAACTAAGTAAAATATGAATGATAAATTAATGTAATGGAAAAAATATTTATTAATTGTATTCATTTTGTATTTTTTTTTTGTTTTCATACAATGAATATTTATCCTGCAACTTCATGAATTGAATGAATTATTCATCCTGTTTAATGTTTTGTGTTAGAAAAATGTCCCTGCGGACTACTTGAGGGCATTTTATGTTTCTATGAGGCAATAAGTATTTATGAGAGGACCGATTGTGTGATGTTGAAAAAAAGGAAAGTAAAAAAAGTTTTTAAGTGATGGCATTAAAATTAAAATTTTACTAAATATAAATGAAATTTCAAACTGAAGAATTTAGAAACAGGCAAAATATAACAAAAAAATCTGCATTATTATCAAAGCTTGTTGAAAACATTGTTTAAAATTATTAATATATTTGACTATTTTGTTCCTCGTGAAATGGGTTTCAAAACGCTTTATTAAATTATGAAACAATAAAGAAACCAATTAAAAATTCCTGAAAAAAATTATAGCGGATTATTACTGAAAAAAAAGAAGAAATGTCTGAACCAAGCAAAAACATAGAGCAATATTTAACCCATTGACATTGAGTAAAACCAGATTGACAAAATTAGTTTGTTTCTCCATTTAGTTATTGAAATAATGGGTGGCACCATATGGTACCACTAGGATGATGCAGGTACAAAATAATAAAAAATACATTTTTTCTTTTAAAATAAGTTTCAGATTTATTTCATGATGCGTGCTTGAAAAATGAACTAAATATCAATGTGTAATAAAAAAATAATATCCTTCTTAAACGAATATACTTGAAATAACTTGCTAACTACTAGTATGATATTTTCTAAACCACTGAACACATAGTCCAACAACACACAACCAACAGTATGCTCGCACCCGCGCTCCACAAATCTCTCCTGCACGTCTTCTTCGCTCATTGTTAGCACTAGGACCTACAAAATGCCCAGTTTGATCAAACCTTGCGTCATTTATACCAGGTTTGGAAACTGGTTCCTTGCCTGGAGTCTTTGGCAGATTTTGATACCGCAGTAGGTAGGACATACTATTTCCCTTCGAAATTCTAACAGATCTGAGTTTTACCAGCGCATCTAGATAAGATCCATGTATTTTGTACGCAAACATCAACTAACCAAGTGAAGAGGGGCCACCACAATTTTTTCCCTCTAACAGCAATTCTGTATACATTTATATTCTGATCCAGTCGACATTCAGAATCCATTCGAACATTTGCCAAACTTTTTTTCAATATCTTCTTACCTTTGAATGTTTTCCCTTGATATACGTCGAATGCACAGAAATACTCAAGGTCTGTATTTTGGCACCATACTTTATACCCAAACATAACCGGTTTATTTCTAATCGCCTGTTTACACCCGTGCTTGCCAAAATACTCCACTATGGCTTCATCATGTGAAATGTCCTTTGTTGGTACAAAGTGCTGCATGAATTTGCCTTGAAGATGTTTTATACGAGGCCGTATCTTTGTATTTTTGTCAGATGTGTCCAAGTCGCAAGAGTTGACATGTAAGTATTTCTTAATGTTATCAAACCTGTCACATCTCATTGCATTGGCCACAGTTTCATTGAAAATATCCCGAGAATTGGAGCAATACATGGGTTTTCTGAGAAGCGAGTTATATCCAGTCAATAGCAACATAGCAATGAAAACTTTCAGTTCTGATATTTGATTCTTTATGTTAGGCCAGTTCCTCTTTATTGAGTATTTCAGCATTTCGTCTCTAATTAGGTGTAGTATGTCCTCGTCAATAAATAACTCAAAAAGCTCTGCTGGTGAACAGTCTAAATACATAGAATAATTTCCTTGAGGGAAAATATTGCATTGTCTAGGTGATACATCAGTTTACAAGTATATCCTGTTGTTTTTCTTTTTTTCGTTGAAGATTTGGATACCTCTGCTGAACTATCATTTGATAGGTTGTCATCTATTTCGTTCTTATGAGAACTAGTTCTGCAGCAGGTAATAGCTGTCCCCGGGACAGTTTACCAGCACTATGGCACCCATCTAAATTTTCGTCACCAGATTCTTCATCGGTGAATCTTCATCACGAATATGAGGAGGCTCTGTGATTATGTCATGATTACTGTCAGTGTCCATTAGAATGTCCAATATTTCATTTGTAGACAGGGAAATATATATTTTAGATATTTGTACTCATGTACTCCTAGCGGTACCATATGGTACCACGAACAATAAATGTCACTGTATAGCTAAAGTTTTCAGTGTAAATGTTATACATCTCTACAAAACCTTACTAAGATATCAGTTGTACATATTAGTATAAGAAAAAATACAAAAATTGTCATTGTATTGAAACATTAACTTACTTTCTCAGCTGCGCGATAGTGATGTAATGCCTCTGACCTGTGACACGCGCAAGCACCCTCACTGCAGCTCTGATTTGAAGATGCTGACCTTATCGGAAGGGTAGCAGTCAAGGACAGACTCTTGCATACGTACAGAACGAGTTCGAACAAGTTACGACACGTATTTTACAACTGAAATGCATTTGTTTACAAGTAGTTTATGTGGTACCGTATGGTACCGCTAGAAAGGAATGGGTTAATGCTTAAACACAAACCTAAAGAAACCCGTTCATTTCGTTGCGCTTTAATTAAATCAAATGTTAAATTAATTTTCTATGTTTAAAGCAATTTAAAACATTTTATTATTTTAGACTGATTAAAATACGTTCTTTATTTTGTATTGCCACATATCTGTCAATATTAAAATCGTAATGGTGTCTAGTATACTTGGATTATAGTTGACGCCAGTTTATCAAAACATGTATTTATATGTTATGCAAATCTGTTGAATCAATTAAACTTGTTATTGAATGTAATTATTTCTAGATTCATTAAATTGAGGTTTTTGTGACATCAGTGGGTGGTAACCGAATTATTTTGTTAACAACAGCAAAAGGGATGAGTTGGGGAAAAAAGATTAACGATAACCGGTCTATAATCTAATTTTATGCCCGCTTTGTAAGTAATTCAGTCTGATATTTTAACACCTCATGCGTGAAATCTTTGGAAATCCAAGAGAATTTGACTGTCACCATTTTATATCGAGAATTAATAGGAGAGATCAGAAACTCTGTATAAAATAATCAAATTGACTGCTAATGAAATGCTTAATCGTTATCTTAGATAACCACGAAAACATTCTAATTAATATAAAATAATATCAGTTACAAAATAAGACATCATAAATTAACTTTATGTTATATAGTGAAATAATAACAGGATGAAGTTTAAATGAATATTTGCTTATTAGATCACATTCATTATTATATATATATATATATATATATATATATATATATGATCAAACCACAATAAGAAATGGGAAAACAAGACTAAGATCTTTCAACCGTAATAAGCGGTCTTGGTCAGAGTCAAAAACCCAACTCAATTGTTATTGATCATTGATTGTTATTTCACGTGTTTATGTGAAATCTTTATATATATATATATATATATAGGAGTGTTCTCTAATCGGGGTTCGGTCAATTTTCCAGTATAAAAAATCAAACTCTCGTTGCCAACGTTTCGGTTTTATTTAAAACCTTTTTCATAGGCCTACAAACAAAGGATAATAATAAATCACATATCAACATCAAACATATACACAATATGAAATGGATTGTTACAACTTATGAATATTACAAGTAGAAATATTTCAGAGATGCATAAAATTTGAAAATAAAGATTTATTATTTCTTTTATTATAAAATGCCAGTGTAACTTCAGGTGCGTTTCGTTTGAAAACTTTTCTAATTGATTGTGATCAATTTTCAAATTTGAAAGAAAAAATACCGAAGGAATTACAAAGTAACCTCATTTATGCCATCAAATGTAAAGACTGTGACAAGTGTTACTATGGTGAAACTAGTCGTTTTCTCAAAAAAAGATTGTACCAACATAACTATTCGATAAGAACAAATAAAAGTAACGCAACAGCCTTAGCTGGTCATGCCATAAACGAAGGTCTCACGTTCGATTTTGAAGATACAACTATAATAGAAAAAGAAAAAGATGAGCAAAGAAGGAAGACACTTGAGATGTTATATATTAAAAAGGATCTAAGTTCGATTAATCATAGAAGTGATATTACTAATTTAAGTAATATTTATTCTGGAGTGTTGTGCTAAGTTTTAGTGAAATTTGATTTATTTAGTTCCTTTGAGTGAACAGTGTTGAGGTTATTTGTAATGCTATCTTATTAGTCTAGTCGAAGGTTTTGTCCGGTTAACATTGTTGTTCCTTTAAATAATGTGAATTTCATTTTCTTAGTTAAAAAATTCTTACTTCTGTAAGTAATATTGTTTTATGTATCTCTGAAATCTTTCTACTTGTAATATTCATAAGTTGTAACAATCCATTTTCATATTGTGTATATGTTTGATTTTGATATGTGATTTCTTATTATCCTTTGTTTGTAGGCCTATGAAAAAGGTTTTAAATAAAACCGAAACGTTGGCAACGAGAGTTTGATTTTTTATACTGGAAAATTGACCGAACCCTGATTAAAGAACACACCTATTCTATCTAACGGTCGATATATTATTGAATCTTTTATATATATATATATATATATATATAAGATTTCACATAAACACGTGAAATAACAATCAATGACCAAACGTCAATAAGAAAATAATACGGTGGTATTTATAAAATTCCGTGCAAAAATTGGCAAAAATTTATATTGGTCAAACTGGTAAATCATTAAAGACACGTGTAAAACAACACCAATACAACGTAAGTAGACAGGAAAAAAATAGTGCCTTATTCTTGCATATAAAAAATGAAAATCATCATATTGATTGGACAGGAGCTAAATTTATTACCTATGAAAAATCAATGTTGTTAAGAAATATTATTGAATCGTCTCTAATTAAATTTAATAGATCAATATTATAAACATTAGTAACGGTCTCTTCAAACTTGATACTTTCGTTACGAGGGCAATAGGCTCTTCAAAGAGGGTTGACAGCTAGCGGATAATTTTTTACTCTTTCTTACTGTACTCCTTTGTTCCCCCAAACATCCCTTTCTGGACATTAGTCCTTTCCTGCGCTTTCACCCTTCTAAAATACCACTCTTCCCTCCTACTCTTCTCAACTCCTCACCAGATGTTTACTGCATCTAGTGTTTCAGTTGGGTTTTTGACTCTGACGAAGACTACTTGTTACGGTTGAAAGATCTTAGTCTTGTTTTCCCATTTTCTTATTAAGGTTTGATCATATATATGTATATATATATATATGCATATATAGTTCACACAGGAAAGAGAAAAAACAAATAAAGACACACACAAAAGACTCACAACGATATTTCGACAGTCGTCGTCATCGGGCAGAAGTAGTCCCTTTGAGTAGCTGAAGCTAACTGAGTGGTAGGCCGAATGGAACGAACACGCACGCACTCTGCCGGCCGCTCTAGGTAAGCTACTAACTACAGCGAGAAAAATAACTAAAAAGAACAAATAAAAGCAAATAAAAATAACAGAAGGAGAAGAATAGTAAATGAAGCAATAAACAATTTAAAAAAAATAAACAAATATATAAATAAAAAAATAAATAAATGAAAAAAAAGTTAATTAAATTAACGGTACAAGTTGAGGCCAGGAGGAGAGCGAGCTTTGAGAAGACAGATTAATGCCTCCTCTGAAGCTCTTAAAGTGACCCGGGAAGACGGAACAGGGATATGATTAAGGACTTGGACCCGGAAGCAGTGATTAAAATCGAGTCCATGGGAATTAGAGTGGATAGCAATAGGAAGGTTTTTGCGTTGACCAACGGAAGCCCCTTAAAACGGGAAAAACTCCTTAATAACCGAGCCAATCCTATGAGCACCAGGGAAAAAATTGGATATCAGGAAAACACTATCAGTGTGGTCTTTTCTCGGTACGTGCCGGTGAACTATTTCAGCCGGCACGACACGACTATCAATGACATTGGAAGGGTAGCCGCAATCAACTAATTTTTCCTTTAAACAGTTAATATGGGAACTACGGTTTTTCAAGTTATTACAAATCCTGTGGATGCGGATGGAAAGGGATCTGGGGATTGCTTTTTTGATGTGGGTGGGATGGCAACTACTGTAGTGGAGATACTGCTGTGCATTCGTACGTTTTATATGTACAGAGGTGGAGAAACTGCTATTGTTGAGGGTGACATCAACATCAAGGAAAGTAATTTTATTGCTGGACACTTGGTGGGTGAAGGAGATGGAGGAAGAAAAGTTTTGGAAGGAAAGTAGGAAGTGGTTTAACTCATGGATACCATGTGGCCAAATGAAGAAGATATCGTCAACGTAGTCAATTATATATATATATATATATATATATATATATATATATATATATATATATATATTGAAAAAGACGAGCCAATCACTGTTGCGTATCATTTTGGACACTTCTTATTGGTTGTGGGTGTTTTTTCGTTGTACACCTTTCTCCTTCGCACACTCCGTCTGCTTGGCCGCCTCAGCCTTCACTCCAGGGGAGGGCTCGCAGTCCCTACTTAATTTCCAATAGAGTTGGATGAAGGTCTTGGCGTCCTTGCTTGGAAGTGTACCTCGTTGAATTTGGTGTTTCCTATTTTGCTTAGTGGTTTTCATTAGATACTGGTTGTTGGTGTTTTCTGTAGTTTCTATTGTTGTGGGTGTATGGAGAACCATCTTCCCTCTTCAAGCGTACGAGGAAAACGAAGAGGGAAGATGGTTCTCCTTACACCCACAACAATAGAAACTACAGAAAACACCAACAACCAGTATCTTATGAAAACCACTAAGCAAGATAGGAAACACCAAATTCAACGAGGTACACTTCCATGCAAGGACGCCAAGACCTTCATCCAACTCTATTGGAAATTAAGTGGGGACTGCGAGCCCTCCCCTGGAGTGAAGGCTGAGGCGGCCAAGCAGACGGAGTGTGCGAAGGAGAAAGGTGTACAACGAAAAAACACCCACAACCAATAAGAAGTGTCCAAAATGATACGCAACAGTGATTGGCTCGTCTTTTTCAATATCTAATCTGGCATTATAGCATATATATATATATATATATATGGACTAATTTACCACAATGAAAAAAATTTTGAATCAATGCTCAAAGGCCTTTCGTCAAGACATCGTCAGAGAGCAAGTGAACTAAAAAATAGTAAATACTTGTTAAACTGGCTGATTGAAGTTTCCAGAATTGTTGGCAATCCTGAATGTGTTTAATGATGAAGTCTTCATCTGTTTAATTATTACGCTAATCAAAACTTAAATAATTAAAGTTAATTAAATTTAAATAATTTGTAGCGGCAACACTGACGCAAGTCAGTAAGAACCAGCTGTTCTTAAGAACCAGCTGTTTTTGCCATCTCGACTAGTTGTTTTCGCCATCTTGACCTGGTTGGAAGCGTCTCTTCTTCACTCCATGAATTCGCCATCTTTACCTGTTTGAAATCGTCTCTCCCTGTTCTCTCGATCAACTCGCCATGCCTTGTGTTTCTCCATCTACTTAGCTTCGCCGCCGACGAAACGATCTGGCCAGATCTAGCAGTGTGTTGTGAACTGTTTTATGAAATGTGTATCCTATTACTGATGTAATGCAGTTTTGGAGGTATCGCTGTAAATATAAATATCCTTTAAACTAAATAAATATCCTCTAAATTGGTGTTTCCGCCCGATAATCCTCCAAATTGGTGTTTCCGCCCGATAATCGAACTGGTGTAACTAATTGCAATGATTGGTCGGTAGGTCGGTAGGTTGGGCGTCAAACTGCCGCAGTTCTGGAAAAGTCGCCCCCAGTTTTGGTTCCTGCAGGCTGAGGCCAATCAAACGTCTGGTAACACACCTCCAGACCAACTCAACGCCTGGTAACTCGCCTCCAGGTCAACTCAACGCCTGGTAACTCGCCTCCAGGCCCACTCAGCACCTGGTAACTCGCCTCCAGGTCAACTCAACGCCTGGTAACTCGCCTCCAGGTCAACTCAACGCCTGGTAACTCGCCTCCAGGTCAACTCAACGCCTGGTAACTTGCCTCCAGGTCAACTCAACGCCTGGTAACTCGCCTCCAGGTCAACTCAACGCCTGGTAACTCGCCTCCAGGTCAACTCAACGCCTGGTAACTCGCCTCCAGGTCAACTCAACGCCTGGTAACTCGCCTCCAGGTCAACTCAACGCCTGGTAACTCGCCTCCAGGTCAACTCAACGCCTGGTAACTCGCCTCCAGGTCAACTCAACGCCTGGTAACTCGCCTCCAGGTCAACTCAACGCCTGGTAACTCGCCTCCAGGTCAACTCAACGCCTGGTAACTCGCCTCCAGGCCCACTCAGCACCTGGTATCTCGCCTCCAGGTCAACTCAACGCCTGGTAACTCGCCTCCAGGTCAACTCAACGCCTGGTAACTCGCCTCCAGGTCAACTCATCGCCTGGTAACTCGCCTCCAGGTCAACTCAACGCCTGGTAACTCGCCTCCAGGTCAACTCAACGCCTGGTAACTCGCCTCCAGGTCAACTCAACGCCTGGTAACTCGCCTCCAGGCCCACTCAGCACCTGGTATCTCGCCTCCAGGTCAACTCAACGCCTGGTAACTCGCCTCCAGGTCAACTCAACGCCTGGTAACTCGCCTCCAGGTCAACTCAACGCCTGGTAACTCGCCTCCAGGTCAACTCAACGCCTGGTAACTCGCCTCCAGGTCAACTCAACGCCTGGTAACTCGCCTCCAGCTCAACTCAACGCCTGGTAACTCGCCTCCAGGCCAATCGAACACCTGGTAACTCACCTCCAGGCCGACTCAACATCTGACAATTCAACCAACGCCTCGATGAAGCCAACGGACGATCCACCACCTCGAGTTACTCACTCCGGACGGCTCGTTCGTTTTTCACGCTTCGAAGGTTACTTCTCCGCTGGGGGAGGTGTGATGTAGCGGCAACACTGACGCAAGTCAGTAAGAACCAGCTGTTCTTAAGAACCAGCTGTTTTTGCCATCTCGACTAGTTGTTTTCGCCATCTTGACCTGGTTGGAAGCGTCTCTTCTTCACTCCATGAATTCGCCATCTTTACCTGTTTGAAATCGTCTCTTCCTGTTCTCTCGATCAACTCGCCATGCCTTGTGTTTCTCCATCTACTTAGCCGCCGACGAAACGATCTGGCCAGATCTAGCAGTGTGTTGTGAACTGTTTTATGAAATGTGTATCCTATTACTGATGTAATGCAGTTTTGGAGGTATCGCTGTAAATATAAATATCCTTTAAACTAAATAAATATCCTCTAAAAATTAAATTAGCGGAATAATTAAACAGATGAAGACTTCATCATTAAACACATTCAGGGTTGCCAACAATTCTGGAAACTTCAATCAGCCAGGTTAACAAGTATTTATTATTTTTTAGTTCACTTGCTCTCTGACGATGTGTTGACGAAAGGCCTTAGAGCATTGTTTCAAAAATTGTTTCATTGTGGTAAATTAGTCCATATATATATATATAATTGACTACATTGACGATATCTTCTTCATTTGGCCACATGGTATCCATGAGTTAAACCTCTTCGTACTTTCCTTCCAAAACTTTTCTTTCTCCATCTCCTTCAACCACCAAGTGTCCAGTAATAAAATTACTTTCCTTAATGTTGATGTCACCCTCAACAATGGAAAACTCACCGTGATAAACGGAAACAGTCCGGCAGGACAGATTAAACTTACAATAAACTGTGACACATAGACAGAAACATAACAAAGACTCACTTTTCAATATTTCGCCCGTAATGGTGGTCGTCCTCAGGAAAAGAAGTGATTCCTCAGGAGAGACAGTTAACTAAAGAACTCACTGGGAGAGGGCTAAAACAGTGCTGCCGGAAAGGAGAAAAATAAAAAAGGAACTAGGGAGTCGAGATCAAGGAAAAAAAATCTGGAGTGGCCTACACTCAACTCTACTATAAGTAACTTAATATCAAATTTCTTGAGTATATAACACATAACGTCCCATTTAAGCATAACGTAAACATCTAAATGGGATATGATTATTAGTCCTTCATTCCTGAGGTAGTAGAGATAATGATTGAAGGATATATCAATATATAAGCTTATTTTTGTACATCACACAGCTGATGCAAATAATTTCATTAGTATAACTACAGCTGTAATAACATTTTTGAAAAACCAAAGTGAACATTTCTTGATACGAAATATTCTCCTACAAGAGAACATGGCTTTTGTTCAAACTTAGGACTACCGCCATTACGGTCGAAATATTGAAAAGTGAGTCTTTGTTATGTTTCTGTCTATGTGTCACAGTTTATTTTAAGTATATATATATATATATATATATATATATTATAAAAAGATTTCACATACTCGTAAACACGTGAAACAACAATCAATGATCAAACCACAATAAGAAATGGGAAAACAAGACTAAGATCTTTCAACGAAGACCGCTTGTTACGGTTGAAAGATCTTAGTCTTGTTTTCCCATTTCTTATTGTGGTTTGATCATATATATATATATATTATATATCTACTCTTTGCTAAATAATAATGTCTTTGGCATTTTATGTATTGAATAGGTGCTTCTTTCTAAATAAAACATAACTCTGGAAAAACAATATAAGAATAATTATTGATGATATATTTCTGCTTGAAAGTCAAGGTAAAGATATAACATTATATGTTACAGTAACATTTTTATATTGTTTTCTAACAGAATAATATATAATGAATTAAGTTTTTTTTTATAAAAAATATACTACTCGTCATTAAGAATTGGATATTCACGTGTAATTTAAAGTAACTTATTACTATTGTGAGTTACAATATTTAAATGTATATTTTATTGTTAATTTTATATTAATTGTAAATAATGGTTTGCGAAATTTAACTCATGAACTTATGTGAATAACGTGAATATTATTTCAAATGTGGTTCTTGAACCATCCACCATCCAGGTATACAGTTGAAACAGTTAGGTTCCCCTTATTGTCATCGCACTGCCATGTTGCCTAGTCTACCTTGTCATTGGAGAGTGTGGAGACAGCTATCATATTATAATTATAATATTTATAATTTAATTATTAGGTTATACTAGGTTTCTTATACCCAGTACAAGAAGACAAATGGTTAGACCAATTGAAATGAAGCAAATATTCGATAGATGCCCAATTTGCCGACGGGACATAATGGAAGTTAAACTCCTTAATGTATTTAATGTTTTATCAATAACTAAACATCTCCAAAGTTTAACTATCCCAAATTTAAAGGAAGATGAGTTCAAAAACATATATGATTCTCATTATTTTAAAATTGTCATTTGGAAACTTCATAATATTAAACGGTGAGTTGTAGTAAATGTAATTAGCTGAAGAATGTATTAAGCTATAACTGCATTTATATCCCAGTGTATAAAGGTCAGTGTAGATAAAGAGACACAGAGAAATTAAAAAAACACATTTACTATCTCTAATTTTTGATTTGAACAGTTTTAGGGAGATATAAGAAATGGAAACCAAGCGCACAGGTACAGAGACGGTTGGAGACCAACAATGTTGCCGCAAACGCCCGATCGCAGACAATAAGGTAGACAAGAATCAATTTATAATTAACTTAGCAAATATGAAAAAAAAATGAATAAAAGAAAAACTAATGGTTGAACAGAGGAAATAAATAAAAGTTACGGACTAAGCTTTAATAAAAATAGAAAAAAATAAAACTTAAAATAATATTGAGAATACAAACAATAATATTAAATAAATAAAATAATTAAATAATAAAAGATAAAGAATATATTTGACAATAAAAAATAGCATAACAACTAAATACAAAGGCAAGGAACTAATTACGTGAAACATTATCTCTTTTGATTAAAGTCAGGTACAATACGCGTAACAAATTTTAAATAAAACAGTGAGTAATATATGATTTTACAAACAGCGGCATTAAAAAGAAAGAAGCAGCATTAAAAATAAATTCTCTCAGCATAAGTCAGATTAAATTACTGATTCCAGATAAAAAAACTATTTCTGTTATAGAATAAACCTAACCAGTCTTTTTTAGGAAAGATCTTAGTCCCATTTTTGGAATCAAAGTGTTGTTTAGACAGTGTTTGTTTTTATTGTACGTATTTACTTTTAATTCTTGGTGCTACTCTCTGCGCTAAGGGGACTTCTTTTTGCACTTCACTTCCAAAACATAAGCATGAATTCAAAAAAGGAGCTCCTGTCATGTGTATGAGAAATGCTCATCTACCGCACTTATATAATGAAGCAAGACTCATAACTGAGGGGGCTTTGTGATAAAGTCATTGTTTGTAAAATTATTGCATCACGGTTTCAAGGGGAAATAGTTTTAATTCCATAATTGAAATTTGTATTATCTAAAGAGGGCAACATTTCTTTTTCAAGGATTCAATTTCCAATTCAGTTAGCATTTGCCATGACTATTCATAAGTCTCAAGGAGAGACTCTACAGAAAGTTTTAGTTCAGTTAGGTAAAGCAGTATTTCAACATAGCCAATTACATGTTGCTCTCAGTAGGGTCATTTATAGTTTATCTGCATTTACGTGAACACGACTGCATTAAAAAGAAAAGTGAGGATAACCCGACGGGTCACGGGTAGTCTATATGTATTAAAACCTACAATTACTTTTACATTAATATATACACTTTACTTCTACTATATAAACTATAATCACTATGATTAATTTTGCATTTGTCAACAGCTCATTAACTCTCTTTTTTTTCTGAAAAATACCATGTTAAATGCAGCATCCTGTTTTTACACAGTTATGAAGTAGGGTTAATAAACAGTATATAAATTTATACCTAGAATTATTCGTATGACACGGTCATCTTGGAGGTCTCAAGTTCATTGCTCGCTCTGGAACAAAGTTTTTTCCACGTGGGAGATAGACCCCGACTTGAATCTTTGATCCTGAGCAGGTACAATTTCTGGTGCTATTAAAGGTCCTTACACTTATATAATTGAATAAGGTAACATTTAGGGCTCCCAGTTTACGATGTCGTTAATAACCTTAATACTAGTTATATCTAGAATAAAGAAACAAAAACAATTAACTGACTTCTAATCAATGTTTTGTAAATTTTATCTGCTGGCATGACACCGCTTACCTGTCTCTTAAACTACTACTTCTCTTATATTATAGTATTTAATTTTATGAAATAAACAGTTACATGAAGGTATTTAATTTTCTTTTACTTTAAATGAATTATAGTAATCATATCTAGAAATTATTAGTAATTTTAATAGTAATCATTAAAACAAAAATGATTTTATAATTTCAACGGATTTACATATTCAAGATACCTTGAATATATTACTGCTGGTTTTCGGAGGACATTTGTTTATCCATTCAAACTTTGAGCTCACACTGCAGTTTACTTACTGGATGAATTAAATTGTTATTATACCAATAAATAGTCCAAATAGCTAATAGATGTCATATAGTTTTGAATAATGTTATATTACATGGTGAAGCCACTCTATTGTCCATTATGTGAATTTAGATCCCGGTTTTTTCCTACTAGCTTTAGTAGGAAAAAATAGTATTTTTATTTACACTATGTAAATAGTACTTTATTTACTTAATAGAACTTTTACATAGTATTAGTATTTACACTATGTTGTAAACAGTGTTGTACTCTTACTAATATTAATTGGTATTAATGTTTTTTGACAGTATTACACCATAGGAAAGATGCATTATAGTAAATTTTGTATTTTATGCTTTTTTGCAAAACTATTGACTACAGAATATTAAACAAATTCTTAAGTATATACCTAAAATCAGTATATTATGATAAAAATGTCAAGAATTTTGGACTCCTTTAGTAGACAATGACCCTGAAACTTACAACTAAACTAAAATTAGTTTCTTACTAAAAACTAAAATGTCAATTCTTGTCAGTTTCATTTACATTATCTAAGAATATTTTTTCAAGTTAAATCAAACAGATTTAACAGAATAAACTGTAAGGTTTTTAAAAAATCCTTAAATGCTTTGAATTAGTTAATCTGTTGATCAGTAATAGGCTAACTTATAGTAAAGTTCAGTGGAGACAACTATAATTTCGATTTACATTTTTTCAGTATTCTCTAGTTGAGAAACATGTTTACATCAATTAATTTAACTATTTCCATTTTTCACATTAATTTTCTTTTCCTATTATCCTATCAATTTTCTAACTTTAATTGTTTCTAAATGATAGACTAATACCGATTAAGTAAGGTCATTCCTTGAAAATCTGAAAAAAACCGTAATCAAGGATTCAAAGAATCGAACTAAGACTTGTGTAGCGGAGAGAATCAAATGTATGTGTAGCAAACGCAAATGTATATTTAGGTTAGGTTGCAGTGGCAGTCCCACAAGGGAACACACTTAGGCCAAGCATTGGCCCTTTGTGATACCACACAATGAAGATTGATTCTACAGTGGGAGTCTTAAATTTTGCCTAACTCAAGTGTATTTAGAGTAGGGATCTTTAACAAGTACCTTTCATCGTACAGGCTCGGGACCGACGGTATAACGTCCTTCTCAAAGGGACGACGCGCTAAGATTTATTCACCTCCCGCGTGAATAAATCGAGGGCCAGGTGGGGATCGAACCCTGGTCCTATCAGTTCAGAGGCGAGCACGTAACCACTGAGCTAGCCTGACCCCCAAATGTATATTTACTTTCTCATCTCTTTAAGGTAATATGTGATACAATGTCTTTTAAAATGTATTTTTATACATATATGTCTGATACTTAGTTGCTTGAAAGCTTACTGATTTTGTTTCCATTCACAAATGATTTAATAATTAACTTCTGTTTTCGGTTAAATACAAATTATCACGAGTTTTTTTTTTACAGTTAATTTTGATATAATAAAATATATTTATGATATAAAACTTGAAAAATGCCAAAAATTTTTGGTTACCATTCAAAAGAGGAAAAACCAAAAAGAGAGAAATTAACAGAAATTAAATAACATAAAAACATAAATAAATTAAACACAAAAATAAACTAAGATAAAAAAAAGTATGTCTAAAAGTAAAGTATGACCAACAACAATGAGAAGAAATGTTAAAATATATTAATATATATATATTAAATAACACCACTTAACGATGTAGGTTGAGTCTCGTAGTCGTTCTGCCATCAAAGAGATAACTGTTTAAGAGATATACTTATAAAGAGATAAAAGTACTAAAGGGCTATAATGACTCACCCTCAATATCACTCTGCATGTATTTATAAATATATTTATGCAAAATAAAGGGCTATTAGATATTCTCCAGTGCAATTAGTCTCCAAGACTTGATTTGTCATTTCTGAAGTTTTGAAACTATCAACTTATTAGCTTCTCTGTTTTAATGCCCTCCTACAATGGATTTCAGGAGCTATCATATGTTCCTAACCTTCCGCACGCCATTAATTAAACCAACTGTTTCAGTTATATATAGTAATGATAAATAATTATATTTCATAGTATTATTGAGTTGCTATGATTATTAGTTTAATTGGAAATAAATAATTTAAACATATAATAGACAAGCATCGACTTTCTGGCAAAGGTACGAATTGTGACAATATTAGTGACTTCATCAAAAGTTAGTGGCTTTCAAGACCACTGTCTAATTATTATTTTAAAGAATAACCTTTTCTTACGTCCTCTATTAATATAATATCAGTTACCTGTGAATATTTAAATCTGATATGATTAGCGCGTTTAACATCTTCACATACTTTTTGGTAGTTCAAAATATCCATGAGCCAGCAGGATAAAAACCAATGCGTCAAGGAGTATTCTCACAATATGAATATCTAGAGAAAAGAAAAATTAATAAATAAAATGCAAAAACACTTTTGAAAATAAAACCGAAATTAAAAATTAGAATATAATTGTAATCCTAATGTGGAAATAGTTAAATAAATAGAACATTTATGCTACTTGTGGAAAATTTAACGAACATTCAAATAAATATTAAATAAGTTTTGTGTGGATATTTGAGTCCATAATAACAATTTTTTTTTGAAGAACGAATGTATTCACAATTTATTATGAATGAAATATGACGTTAAATAAAAAAAGAAGTTTATAATTTCCATGTAAATTATCTGAAGATTATTTAGTATTACTTTAAATTACATTTCATATCAAATACAGTTTCAATTACATTTTCTAGGCTTCAAAAAATTGACATCGGTAAAAAATTGGTTCTATTTACAGATGGTGATTGGCTATTGAACTAACCAACAAGAGTTGGATAGCATTTTTTTCTTAATGAAAAACATAAATCAATATAATGTATTACTTAAAAACTTTTTATTACAAATAAAAAATAAAAATCTAAAAAATACTATGTATATTAAAATGAAATTATTTATCGTCCACTTCAAAAATGAAGATAAAAAAAATCATGAAACAATACTAACTTCAATTTTATCTCGGAAAGAAATGTTGGAAGTTAAGGAGGAATGCTGTATTTGGTGCTTTTCGGTGAAGTGTTTTGCGTTTCAGATGTTTTAATAGTAAAACGATATAATTCTTTAGGGAAGATTATACCTGTTATCAGTAGTCATGAAAAAACTATCATTTTCTGAATAGCTACATTTTTGAATTCGTTTTCCAGCTAGAATAGAAACTAGGGAATCATATGAATAATTTTTCATTAATTACATCTTAGTATATATTTTCATTCAATAAAAGAAAACGATTCTTCATTTAAGAAAAATAATTTTAAAATTAACGAAAATTTGATACTGATAATTTTGTTTTATGTATATCTATATTGCTTTTAGATGATATGATTGTAAAATTGAAATAACGGTGAACTCAACTCTGAGTTTTATAAAAACAGAGAAAATAGTGTAAGTAGAATGAAAAGAACTTTCTCTCCGAATGTCTTTATTTATTTTTATTGTTTTTGGGCGAATTAAAAATCGTCATTTTAAAATTTTGCCTCTAACAATCTCTAATAGTTGTTTTAAAATTTATGATGAACACATGAACATGTATATATTATAATTATTTTGAGAAATCGTCTAGAACATACCAAAATTTGAGCAGAGGATGCCTAAGAAATAAATATTTCTTAAAGTAGAGTGTTAAACGTAATCTAACCAGTTTAAATGTCTAGGATTAATATATTTTTCTATCAATAAACAATTATTCGCTTTAATTTTTTGTGATTAAAAAATTTAACGATTTTTTTAAAGAAAATTAAACAGGGGGGAAAATCTGTTATTTTTTTAAAAACCAAGTATTGATCAACTACATGCTTAATCAAGCAATTTAAAAAGGTATTTAAAAAAATTATAAATAATATGTTATTAAAAACGTATTACTGAGCATGAATGTGATGAAATGGATAAATATAGGCGATAATCACGTATGAGGAATGTGGTGGCGAACAAGGGATATCTATGTTTTTGTCAGATAAAGTGGTGGAAACGAATGTACTGACTTCGGCAATCAGATTAGTAAACGAATTGATGTAACGAAGTAGTAACAATATGATTTGTTATTTGAGCAAACGTCAAATCTCGTGCGAATGTCTATTCGACCGATCAGTTTGACGTCGGCAGTTTCCTCATCTCGATGAGGAGCCTTCTGAAGTAATTGGATACCGGTCAGTGGAAATAAAAACGTCTGTATAATGACTAGCTACTCTTACAATAATGTATCCAAGAACCTTTATGGTGCTGCCAACTTTATAAAATAAAAGAACATCTCTTTAGTGTAACTTGGTTAATTATTATTCCGAAGAAAGTAGTTATTTTATTTTGTAATTTAACTCAGTGTTAAATAGCATTACCTATAAGTAAGAGAAAGTTTAAACAAATCAGATTTTAATGATTTATTTTTGGTGAAGTTGGATTTGTCTTTGTAAAACTGTCACATCTATTAAATCTTTGAGGCATAATAGGTGCATGGTCTTTTTATTTATTGTGTACTTTCAATAGGAATTTCGAAATTACATAATATTCAAGCTTGAATTGTTCTGTAAAAGCCTGGCATTTTCTTAAGTTTGAATGATTGCACGAGGGGGTTATCATGTTCTGGTAGTTACCACGAGCAGGTGCAGCAGCAGCACCAACAGAAGCAGCACAGCTTTGGTGGGCGGGGTGGCACGCTCCTTTCTCGGCTCATACATAGTCCTACCTGTTGGACGACGCTACTCGACATCTGTAACATAAATTAATTATGTCAAGTTTACATTTTCATTTCATTAGAAGAAAACTACCTATAGTGTGAAAAAAACTGGTTTGTTTCCAACACCCACACTAATAGCCTTTCACCTTAAGAGTTGTTTTAGAGGTGGGAAGTGTGTTTGTTTGTTTGGCGTTTTTTTAATATTCTGGGCCAGCTATGGGCTTGCTTTTCCATAGAAAGTCCTAAAATTTAAGGCCCTACATTTGATTAGACTAGGAATCTTTAACCGCCCCTAGTGGGGTTAAAGCTACTTACCTGTAGTTGAGCAGGTTCAGTAGGACCATTGGTTCGGAGTTTGATCCCAAACTCTTAAAATAAGTCGGTACTACGGGTGGTGGGAACACATGGAGTGTTATCTCTCCATCCCACCTCTGACGTTGGACTCATAGTGGCTGTTGGGCAGGACCCAAGTTGGGTAGACCCTTGTGGTCACTGTGTAGGAAGCAGTAACTTCTCGGGAGGATGCCTGCTTATCATACCGGGGAGCTAGAGACCTCAAACCCCTGCCAGTGGAAACGGGGCATGAACTCAGCTAATTGGTCTGGACAACTGGTTGTTGCCTGGTAGAGGCTCTGGATTTTGACGGGATCTCGCAATGGGGACGATTAGATACCACCCCCTTCGGGCCCATTTATCTTCCAGTATAGAGACATCTTAAAGGCTCTCTAGCACATACAATCATAGAGCAGATTTGCAATCTCTCTATGAGTCGTTCACTAAAATACTAAGGACTCCTCACAATGACGCCCTGATGGGGTCCGATGAACTACCAGTAGCAAGCCGTAGTCCCGGGGTAACGGGCATTACACTCTTCGGAGGGGGACAACCGAATTCCTCTGAATCCTGTGGTAGTTCTTAAACTGTAAGACAGTGTAGGAAGCCTGCCCAGAATAGGAATCTTTAACGACTACCTGACATCGTACGGGCTCGAGGCTGACTGCTTTATGTCCTCCGAGGAATGGTGTGCGCAACCTCATCCTCTGGCGCTTGGTCAATCTAGACTCTTGGCCAAGATTCGGGCCTCTGATTTTCGGTAGTAACAAACACTCAAGTTGTTTCACCACAACTGACTCAATGTAAAAAAAAATATATTTCCATAGTCAGCAAATAACAGTTCTTAATTAGAAAAAGGATATATTGTTTTTTAAAAATATTAAGCTTAGAAAAAGTACTGCATCTCAGTATGGAACTACTTTTTTTCTCTTATTTTCAAATCATATGGGTTAAAATTTTAAAGTACATCCTCCTAATAATAGTATGCTAGATATAAAATAAATAGTTTTGCCTCAGAAGTAAGTTAAGACATTTATTTTTAACTTTTCTTTACAGGAAGAGTATAAGAATACTATAAAAAGGTATGCAAGTATATTCGAATGACCACCATTGAAGTAGAAAATACTGCTCCTCTCCTTACTAGTCACATGCATTTAGGTGTTAAAAATATCGAATGTAGAACAGCGAAAAGTAATGTGAATTGAGAAAAAGATATCTTTTAACCGCATATCAATAATAAAGCTGTATTAACTATGAAACTACTGATATGGATGGCATTACTACGAAAATATGACTGCAATATCCATATATTAAAAGTCATATATCCGATTCTGATAACTTTTTTTTATAGATGTAGGACAAATAAAATAAATTCAAAATGTTTTTTTGAAGAATTTTAAGGACTTTTAATTGTGATCGGAGCCTTATTTTATAGAACCATATTTTAAGAGTCAAAACTATTCAATGTATTTACGTAAAAAAATATTAATAAAATTGTTTCTAGTCACATTAGAATCGATAAATAATTGAACTGAATATCTATAAATTTGAAAATTAGTCTAGTTATACTAAAGCTGTGTTGAAGTGATTCCAGATGCTTTTTGAGATATATCACCTGCTATGCTTATCTTGGCTATCTGTTAATGATATGATAAAAGCATTGAAATTCACTAGTATGTGGTTAACTTGACTAAATAAATCAATAATTAGAAGATCATAAATTATATTACATGATCTTCTAATGATCATGGGATTATACTACATGATAGATGAAAAATTATTTTAAATTGAGTTAGTACATCAAACTATCTTTGAAAAATGTACACTCTTTTCAATGATGCCAACTGAATTATAATTTTGATTTATTTTAAATTATTAATTTTTTAGATTTGATTTTAGGTTTGATTAGTGAATCCAAAACAATTTCACTAAATGAAAAACTACTTTCTGGAGATCCGGTCATATCTTGAAAATCACGCATATTTCAGGCATTACTAACATCGTAAAAAGTTCTTTAACAATTTCTTAACCTTTAGTAAATATTTACATACTTTAAAGCTAAGATTTGAATGGACTGAAAATTTAACGTAGAAGCAAAGTTATGGACTTTTAAGCTGTGTTTGGTTAGCTAAACAGACATTTTTATTTTAAAAATATACAGATATTTTTAGCTGCCTGATACTGTTGGAAGTAGGTATTGTTTGTTGATTTTAATTTCGTTTGCATTTAAGCTCTCAGCAAGAGCTTATTGACGAGGTCTATCCCAGAGTTCAAGATCTACCGTCTATTCAGAATAACTGGCTTTGTGAAAGAGCAATTCTCACCCCCTACTAATAAACAGGCAGGAAAAATCAATAAACAAGTTCTTATGCTATATTAAGCCGAAAAAAGAACTTAGAAGTAAGAGAAATTGGAGTGATTAGTGATGACGAAGCAGTTCATTTTTCAACTGAATTTCTTGACTCCATAACTGCTCCTAGCCTGTCTGCTCATGAGTTATATCTTAAAGTAGAGGCACCAATCATTCTGTTACAAAACTTGAGTGCCCCAGACGATTTGAGTGCAACAGGACACGAATCCAAATTTGTGCTCTGCACAGATACGTCATAAAGGCGGATATCATGACTGGGTGTGGTACTGGGGAGTCTGTGTTTATACCACGCATACCATTGATCCCGAGTAACTATCCGTTTCAATTCAAACGGTTGTGTTTCCCATCAGAGCCTGTTTTGCAATGTCGCTAAATAAGTCGCAAGGGGAAACTCTATCTACGGCAGGAATTATGTTGCCGTAGATAATATAACCGAATGATGCTTGCTCAAGTCAGACGTTTCAACTCGCTGTTCTATGCACCTGAAGGGCAGACAGATAATGTATCGTATACAGAGACACTTACTTAAAACTGTACTTCTAATAATATTTTCTACTATTCTATAATTTCTAATAATATTTTGGAATGCCACGTATCATCTCTGAATTTTGTAAAATACTCGTCAAAGACGGGCACGTCTGCTAGTGACAAATAAAAATTTAAAAAGAAATTGTGTTTCTTTTCCAAAGGCTGTGAAATTGTGGAATGTTGAAACAAAATTTTTTACATACACGGAATTTGAATCATAAAAATGTCATAAGTCATATAACGAAACATAACTCAAGGCTTAATGAATGCACAGTTTTCTATAAAATGAGGACATTTAAAATATAAATGCAATTTATTTATGTTTTATTATCCATTTTTACTTAGCTGAAGGTGATAAACAATTACTCATGGCAGGATCTAAATCTATTTATCCCTCTCCCATTTCCTTAGTAACTTCTAGATATATTCCTTTCTAGTAAGTTCAATTCTCCCTAATGGTGTTAATTTATGTTGATGATATAATGTGTTTTTAATAAAAATCGAATATTAATAGTGTTTTCCTGATCAAATTAAATGCATTAGTGTCAACCATCTCATTTATACTCGTAATATGCTCAGAACTGTACTGTAAATAATTCTCTTTAGGTGTACTTAACCATAGAGTTCTATATTATTAAAGTTTAATATTTTCTGGAGACTTAAACAAAATAAAAATAAAACAAAATAGTTCTATTTTTCACTCTTTAAATATAGAAGTTATTGTATGATAAACCTTTAAAAGATAAACCTTCTCCAATACTTGACTAAAAAGTAAGTTTTCCATACTAGTAATTGCAGTGCTAATATGGTTTTATTTATGTTAGTAACGTAAATAGTGAGTAAATTGTAGTATTCAAGTTATTCAACTATTTAGAGAAACTATGGTGTATTGGGATCTGTTGCCGTTGAGTCAGTTAAACGAGTAAATCATTTACTTTTTTTATTCTGTTATAAGATAGCTATAAATATATATTGAGAAAAAACCTTTATCAGTAATTAGCGAGTTTTACATACTCAAATCAAATTCAAAGCAAACTTTTTAGTATAATTAAAAACTGTTATAACTGGAAGCTTGAAATTTTTAAAAATCATAAATTTAAAGTATTTTTTCATTAAATTTCTAAACATAAATTTTATTTTCACATAAATATTTTTAAGATAATGTAAATAAATGTAAACAAATACGACATGTATAGCAGGTGATCCATTAGTCCAAGATGAATATTCAATTTTTATAGCTTTGTTGCTTTTTGCATTAATTCAAATTTCAGAATTTTCTTTTTTATAAATTCCTAATTTGTTTGTAAAAGTTCATTCTTCTTTAATGAGCCGTTTAGCGTCTAAAACATTTTCTGTAAACACAAAATGTACTATAACGCCCCTGTGCTTAATGTAATATTTAAAAAAAATACCTAAACTCATCTCCCACGTAATGCTCTATTCTTGGGTATAATTTTATTTTGATCCGTCAAAGGGTATGGCTTGTATCCTCCTTTCACAAGCCTCAGATTGAATCATAAGTCAAAATTTTTAAAACAATTGCCTGTTGATTTAAAAATCTGAGAATCTTTTCAGTTATTGCTTTTGTTGAATGCATGATAAAACCAAAATTTCAAGATTCTAGAGTTTGTAGTTGACACACACAAACACACGTAAACAGCATCATCTAAGAATCGTCATGAAACGTCTTTGGAGACCTCAAAACATGTAAATCTATCAAAATGTGGGGACCTTTTTTTTCACAATGACTGTAAAGTAAAAGTAATATTGAGGTTTTTTAAATATCTCGGGGCGTTTAATTATCTTAGTATAGTTAATGAAGGTGTTCGAAATTTTACCACAGGTCCAGTTTTAAGCATTTACATTACACCTCAAAGAATGGATCGTTCCTCTCAAACTAATCCTTAATGTTAATGATCAACAAAGGAACTTCAAACCAATTTGAGGGTTGTATAATATGCTCAGGAGGAATGTTTCATTATTAATAAAAAAAAAATTTAAGTATCTGTGGTTTACTTTGGTCGAAGTGGTGTGGGTTAATTTGGGATCATTGCAAAGTAAACAATTTTTATCGTAAGTTATAGGTAAGTTCAATGGAATTAGTCATTCAAAAAAAGTGATCTATTCCGGCTGTGACAATGAATGAGTGATTTAGCAATTCTTGATGTAAACTTTTTTGAGAATATCTATTGATAACTTCAAGATATTCAGGAGGGTTGAAAAACCTCTCCCCATTACGGAATTGAATACAATAATAATTTATATTATTATATGCTGATCCGATGGTATACAGATGGATCAAGGAAAGCGGAAGGTACAGGAGCTGGAGTATTTGGGTCTAAGACCAAATACTCTGAATCTATGGGCATGTACACCAGTATCTTCCAAGCTGAAGTCCATGCCATCGAAAGATGTGCACAATTCAACATGGACAAAGGATATAAAAACAGACATATAGTAATAATGTCTGATAGTCAAGTAGCAATTAAAGCATTGAGCTCAAATCTTATTAGCTCAAAGATGGTCCTGAACTGCAAAAATATACTCAATCTCCTGGATATGAGGAACAGGATCTCTCTCTACTGGGTGCCAGGACATGCAGGAGTAGAGGGAAATGAACGAGCAGACGAACTTGCGAGGGAAGCTGCTCAGAAACCGCATATAGGTCCAGAACCATACTGTGGTATAGGACAACACACTATACAAGAACTCCTTAGGAAAGAGGATAGAGAAAACAGGAAGCAATACTGGGATTCTCTTCAAGGACACAGACAATCAAAGATGCTTCTCAATAAGTTTGAGAATAGGCAAGTCTTTGATTGTATGGAAAGGAGCAGGAATAATCTAAGAATTTTAACCGGTTTTCTAACGGGTCACTGCAAACTTAATGACCATCTCCGGAAAATGGGCATTAGCAATGATGGTTTGTGCAGGTTCTGCAAGGTTGAGGAAGAAACACCGCTGCATCTGCTGGCTGATTGTCAAGCCACTGTGTTACACAGAGGCAGGTGCTTCGAGACACTCAACAAAACCATAGAAGAGCTTTTACCGTTGGACCCAGCAAAAGTGCTGAGCTTTTTGGAGGCGTTGAAGCTAACTGGGGTACTATAGTACAGAAGGGGGGAAAGTACAATAGTTCTTAGGACGCAGTACTACAATCACCTCAACAAATAAATATTATATGCTGGTGAAGCATACGTGGTATACCCAAGTGTAAATGAGGTGAGCATGGGATTTAACGTGTACACTATAAAACAAACTTATAGAAACTGTAAGTTTATATGGCTGTTACAAACTTATAATTTTATGTTATGATTAAAAGCGTAAACAAGCAAGTGGAGACTAGAGTAACAAACGAGAAGAAAATCTTAGGAGTAAATGTATCAAAAGACAACAGACTGTTTCTGAAAGCTTAAATATACATAAATCTATAAATATACATAAAAAATTTATATAAATATATAAAAGACAACATCTATACAATGAAGATACAGAATTCTGCCAAAATATTCTCTATGTATAAAATTAGTGACAAAAAGTGGTAAGAGTTATTATTTTAAGCATACAACTGATAGTCAATACTTCACCTCTAAAAATCCTGAAAAAGTACCTCAACAATCACAGTTTAAGAATATCAGTATACAAATGTATTTCATATAATTTTTTACCATACACTTTAAACACTTTCTGTTTAAAATTTTTAAAATGAGAATTAAATGAATGTAAAATTGAATTATTTTGACTTTGACTTCAATTTAGTTTGTTCAATTAAGAAATATTAAGCCATTACATTAAATGAAGTAATAACACCTTAAATAGTCAATATTTTCATTAAAATAGGAGATTCTGTTCTAACAGTACTAAGTGGAGAAAAATAATCCTTTATACAACTGTTTAGTGAGTCCAACTCAAGGACATCCAAGTATGTACTTCAATACATTTTATATCTATACTATTTTTAATGTAATATAATTCAGTTTGTTATTATTTAGTATTTCAGTTGATTGGAAGACTATTCTTTTCCCATTATATCAGTCAGAACTTCCGCTAATCGTTCCGCTAATCCGTCATCTCAGATTGAGTGTGGTTTAAAAAAACACTTAGCTACAAGACCTACCCAAGAGAGGTTAACACCCGGGTGAATTAGATAGAGAGGTTCAATCCCTTTTCATGAGGCCCTTCAAGAAATCACAAGTTGATAGAAAAAACACAGCGAGGGAAAAGACACAAGATAAACAAATAACTAACCTTATTTCGTACAGAAATATGGTTCTTAAACTTTGAAATAAGTATAAACCACTCAAAAATGTAGTGAATAAACTTGATAAACAAGTTTACTACAGATTACAAGTTATGAGGGGTGAGACCCTCAATAAAAAACTCGAAGCAATAGGCAATACCCCAGAAGCGTGGTAATTTCTGAGAGATTCAGAGGGGCCAAACAGACGACCGTTGCCCTCAAACACAATAATTTCTCCGTATTACTCCCTCAGGAGATTGCAGAGGCATTCGCCGAGTCTCTCCCTGAAGTATACGAATAGCATTGGTTACTTTCCGTCAACCTGGAAACAGGGCAGGATAGTCCTTATCCCCATACCGGGAAAGGAAACTCTAGCTAGTAACTACATAAGCTTGCTTTATTCTCTAAACAAGGTATTTTACAAAGTCTTACTGAAACACGTATCCCAGTTTGATTAAATCATGAATGTGTACTTTATATTACTATCTTAAAGTTTTATCTGTTTATCCACTGTAGTGATGTCCAAAATCATTGCATCTTATTTTCAATTTCATCTTAATATCGTTTTAATTTATTATTAACACTATTTAAACATTTTAATGAGGTCTGATTGAGTGTTTCGTCTTCATTAGTCGAATATTTTTAATAAATGAAAGAGATTTTCAAAGGTTTAAGACAACAAAAAGAGTATTTTTTTTAATAAAATGCAAAAATTTTGACTTATGATTGAATGTGAAAAGTTCTAATGAGACAAAAATCATTATGATGTTAACCAGTTTGATATTTTTTTACTTATAATAAAGTTGAGTGTAGCCCACTCCAGATTTTTCCTATAAGAATACAAAGAAAAAGAGACAATTGTTAGCCAAGACAACAAACAGAGAAGTAAAGTCAATGCTAAAAAATAATCATGTTTTCATAAAATCACATTGTCATTTTTTTCTCTTCCATTCTCCAAATATATTTATAAATCACTATCTCATAACACTGTTCTCATTAAATGTTTTCTTGCCTCAATGATTTCGTGTCTTATACATATATGTTTATTCCAAATTTTTTAACAATCTGTATCAAAAGTAAAAAAAAATAACCTTCATTTGAGTCTTATCAACGCCCAAACCACAATAAGAAATGAGAAGAAAGACTAAGATCTTTCAAACGTAACAAGCGGTCTTTGTCAGAGTCAAATCCCAACTCTGACTCAGACGAAGACAGCTTGTTACGGTTGAAAGATCTTAGTCTTTTTTTATTTTTCATTCCTTATTGTGGTTTGGACGTTGATTGTTATTTCACTTGTGAAATCTTGTTATTGAGTCCTATATATAAATTTCTATATTTTCCCTCCAATAATATTGACGATTGAAAAAAATAATAATTTAACCAGCATTATCGTTATTTTGTTCACTCTATCTTTCTCTAACACAGCCTTTATCAAGCACACTCTGTTCCTCTTTACATTCATCACTGATTCTTCCTCTTAGAAAAAGGGAAAATTTTGTATATTGACATGATTTTTAAGTAGTTTTCCGATCACTTTTGCTTGTTATATCATTTTAATTCACTTTATCCTTGTTTGTTGTAAAAATATTATTCGTGGTTACTAAATGCCAATGAGTATGTAGGTTTAAATATAAGCTCTCTCTCTTACTCTCTCTCTGGGCACACATTTTCAGTACTTTTCATTGAGCCAGCCCAATAGATCCTTAGATCAATGGATGAATTTCTTGACGAATTACTATTCTTGCTTCATAATGAAGCAAGAGCTTCATTAGACGTTAAGTTTTTATTTGCAAATGTCCCTGTTATGGAAACTTTCTCTCTCCTCTCTCTCTCTCTCTCTCTCTCTCTCTATATATATATATATATATATATATATATATATATATATTATATATATGCTATATATATATAATACATTTTTTTATCAGGACTCGGTCAGTTCTTGAGGTTCAAATTAGACTCTCATTGCCAACGTTTTGGTTTTTATTTAAAACCTTTTTTATATGCCAACAAAAATGAGGAAATAAAAGAAATAATACATTCGTTAAAAAATCAAACTTATATACATAAAAAGCGTAAAAAGTTATTAATAAGAAAATACAATAGAAATGTTGATAATAGATTAGTGAGAGAACTTTCTATACGAAACCTTAGTTTTTTTAGAAGTTTGCTATAGAATGTAAACGCGAAAAGATATTGCTACATTTGATATGATTGGAGATTTACAAAAGATTTTTATCTGTATTAATGTTTAAGATTGTGATACAATTAGAAGTAATTCTAATTGTGAAAATTAATAGAAGTAATTGTGTAAATATTATAGCAAATTATAGTCATAGAATAAATAATACATCCAATCGATTACAAAAGCAGAATGCCAGTATAGAAAGTTGTTTTCAAAAAACTAAAAAGTTCTTAAAAGACCATATGGATGTAATGGTGAGGAAGAGTGATAAATCTGGCAATCATAATGAAGGAAGAAGATCATAAAGCTAAAATGAAGACATTGTTTGAAGATACAGAGACTTATATTATTTCAAGAACTGATCCATCATCGGCATTATGTACTAGAGTAAATAAGGTCGTTGTTGAACTTAAAAAGAAAAACTGGATAAATAGTCGTCAATCAGTACTAATGAAATCATATAATGGATTAGCTCCGAGAATATATGGATTAGTCAAATTGCATAAGAAAAACTTTCCTCTGCGCTCAATTGTTTCATTCATAGGTAGCCCAACGTATGAGCTATTAAAATACGTAGAAAGATATCTAAATTATATTGTCGACACTTAATGAATGAAGTACTAAGTAAAAATGTAATCATGATTTCTCTGGACGTTCAATCACTGTTCACAAACGTACCAATTGATTTAACTTTTGATTTAATAAATATGCAATGCGATAAAATTGAACCAGATATTGCCATCTCAAAACAGAACTTTTTCTCCATTCTAAAGCTTATTTGTAAAGCCCGATATTTTATATTTGATGGAGTTATGTATAAACAAAACTTTGGATTACCTATGGGCTCACCAATATCACCAGTTCTCGCTAACATAGTAATGGATGAATTACTGAAGTATTGTAAAAGTGAGTTAGCTACAATAGTAAAATTCCTGGAACAATGTCAATGATTTGTTTCTAATTATTGAAAAAAGAGAATTAGATCATGTTTTGAATGTATTTAATTTATATCATGATAGACTTAAATTTACATGTGGGATAAAAAAGATGGCATTCTTCCATTCCTGGATATAAAAGTTATAAGAAGAGAAAATGGTAATACGAGTATATTAACTGATAAACAAAACCTTCCAATGCGGGAAGAACACTGAAGCATTATTCTTCCTATCCTATGAACCAGAAATTTAATTGCGTTAAGAATATGTTGAAAAAAGTCATAAAAGTAAGTTCATTGTGCTACCTACATAAAAATAAGAAAAGGGTAAAAGAGTTACTACAGAAAAATAACTATCCAGGAATTTTGATGAATGTTTTTGGTCAAAATATTTAAGACAACAAGAGTCACCAAATGGCACTAATAATGACTTAGAAGTTCAAGGTATGAAGTTTTTTAAATTCCCATATGTTGAAGGATTATTGCAAACAATTAAAAAAGTTTTCCAAAGACACTTACCTCAAGTTCATTCAGCATTTTATACCAAAGAAAATGTAATACTTAGTTTTTCTGTTTCAAAATTTATACTTCAGTAAGTTCTCTCACTAATCTATTGTCAAAATTTCTATTGTATTTTTTTATTTATAATTTTTTTACGCTTTTATTGTATGTTTGATTTTTTAATAAATGTATTATTTCTTATATTTCCTCTGTTTTGTAGGCCTATGAAAAAGGTTTTAAATAAAAACCAAAACGTTGGCAATGAAAGTTTAATTAGAACTTGAAGAACTGACCGAGTCCTGGAAAAAAATTTATTTTGTTTCTACAGCAAGGGCACTTGTGTCCCTAAGTGCGCTTGGTGTTATCTCTACTGTATTCAATTGTTAGGTTAAGTCCTGATGCGGCTTGGAGATGTTGGCGAAGTTGGCAGATTTCTTCATTTCTTCTAGCAAGTACAAAAATGTCGTCTATGTAACGGGCATAGCTGTGAGGATTTAAAGAGGACACACTCCAGCTGAACATATACTATAAAAATAAAAGGACTAGCAGCCTGCTTATTAGAAATAGTAATAAGTGTGAGACGCCCGAACTTCAGCGTAGTCACTTAATATATCAATTCTCATACACTTAAGGGAGCTGCGAATCCCTTCCCTCACGATATATTGGGATGACTGCAACGAAGTTATCAAGGCGTCTTACACTTCACCTATCTTTCGGAGCACCAAACATGCATATGCAGAAAGAACATGGTACTCGTCTAACGAGGGAAATGCTAGTGAATGGAACTTCTGTCCTTATTACTAATAAAAACCCTCTTCATTTGCATATTTTGGAAGCATTGTATATTAAAGAAAAAATCCTCTCACTAAATTGTCAAATTAATGATATGTTTGTCATTCCTAGTTCTAGAAATATTAACCCTAGATTTAAATTTATAAAAAGTGATACTGTTAATTCAACTACTGAGCGCTTGGGGCGCTAGCGAGTTGTAACTTTCCTTGTATCACCTGTTATTTGTAGTCTTGTTTATCACTTACTTTCCATTCTCATTTTATTTATTTTTAGTTTACTTTAGTGTTATATATTGTTTTACTTATAATCCCGAAGATGGCCAGTGAGGTCGAAAGCTCGATATAGATAATTAAAGGTATTTTAAAACAGTGAAGTTTTAAAAAGTCCCTGGGAGAGTTACTCCACCAATTAACTGTACAACATCGCAAAGTGTTAAGGAAAAAGGAGCATTTACTTAAAAAGATCGTTAATACTGAAACACTATGGTTTTCAGCAACATTTGTATAGAAGAAGATTTGCTGCCTATTTATACGAATATATATATATATATAAAATTAATGGTATAATTAATTTTATCAGAATATAATTTAATCTGATTTAATAACATAATAATTTTGCTTTAGTAAATAATTAGTTAGTAAAGTACATAGCGTGACGTCTTATCTACCAGTGATCCTGGTGGAAAATGTGGTAAACTTTGATCGTATTGTAGTCAAGGCGTTGATATGAATACATGATTGTCTAATTCATTTAGTATAATCTACTGTGATAATTTTCAATATTAGTAGCTATCATTCCAATTAATAATATATGGTCAAGATAACAGGACAAACTTTTTCTCCAAGGATTTAATTTCAATTCTGAAAAAGTAAATGATCGTAATAAGGGAAACGAATCTGTTCGTATCTCTCTCCAGATAATCTTATGATGATTTGTATGATAGCAAAACACACACGCGCGTGCACACACTTACATAAATATACTTGTATATATAACTTTAATTATTTTATATATATATATATATATATATATAGATATAGATATAAAACAGATTCAATAATATATCGACCGTTTGATAGAATAGGTGTGTTCCCTAATCGGGGTTCGGTCAATTTTCCAGGATAAAAAATCAAACTCTCGTTGCCAACGTTTCGGTTTTATTTAAAACCTTTTTCATAGGCCTATGAAAAAGGTTTTAAATAAAACTGAAACGTTGGCAACGAGAGTTTGATTTTTTATCCTGGAAAATTGACCGAACCCCGATTAGAGAACACACCTACGATATATATATATATATAGGTGTGTTCGCTAATCGGGGTTCGGTCAATCTTCGAGGATAAAAAATCAAACTCTCGTTGCTATTTTTTATCCTGGAAAATTGACCGAACCCCGATTAGAGGACACACCTATTCTATCGAACGGTCGATATATTATTGAATCTGTTATATATATATATATATTATTGTTATTTATTACTATCATTATAGTAATCATTGTTTTTACAAAAGCTCATCGCCTACTGGAGCAATAGCGCTGTCACAGATTCTTTTCAATATTATCCACAATTAGAATCATATATTAAAATATTATAATTTTAAAGAACTAAGGTACAAAAATAGTTATCTGTATTAATAAATGTAGATATATAAATATAAACTAATTAAATAAATCGCTTATTTACATTAACAACTAAAAAGATATCATACGTTGAATAATAATAGGACATGTACAAAATCGAAAAAGAAAACAAGTAATTCTTTCTCACTGTTAAGCAATTAACAGTGATGTTAATTTCACTGTATATATGTATATATCAGTGGCGATTTCTCAGGGAATGCAACGCATGCATTGCATGCATAGAATTCATCTTTAAAGAAATCAAAATGTTCGAGACTCGAAATATTTAAAGGAACCCCTTTTTTTTTATTCCACTACACGCTAAGGAACCATTTTCTATGATTGCGCTAAGCTTCCCAATGCAGGGGTTTACTCTTATCATTTCTGGTTAATGAAAATGTTCTTAATTGCCAAGAGAAACAAGAACGAAGTTTGCATACACTGCAACTCAGGCTTGCTGAGCTCCTCAAATACATACTGGAAAGTGATTTGCACACAGGTCTTCCGGAAATTATAAACTCATGAATTTGGTTATGACTATTCCCATAACAACAGCAAGTGTTGAGAGATCGTTTCTGCCCTCAAAAGAATTAAAAGTTATTTACGAAGCTCCCAAAGTGAAGAGCGATTGTCTAATTTATCCCTAATTCAATTGAAAGACTTTACTTAAAGATTTCATGGCAGATAGAGAGAAGTTTTTATGGTTTGTTATCGAAGAATTTTGCAAGTTTTTATTCAAATGATGTATTGTGTATCTCTTTCTTTAATAAAAACATTTTTTGCCTATTTTTATTGTATTGGTTAATAAAAGTTAATGTTAAAAGTATTTCCAAATAAAACCTGATTCAAATCCCCATAAAATGTTTTTAATACATCATTATCCTTTTGTGCAACATGAAAAGACTGAACATGAGAATTAGAAGGGTATTTCTCTGTATTTCTTTTATTCTTTGAAAATTGCATGCCTAAAGAAAAAGGTCAGGAGTCGCCACTGGTATATATATATATATATATTTCAATAATATATCGACCGTTTGATAGGATAGGTGTGTTCTCTAATCTAATCAGGCTAGTTTAGCCTGATGATATCAGAGGGGTATAATCAAATCAATACTGCAGAAATGGAATGCTGTGTGGAGTGGAGACACCAGTCAAATGCATAGAATTATCTCAAAGGTCGAGAGGGTGCTTAATACCGGGAGTAACCAAAGACAAGAGGGTGTGGTCATAAGCCGACTTCGGGTAGTCCACCTCTTCTCACACATGATTATATAATACCCCGGGAGGAAAGACCAAAATGTCCAAGAGACAGATCTGTTTTAACGGTAGAGGCATATCATTGAAGACTGCCCACAACTAATAAAGGAAAAGCGCGAAGTGGGTATACCGCCAAACGTGGCAAAGCCGTCATGTACCGGTGGCAACAATAGCGTCGAGCTTTACAAAATAAATCTCTCCACAGGTATCTAAAAAAGGGATGATTCGACATCATCAAAAAGGGAAGAAATTAACATCACTGTTAATTTCTTAACAGTGAGAAAGAATTACTTGTTTTCTTTTTCGATTTTGTACGTGTCCTATTATTATTCAACGTATGATATTTTTTTAGTTGTTAATGTAAATAAGCGATTTATTTAATTAGTTCATATTGATATATCTACATTTATTAATACAGGTAACTATTTTTGTACCTTAGTTCTTTAAAATTATAATATTTTAATATATAATTCTAATTGTGGATAAGATTGAAAAGAATTTGTGACAGCGCTATTGCTCCAGTAGGCGATGAGCTTTTGTAAAAACAATGATTACTATAATGATAGTAATAAATAACAATAATAATAATAATGTTCTAGATAATAATTAATAACAATAACTGTTAAATGATAAATAACAATAATTGTTCTAGATAAATGATTTCAAGTTTGTTATAATTGATTAAATAGGTATAACCACATTAAATCAAATAAAGTCATTATTTATTTTCTATAAGGTAGATAACAAGTCTACACAATAGCCACATTAAAATAAAACCAACATTCAATTGAGTGTCAACAAGTCATTAAGTTTACTTACAGTAAATTTGAGTATAGGCCATTCCAGATTTTTTTGTTTTTTATTACATCTCATGTATTCCATCAACGAAAATTATTTATTTACATGTTTTAGCCCGAAGAAAATATAGTAATTACTGTTTTTTCAAGTATTGTGAAAGTTTCACTTTGATTTAAAAATATTTATTATGATAATATATGTTTCACTGCCATAATGACAGGGAATAATTTACTACATTCTAAGAAGTTTTTTCTACTCAGTAAAAAAGAAAAAAAATCCCAAACTATTACTAAATCAATATTTTACTAAACTTAATGCATTATAAACATTATAAACATAATTCATCCATTATGATCTTGAACTGTGCAGTATGGAGAAAACTGAAGTTTATTCATACTTGAAATGAGTAAAGAATTTAAAGAACCCTCTAATTAATATGCTCTGAACTCCGGTTACAAAACCTAATGTTTAGATAACAGTAAGGCAGTAAAGAGTAAATCATTTCACCTAATCATATACGGACTTGTGTAGTTGCTGGAAATCTTTGCAGACCTATCAATATGTCTGCCATGAAGCTGATAAGCAGCCACTAGAATGCGCTGCTAACTTCTATGTTATTTTTTTAAACTTCCGAAAAGGATATGGAAAAGGGGTGTTAGATAACAATTTTTGTCTATAAACTTGACCAAAACAATAGCTCGGAGAATGATGTATATTGAATAAAACAGGAAATCAATGAAATTTATTTAAAACAAGTAGCCAATGACTGAAAATGTATTACTGTTTACTATAAAAGAAAGTTTTGTATAGCTTTATAAGCTATAGACAAAATAGGAATATTTCTAGTTTTAAGAGGGAAAATTTGTCTTAAATATTCAATGTAGAAGGAGGTCAGGTAAACTATATAAGAGATCCACTGGCTATTGGAACAAAAGCCATGTTCTCCTGTAAGGGATTAATTCGTAACACGAAGTTTACACTTTCGCTTTTCAAAAATGTTATTACTGTTGTAGTTATACTAATGATATTGTTCAGATTGTAAGTTAGCATACCTGCCCTTTTAGGGCTGCCTTGCGGTACATGCTTGGTTTAGGGCGGCTTAGCTCTACCTGCCCTCCTAGCTTTGCCTAATGTTACCTGGTCAGTCTTGGACCCCTCGCCTAAGCATTCTATTCTCTACCACCAAGCAAGCAACACCTCAAGCATTCGCTTGCCAACCTCCATGCGCCCACTCTCTCCATCAGTCAAGCGTCTTCTTCACCACAGGCCAAGCAACTCTCCAACCAACCATCAACTACCCCTCAAGCATCCCCAGTTGTGATACCAGCCACAACATTTTGGTCCGATAATATGTGCGTCAGTGGTCTTTTATTCAAAAATAAGCATATATATTGTTAAGTACTATCTGTACTTCCTCCAGGAATGATAGACTAATAAACATCTCCCATTTAGACATTTATATTATACCTAAATAGAGCATTATCTATAGATATAAAGTTCGTGAGTTTGTTTGTTCACTCATTTTCCGTGAAGATAGAGATCTGAAATTATTATAATCTCTACTTTTGTTGTGATTGGCTTTGTTGTAGTTGTATTACACAATAACAAATCGTATTACGGGGTCAGGGTAGCCCAGTGGCTTGCGTATTCGCCTCGACTTTCTACAATATTATTTAATATTTCTCATTAGAGGGTCAGGGTATCCTATAATATATAATAAACTCTTACATTAGAGGTTAAAAATGAATAATTTTAGAAACAAACTTGAACACAACTGTCAGATAAAATACGAATGTTCTGAGGTAATATTATAAAGACACATTCCTTTCATTAATGCTATTTTATGTTGGGTAAATAAATTGAATATTCAAATTAAAAGTTTTATTTGTTTTAAATATTTTGATTGCGTATATTCTTGAATTGATGTTTTATTTATTTATGTCATAAAATATATGATTTTTATTTTGCTAAATCTACTTACTGTATATATATCTTGAATCATGTTAAAAAAAGGCTTGGACCATATAAGAATCTATTTCCGTGCCTTAATAACAAGAAACAACAATTAAAATTATCTCTGTTAATCATGTTCAGTGAATTTATTTCAATAACTATTGCTATAATTTCTGAGTGACACAAAGGGTCACGGGTAGCCTAGTATATTATATACCCAAGAAGTATGATATGTTTACTTATAGTAAAGCTGAGTGTAGGCCACTCCAGATTTTTCTTTATATCATTACTGATACATCACAGATTGATTGTTAACATATATGCTTGTACAACAGTATGTACTTTTAAACTAAAATAGTTACTTATTACATTTATATTAATTTTATAATAACTTTTTAACTCTGAAGATATTGAGATAGAGATGAATAAATTCAGTCAAGGTTGGCTTAATGTAATTTAAACTCTCAATTTTTTCGAAACCCTCGAGAGCTTATATATTAATTTATATATTTATGGATGCGTTACTTTATAAAGAGTTAACAACTATAAAAATTTTGAAAGAACTAACATTTCAAAAGTGGTCTTGTGGTTAGGGTGTTTAAAGATTGGGTTTTCGAATCCAGTAAAAGTCTCTCGATACTGGAGTGCTCGCTAATTAGTTTTAGTTTTTACTGATCACATTACCTATGCTTCTTTTAACAGGATATATAGCTAAAGTTGCTTTCCCTTACTCATATATTCCAAGCAATATCTATTTTGCAGAAAACAAAATATATTTCTTTCAAGGAACTTGTTTTTATTAAATATTTATTCTATATTAGAACATGCTATTTTTTCTACTTTTTATATAATATACTTTTCTTATCTGAAATAATTTATTAGTTGAACTGTAAATAATAAAAAGAACAGTAACACTGAGCATCTGAGATACCCGTAGCGTATCCACAATTTTGGGTATACTCGTATGTACACTGACCTACCAACACATATACTACCAACTCGTATACACACGCATAAAGATCGTTTAACATCTTCAGCATGGACAAAAGGACGTCAAAATGCATAAAGCCGTTAAAATTTTGAAATAATTTTGTTTATGATAATTTAATTTCACTTGTGATCATATACGCAACAATTACAACATATGGATGCAAATAAAGGTAACAGGTGTATTTAGCAGTAAAAAAGGAAGTTGAATGTAATCAAAGATGTGTGATTCTTGAATATAACTGAATAAATTTAATAAATGCTCATAAATATTTGAATATATATATATAACTATTACTTACCGATATACAAATTTCTTGCAAGCTTGTCAAGACTTCTTCCAAGTAGGGGCCATCTAAAAAAAAATACGAATCACTTACTATATTTTAGTCTATCAAACATTTCAGTGATCACAACAAAAATTGTTTATAATGAAAAATGTATTGCATCATGAAATCCTATGAATAAGAATATTCTTTATGATTTCATACCGTTTAAATAGTTTTTAATTCTAGTTAATTATTACATCTGTGCTATAAGCGATCGAAAACAAATTACTTGTGATGAAGGAGCTATATGATTGATGACAGTGAGAAATCTTAAGAAGATTCGAAGCCTTAAAACAGTCGTGAACAAACTTCTCACTTCCAGGGCCACGATCACAATTTGATAATCATAAAAGTCACATAGCACATGAATTAAATACTTAATTTTGTATACAAAATAATGTTTAATGATTAATATTTTGCGGAAGAGGCGTTCCATATAGCCATTTATGGTAAGAAAGGATCCAGACTTTATTCCCTCAGTGCAGCAGAATGGCAAAGTGTATAGACGTGGACGTTGAATAAAAATCAAACGACAACTATTTTAAAATAAAATAATTCAGATAAGTAACAGTTCAGCGTCAATAAAACATTACTGATGCACTCATTTACGAGTCTGCTAAAAGTAGGTGTCACTTTTTCCGGTTTCTATCTGTGATACTAACTGAAAATTTGAGTATCTACGAAAATCAATTCTTTAGCTTCATATTTTTTACAGAGTAAGAAAACTCACAAATCAAATTATAAATATAACAAAATTATTTATTTTTACAAATAAATAAACACTAATATCTTATTTTCAAATGTTATGATATTTTGAAACTATTTAATCAAATATATTTAAAGAAAATTAATTAACAGGTTAATTAAATGAATTTTTCAATAAATTTAATCATTCTGAATATCTGCAAAACAAAAACCTTTAAATAATTTTAACCTTGTTTAATATTCAACAAAGTATAGATATAAATAGATATCAAGACTTGATGAAGTCATCCTTAGAATAATTAGACACCATATTGTGCTCATTTTCCACCTCTGTCGTCTGGTATTAATGTGATAGTTATTATTATTTCTTTACCCAGAGAAGCTGTGAGTCAAATATAACAAAGGACGTTAACGACTGACAGATTCATCACGCAGAGCCCAAACTTCTGACTCCGGAAGAATGAAATTTGAACAATTTGATTATTTTCGTGACATTAACCGAAGATAGGAAAGATTTTTTTTCGAAACTCTGTCCCTATTATTTGACATTTAAGATAAAGTTGTAGTACTACATAAATGTCAAAAAATTTAAATAATCAAAACCGTCAAGTAACCTGCCTGTTATTTACAAATGGTCAAGAAGAGACGTTATTAAAACCTGCTTGCAATCGACTAATCCTTGGAGTTCCTTAGATCAGTAAATTGGAAAACAAACGTGAGAGCTTATTTAGGAGGTGAACAAGTTTTCAAGTACGTTATTGGTACTTGGCGATAGAAAGTACCCAAACAGGACTGATTAACTGAAATGACAAATAAATTAGTAAAACATGTTGCAATTCTAGACGAATTAATTTCCTAAGTATATCTTGGTACAGATCAATAGTGATAAAGATTAATATTTGAGAAACAGTATACTTGGTTGTGCGAGGGGACTATAATATTAACTACAAATACTTCAGTTAATCAAATAAATCAAAAAAATTTAAAACGAGTACTAGAGATGAAAAGTTTTATAAATCAGTAGACACGGTTATGAATGAAGACGATACAATAAATTACCCGCGAGGGTTTTTTAATTCAATTAATACATCTGGTCTTTGAGCTCGCTGCGTAATCGAAAATTAAGATTGTTATTCTTAACATATTATTCTATCACGTTACCGGAATATTCCAAATTTCTGCAACAGAACAAGGTTATAAGTTAAAACACTAAGAAATAATATTTTTGAAACAGCCATCTTCTCAGTTCGTGCAATAGTGCTCTTGCACATTCCTAGGAACACCATTTTACCATCAAATTTTCTTTTGCAGTTACGATAACCAGATTCCAGGGCCAAACATACAAATACGTCGGGATTAACTTGAGAAAAGAATGCTTCTCTATAGACAACTGTACGTTGGAGTTCCACATCAGAAAATGCAGAAACTCAGTACTTTCTGAATCAATTAAAACTCAACAAGAAATATAGTATATTCAGAAATATTGAGATACGCTTAGGCACTACATTTTTTTTATCAGTAAAAAAACTTATTCATCAAATTGTATAGTAATCAAGTATTCAATATATTTTAGGTTTAGTGTCTTTCAATCTTTAAATTTCAATTCAACTGAAGTAGAATTGGACTGACTATATTGAACAGTAGAAGTAGTCACAGATTGCTGAAAAATACTACAAAATGAATGATGAAAAATAGCATTAGAAAATGAAGACCTGCAGCAAAATTGAAAATATGACGTACAAATTCTGTAGAAAACTGTGGATATTTATTGCAAATAGCTTTTAATTTAGTAACAAAATAATCTTATAACAACAATAAGAGAAGAGAGGCTCTTGAACAGAACAAGGGCATATTCCAAATAATATTTTAAAAATTATTTAAAATAAATACAGGGCTGTATTTATTATTTTCTTTTTGCAAGTAATTATTTCAAGTTCCCCGCAAGGGGTGCCTGTTGCATGCAGACATCTGGGAGAGTTGGAGTTCCCACCGCTTAGTACAACATGTACATTCAGCAGAACAGTACACTATACATTTACTCAAAGAACATCCTAAATTACAGACAGAGAAATAGACACAGTACACCTTAGGGCTTCAAATCCCTAAGTGGAGGCTTAAGGCTTGTTTGGTAGCCTTAAGTAGGTAGCATCTCAATCAAACTAGCTTACTGAGGGCCAATCATCCACATAACTGAAACTTTGTGATTACGGAACCAAGCCAAAAAAGAAAGCAAATTGGACTGACGTCTCATAATGGTCGTAATAATTATCATTATAGTAATAATAATTATGTCAAATATTTTTGTCACACTAACATTGGAAATAAGGAATATTATTATTAAAATAATATTTTTTTCACCCCTATAAATCCAGGGAGCGCTTCTAGGCGTATATATAAGCAAACGATTAAAGAATTAATAGATGTTCTGAAAATTATTATAATTATAAATAATAATTAATTAAATAATTATTGATTACTATAATTATTATTTTTGTAAAAATTATAGTAATTTTCATCGTGTTTTGCTTCGTTCTAATCTTTCATAGAAGGTAGCAGTTTAAATCATTTTTTTAAGATTTACCTGTTCTAAAATTTTAATTTATAATTATTGAAATTTATTTTGAACATCACACCCCTTAACTATACTAACCTTTTATTTATTTATCAACATTATTAATCCATGTAAAAATGAAATTACTTTAATCATTGTAATTACAAAAAAACAAAATTGCAATCATTAATCATTGTAATCGCAGAAGAAACACAAAAATCTTGTGTTTCCTTTTTCTATTTGCCTTTTTACAATAAAGTGTATAAAAGATTTCAAACAAAATGACAAAAATTCAGCTTTATTATGATATTACTTAATCAGTAATATGATATTACATGATATTACTGGTGCAGAAATAATGTAGATTGCTTGTGGGATCATATGTAGTCCAAATTTTGTTTATTTACTGTATTTTTTTATAAATACATAATATACAATTAAAATTTATAATATTCGACAAGAAAAAAAGTAAAACTACAATTTAATTCAGTGTAAACAGATATTGATTGATTATTCATTCATTTCATAATACTCAAATACTTTATTGTTTTTTACATACCGCTGTTACATGTATAACATGTATGGCTAAAATCGTAGAATGGAATTAAAGTCACTGCTGATTTTCCAGTAGTCAGTTTGGAAATTAGTAGGATGACAGTTTGCTCAAATCTGTTGCTTCGATAAATGTGTCGGTCGGCATAGCGTTAATTCTGTCAAGTACATGTCATGCCAAGGAGAAGAGTGCCCGTTATTCAATGATAATAAATCTATTAATATGAAAGTATTATGTTATATTGGTTATTTTTAGTGACATTTAATGATTATCACTCAATGTAAACAGCAGGGTAGCGAACCATTCATAATATCCAATGCGATGGAAAGGTCAACCGACCCTTTTCCGGCATTAGCTATTTTCAAACATATTAAAATAAATTAGATCGTGAAACGAATTTTCAACAGTTTTAAATAAACAACCTGGATTAAGAAATATTTACAATATGAATCAGAAGATTGTTTCTACTGCTAATATTATATTCTTACTTTACTAGAAGTAAAGTGTAGTGATTGTGAAAAAATTCGATCTCGAGATTTTGACAAATTTACATTTATTGAGGCTACAAAGTCGTTTTATGAAGTTTTTTCGATCATGTCTGTATGTGTTTGTGTGGGTGGTAAATTATGGTATGTATCCAAAAGCTTGTGTACACGCTACAATCCAGAACCTTTGATGGATTAAATTCATATTTTACACAAAAAAGGGCCTCATACCATAGTATAGATGAACTCTATTTTTGAGAGCAATTATGCATTATAGAAAAGTCACTTTATTTGCCAAAATATGTTTTAAATATAATTTTTTATCTCCTACACTACCAAATTTAGAGTATTGAAACGTTGACATTATCATAAAAGTGAAAAATGCAATAACTCAAAAAATTTGCAGATTTTTAAAACAACGGGAAATATTTTTTTTCGATGGAATGTAAAAATTTTGACTTATGATTCAATCTGAAAACTTGTGAGGAGGATGCAAGCCATATCGTTTGACAGATCAAAATGAAATTTTATCTACAAACACAGCATTACGTGGGAGATGAGATGAGGTAATTTCTTTTAAAATTACATACATTAAGCATAGGGGCGTTATAGTACATTTTATTTTTACCGAAAATGTTTTTTTACGTTAAACGGTTCATTAAAGAACAATAAAATTTCGTCAAAAAATTGAACAGTAAATTAGTAATTCATAAAATTTGTGATATTTCAATAAAAAGCATATAGCTACCAAGCATTAAAAACTGAATCCTCATCCCGGACTAATGGATCACCTGCAATACCTGCCGTATTTGTTAATATTTATTACTGTTTACATTGATTTACACATTTTTAATTGGATCAACTGAAAAAATCTGGAGTGGCCTACACTCAACTTTACTATAGGTAACTTAATATAAAATTTCTTGAGTATATAACACATAACGTGCCATTTAAGCATAACGTAAACATCTAAATGGGATATGATTATTAGTCTTTCATTCCTTAGGTAGTTCAGATAGAGATTGAAGGACATACCAATATATAAGCTTTTATTTTTGTACATCACACAGCTGATGCAAATAATTTTATTAGTATAACTACAGTAAAAAAAATCTGGAGTGGCCTACACTCAACTTTACTATAAGTAACTTAATATCAAATTTCTTGAGTATATACGAGTAACACATAACGTCTCATTTAAGCATAACGTAAACATCTATTATTAACGTAAACATATATTAGTCCTTCATTCCTGAAGTAGTACAGATAGTGATTGAAGGATATATCAATATATAAGCTTTTATTTTTGTACATCACACGGCTGATGCAAATAATTTCATTAGTATAACTACAGCAGTAATAACATTTTTGAAAACCCAAAGTGAACATTTTTGATACGAAATATTCTCCTACAAGAGAACATGGGTTTTGTTCAAATAGCCAGTGGATTTCTTACATCGTTTACTTGACATCTTTCTACATTGAATATTAAAGTAAAATTTTCAAATTTAAAATAGGAAAATACCCTTATTTTCTCTGAAAAACATCATAAACATCGAAGAAAAAATGTTGTTTTAAGATGGTTTATAATTAAAGATGTACGATAATTACATTTATTAATCTCTAAGCGAAAGATTTCAATTTTGAATTATCTTTTACATTTTCGGACTTTTATAGAATTATTATACTGAGAATTTTATGGCTTCTTTAGGGGAAGGAATAAGATCATTTTCCTTCCCCTTTCCTTCTCTCCCAGTTACATACTCAAATCGAAGTCAAAGCCAGCTATTCAATATAATTTAAATCTTTTATAGTTGGGAGCTTCTAATTTTTGAAAATAATAAATATGAACTATTAGACTAGAATTGTAATAAAAAAATGGATATTTCTCAACAAACATAAGTCCTCTTTCTTGAGGAAAGAGTCCATTCATCACATTTAAATAGCATGGAAAGGTACTACATTCACAATGACAATGTAATTGTAACTGATATTAAGTTTTGCTCAAGAGTGCAATATATAGATTTATTTAAGTATTTTATGAGACAAATCCATCATGCCATGGAAGACAAAGGTAATTTATTTATGTTTATTGGCGGTGATTTTTTTACATGTAACAATATTATTCCTCTTACATCTCGTATAAGTCAATAAACTATTTAAATTGTTCCTTTATAAATATCAATTTTATCTCAGTGGATTCGCTCAAAAAATTTCTAAGTCAATGTAAAAAAATATAAAAAATTCGACAAGTATAGCAGGTGATCTCTTAGTCTAGGATAAACAAACAGTTTTTATAGCGTTATTGCTCTTCCCGTAATTGAAACTTCATGATTTTTTTTTTATGAATTGCTAATTTTTCGTTCCATTTTTGGTTAAATTTCCATTATTTTTTTTTAATAAGCCGTTTAGCGTCAAAAAAACATTTTCTGAAAACAGAAATCGTACTGTAACGCTCCTTTAGCGAATGTAATTTTGAAAAAAAATATCTCAACTCATTCTCCACATAATGTTCTATTTATAGGCATAGTTTCATTGTGATCCGTCAAACAGTATGGCTTGTATTGCTCTCACAAGTTTTGAGACTGAATTATAAGTAAACATTTTTACATTTTATTGAAAAAAAAAATATTTCCTGTTGTTTTAAAATTCTGAATATATTTTTTTTTGTTGCATTTGTAACCTTAAAGATAATGTCATAATTTCAAAAGTCTAGGGTTATCAGTTTAGCAGAAATAAATGTTTTCTAAAAAACTGTTTTTGGCAAAAAAAGTGACTTTCCTATCATGCATAATTCTTCCCAAACAATAGGGAACTTCTTACTTATGAGTCACATTTTTGTGTAAAATATCAACTTGATCCATCAAAGATTCTGGACCGTAGCGTGGTAACAAGCAATGCTAACACACTCACCCAACCAACCACCCACCCACACACACACACAGACATCATCGAAAAAACTTCATAAAACGACTTCTGGCACCTCAAAACAAGTAATTCCGTCAAAATCTCGAGATCGAATTTTTTCAGGAACACTATACTTTACTTATAGTAAAGTAAAAATATTTTTAGAGGATTAGTGAAAGAATTTGAAAAATTTTAATGACTTAATATGGCTGTAAGAAGATTAAAATTTTTGCATCTAAAAAATCCATGCCAATCAAACATAATTTCTGATGCTCTCCGTGGTATGATGGGTATGTCTAACAAAATGCTCTAATCAGTCGATTTGTTGCACCCTTGAACAAAAATTAATATCTTTCTTGTTTTTAGGTAGATTTTCTTGTTTTTAGGATTGATAGTATGTTTAGGTAGTTCTGAAGTATGAGGAACGAACTCTTTTGTTCTATATTACAAAAGGCACATTGACTTTTTTACTTTACTATAAGTAAATTATAGTAATCGTGAAGAAATTCGATCTCGAGATTTTGACGGATTACAATGTTTTGAGGTCCCAGAAGTCATTTTATGAAGTTTTTGTTTTTTCGATGATGTCTATGGGTGTGTGTGTAGGTGAGTATGTATCCAAAGTTTGTGGTCACGTACTGTCCAGAATCATTGATGGATCAAATTGATATTTTACACAAAAAATCAAAAATATCTACTCATAGAGTAGATGTGCCCTATTGTTTGTTTACTTAACAATAAAAGTATTAGAATTTGTTTACTTAACTACTATGAATGGAAGCTATATTTGACATAATTGAAGAATGCAAACTCTTTGTCTAGAAGAAGTAGAAACCCTTGATCACATTATATCTGTATTCGAGTCAATCATCTCAGAATGAACAAAGATTTCTGTCAAATAATACATAAAACTATAGATGGGAGAGACACTTCTCTATCTACATTTAAGAAGACCATTAATGGCACTAAATTGAACTTGAATTTCGTTGCAACAATGGCAATAAACAGTGTGACAGCTATGGCTGCGGAGTGTATGAGTCCAATGAGTTTCAGGCCCTCATTTTAATAATTCTAATAAGATGTCAGATTCATCACTGATTTCACAATAATTATAACTGATAATATGATTGCAGCTCAATGTAAACGAATGATACATATTGATTTAAATTTAAACAATATAAAACATGAGTTGTTTTTAACGAGTTTGATACTATGGTTACTTATAGTTAAGTTAAATGTAGGCCAATCTAGATTTTTATTCTAAATATTTGATGATCTACGTAAACTAAAATATTTGCTAAATCATCGTTGGTCTGATGCAGAAATGTAATACGGAAACTGTCAAGCCTGCTCTTGTGTGCAAATAAAAGGTGGTCCAAATCTGCAAGTATATACAGTTTGCTAAATTAATGAACCATGAAAAATAGATAATAACTTAAACAAACAATAGTTTAAGCAAAAAATATAAATCCAATCGATACAATAAAAGTAGAGTAAGTAAATTAATATACAATGATTGTAAACAAATACACGCAGGAAAAACAGGATAAACGTAGTTTGACCTACAAATCCTTCATTTATAAAGAGTATTAAGGATTATTTAGTTATTATTAAATTTATTTTAATTTATTGATTATTAATTTAATTTACAATTAAATAATTCAAACAAATCAAACAATGCAACTACATGAGTAATTATGACACAAACCAGATAATATGGAAAATTTAATGGGCTTATCAAAGACAGAACACAGGACTGGTATAATAGAATTACTTGAAATATTTAAGTGTAAAAATACAGCTAACTTAATAACCGAACAAATTAAACATACATTTAACCATCTACTAAAAATGGAAGAACTACTTGACGGACTTAGTAATGATAGAGAAAATAATGAAAAAATCAAATTAGGTAAATGATAAATAAAAAAAATTTAAACATGAAAGGTATATAATAGTAGTGTGATATAAAATCTTGGCAACAGAGATTGAAGGACCGAGTAATTGAAAGGCCTGTAGACCTGTCATTCCAACGATTTGTGGGCTTCAAAGCTGTGTACATGGTAATTGACGGCCGTTTCAACAGCTGCGTTAATAACAATTATTTATTTATTTTTTTGTTATTTATTTGTTGTGTTGTTATATTTTTAAAATAAGTAAATAAATATAAAATATAATATTTATTGTATACTTGCTTTAGACCTGTTGGTATATATGTTAGCAATTATGTCGGTATATATGTCGGCATTTGGCAGTTATATTTAGCAGAAAATTATACTAAAATTCAGTGAATCAAAAAATTAAAGAATCCAGATGTAGGATGAACTTGGTGATTTCAAATACCTGCGATGCAATGTTCTCTTGAATCACCTTGCGATCATTCCGGTAAGAATGAAAAAAATCTGTTTCTATAAATAGTTTATTTGTTTAACTTCTATCCTCATTTCCACTACCCTGTATGCCCCAAATTAATTATAAATGTCTATTCTATTGAAATAATCTTACTCTCTATATTTCTGTGAGGTTGGTTTTTGCTGATTGTGGTACAGAAATCCTGATAACACTTCAGAGGAGAACATCATCAAGTGTTATTATTAGACAACGTTTTATTAGACAACGATGATAATACATACTCATTTATTTTTCAACAAAGTATACAAATATAATTTTCATATAAAGTTTTAAATGAACTTTTATTTTATTAAAAACAAAAAACAAACATAGAACAAGTTATTTTAATAATCAATATTTCTAACACAGGCTGTCATCAGGGGATTAGAAGAGGAGCAAACATTTCAGGTAGACAATTCTGTTTATTGTTTACACTCTTTTAATCTTCTCATAGCGCCCATATGAGGTTTAATATATCGATTGTAGTAAATGTTTTGTTTAATTCTATATTATTTTTTTTATAATTCACGGTTAGCTGATACCTTAGCTTAGAAACTTAACTGATACCTGTTTCCTAACAACGTTCGAACTAAATTTCTCTAAATAACCCTCTCAAAGTAAAGAATTAAGTATTCTATGCATCACATTACGTACAATGAACACATAAAAAGAACTGGCACAATTCTCTTCTCTATTTCAACTCTTGCCATCATTGGGATAAGTGGCCCACCAGACGTCAGACAAAGACTCTATTTTTAAATATTTATGAGTTTATTTACGTTTGAATTTATAAGATATATATATATATATAAGTGTAAATTGGCAGCAAATCTTCTTATACGCAAATGTTGTTAAAAGTAGCAGCAGCTTCTACTCTCACGATTTTTGAGCTGGTGGCCTGGATCTTGCGGGTGATTCTTCTATATTGTGGTTGGAGCTTACACATCAATTGTCAAAGGGACAACAATTCATTTAAGCTTTCGACCATAATTACGTTGGTCATCATCAGGTAAAACTTCTGAAGGATGCATATGTAGACTTCCTTAGTGAGTGTGATTTCTGATTGGTCCAATGGACTTACCTTATTGGCCAATCAGACTACAGGATCAGTTTTCGTTCTTATTCCACTTCATGTTAGGCTCTATATTCCTGTTTGTAGGAATGACGAACTTTTCTTTTACCTGAAGATTAATTGAGGGGTTTCTTTCTTTAATATATAAAGCCTATAAAATATGCAGCTTATCAACATTTTCCTCTCGTTGGATAATGCTCGTACCTTGCACAAGCATCTCTACTTAACAGTTAGAGTTCTTTTGTACTATGTTTTGCAGGCCTATAAAAAAGGGTTTTTAATAAAAACCGAAACGTTGGCAATGAGAGTTTAATTTGAATTTGAGGAACTGACCGAGAGTCCTGATAAACTTTAATTTTGTTCTATTTTACGGTCGATACTTTTAACAATTTTTAATTTTTTTTCATTAAAATTTGGTTATCCAACCAAGATAACTGGTTGGTAAAGTTATCTTTTTGATCATTTATACTTGGAGTTTTTTCCAGTATGTACAGCGCTTCTAGTATACTGAGTCTTTTTCTGTCCTTTTCCGTTGCTATTATTCTAGTGTTATTAACCATAGTTTCCCTTAAAATTTTTGTTTTGTGTATCTTTTGGAAGTGTTCTTTAGGGTCTCCTGAAACCAGATGCATCGTCAGCCTCCTAGAAAGGGTAGCAGTCGTTAATCCTATATATGAGTAATTTAGGAATTCACAGTGTCCCAGTGGACATTGAAACTCATATATTAGGTTCGTTTGTTTCAGTGGCTGTTTCTTCTCATGCTGGTTTCTTATAATCAGTTGGAAGTGGTTTTGTAATTTGGAAAAACATAAGATGAAATTGAACCAAGTGGAAACAGACATCCAGTTTTGTAGCACACAAAGTAAAGAAACACACTTACAAACTCAAATTTTCGGGCAATCCGACTTCAGAAGAAAAGAGAAAGGGTGACCAAGCACGTTGTAGACGCAACGGCTAGTAACCGTTAACCGTTAGCAGCCGTAATGGTTACTAGCCGTTGCGTCTACATCGTGCTTGGTCTCTCTTTCTCTTTTCTTCTAAGTCGGAGTGCTCAACAATTTGAGTTTGTAAGTGTGTTTTTTTACTTTGTGTGCTACCTATCTTCAATTTTGAACTGTTATTGTGTCCAGTTTGGATCGTCTTTCCTTTTATCAAGTGTGTATATATATATAATATTCTCAACCCCTCACCAGATGTTTCGTGCATCTAGTGTTTCAGTTGGGTTTTTGACTATGAAGAAGACCCTTTTCATTTGTGGTTTGATCATTGATATATATATATTGTAAACAGGAAAACGATCCAAAAGGACAAAAAACGTTTCACGATGAATCACAAACACAGAACTATTCCTGTCACTAATTTTCTGTTGAACCGTCATCAGGTTAGTTGAGATAGGGACACCAAGCGCACTTGTGAAGCGACGGTTGGAGACCAACAGTGTTGTCACACGCGTGCCCGGTACAAGTGAGGTAAGAAAAATTAACTAAGGATAAGCTAAGAACATGAAAGTGAAAATGAAAAAAATTAGGAAATATAAAATAATAAAAACTTAAAAGATAATAATGAAGAAAATAAGAGGAAAATAGTTGAAACAAAATAAAATCCAGGAATATAAATAATAAATACTTAAATAATAATAATGATGAGGATGATTGGAATAAAGTTGTATAAATAATATAATATAATAGTAATAATATAATATAATAGTATAAATAATGTATAAATAATTTAAGATAAAAATAAAAGTATAATAATAAAAAAATAATAGTCAAAGGTAAACTAATCTCTAACCATTCAGAGCAGCCCTATCTTTTTAAATTCAAACCTGGTTTACATCGCGCATTAAGAAACCATATATGTGCCTCCTCGGATGCGAATAGAGTGACCGTTTTACTCTCTGGAGGAACTTGTCGTAATATCTGTACCCTAAAGCACTCGTTGAAGGAGAGTCCATGGTTGATGGCATGATGGCGGCGGGTTGTTCAGAGCGTTGCCATCCATGCCAATTTTAGTTTGTTTGCTCTCAGATGACATAAATTGAAAGGCCTCAGAGCATTTATTTCTATTGTTTTCCTTTTTCTACTGTGGTTTAAACTTCATATATACATTATATATAATATACACACTTTTGAAAATGACACCGAAATTAGCTGATGCCTGTTTCCTAAGAAACTTCTTAATTTTTTTTTATTTAATACTGTCGTTACTTGGTCTACTTAATTCTTTACTTTGAGAGGGTTATTTAGAGAAATTAGGTACTGTTAGAAAACAGGTATCAGTTAAGTTTCTAAGCTAAGCTATGGTATCAGCTAACACGTGAAATAAAAATCAATGTTCAAACCACAATAATTAATGGTAAAAAATACTAAAATCTTAGTCTTTTGAACACAACATATATATATAGCTTTGAATGTATCTTGATCTTAGCTTTGAACACACACACACACACACACACACACACACACACACACACACACATATATATATATCAATGATCAAACCACAATAAGAAATGGGAAAACAAGACTAAGATCTTTCAACCGTAACAAGCGGTCTTCGTCAGAGTCAAAAACCCAACTGACGCTTGTTACGGTTGAAAGATCTTAGTCTTGTTTCCCATTTCTTATTGTGGTTTTGATCATTGATTGTTATTTCACGTGTTTATGTGAAATCTTTATATATATATATATATATATATATATATATATATAGATTTCATATTAACACGTGAAATAATAAATAATAAAATATTAGCACATTAGCTATGGTATCAACAAACACGTGAAATAACAATAAATGATCAAACCACAATATAAAATGGGAAAACAAGACTAAGATCTTTCTTGTGATCAAAAACCCAACTGATGGTTTGATCATTGACATTATATATATATATATATATATATATATATATATATAAGTATCGACTTTGGAATGGAAACAAAACTAAAGTTTATCGGGACTCGGTCAGTTCTTCAGGTTGAAATTATAGTCACATTGCCAACGTTTCAGTTTTTGTTTAAAACCTTTTTCATAGATAGAAGTATAAATTTTGAAACAGAAAAACTAATTATTACATTAGAAATTATTTTACAAAGAAAAAAATAGTCTGTGTTCATTCAAACTACAGTTGTTGAAATCTACAGACTATTTTTTTCTTTGTAAAATAATTGTAATGTAATACTTAGTTTTTCTGTTTCAAAATTTATACATCTGCCTATGAAAAAGGTTTGAAATAAAAACTGAAACATTAGCAATGAGAGTTTAATTTGTACCTGAAGAACTGACCCAGTTTCGATAAACTTTAGTTTTATATATATATATATATATATATATAATATATCGACGTAATGTATATATACACAACGACATTACTAGCCGTTAAGTCTACAACGTGCTTGGTCTCCCTTTCTCTTTCTCCTGAAGAGGGATTGCTCGAAAATTTGAGTTAGTAATTGTGTTTCTTTACTTTGTGTGCTACTTATCTTCAATTTTGAACTGTTATATATATAAGAAAGATTTTGTCTGTACATTGCTTAGAACTGACTCATTTCAAGTTATCTTTACGTTTCATATATTAGAGAAACCGAATCTACCCTTAGAATAATGTCCGCAAAATTTTGTCACAAGTAAACTTTGACCGAAAATTTGTGTGTAACTAACTTAAAATCTAAGCTTTGAATGGATTGGAAATTCGATGTAGAAGCGAAGTTATGGACATTTAAGCTGCCTTTGGCTAACTTCAAAGACATGTTTGTTTTGAAAATATACAGGTATAGCAGGTAGGTATTGTTAGTTGATTTCAATTTCATTTGCATTTAAATTCCCAGCAGGAGATAATTGACAAGGTGTTTCCCGAAGTTCAAGAACTACCATCTGTTTAGAATAAACTCTTTTTATTCTCACACTTACAAATGAACAGGCAGTAAAAATCAATAAAAAACTTCTTGAACTATATCAATCTGAGGAAAGAACTTTCAAGTCAGTAAACAGAGTGATTAGTGATGAGGAAGCAGTTCACAGAGAATAAGATAGACAAGTGTAAATTTAAAATTAGGTATTATTAAGTATTTAATATAAAGCGTATTAATAATTAATTAATTTAATTAAGCATAAGTATAAAATTTATTTAATAAAATATGAAAAAATTATAAATAAATGAAAAAAGAGGGAAGAAGAGAGGAAATGATACATAAATAAAAGTTAAGGGCTAAGTTTAAATACAAAATAAATAAAATATAACTTGAAATAATATTGACAATGCAAATAATAATAATAAATCAATAAATACATAACTATTAAAAATAAGAATGACATAAACATTAATGCAAAGACAATGAACAATGAAATTAATGAATGCTTCAATTAATTAATTGAGGCATTATCTCTGAAGATTAAGGCCAGTTGCACTACGCGTACTGTGCAATGAAATATGGGCTTCTTTGGAGGTTAGTAGAGTAAGATTTTGCAATTAGAGGGGGATTTGTCGCAGAATCTGCAATCTGTAGCACTCATTAAAGGGTAGACCGTGGCTAGTAGATTGAATGGTGATGGGAAGATGTGATTGGTTGTTGACGGAAGCTCTATGACCATCCATACGGAGAATAAGCTTGATTCATGTTTGAACTATGTAGAAGGAATCAAATTTGGTATACTCCAAACGGTAGATACAGTTTTTGGAGGTACAAGAGCAGTCGTTTGGAATAGGATAGTGTGTGTTATGTGAGGGAGCTGTGAAATGTCGTCGCGGATTGATAATAGGACAGGTGATGCAACCTCGACGTCTGCACAGTTTCTCTCCCGAGGACAAATAGTTAGCCCTTGTGGAGGTTTGATTCCTGTGAGAGAGAAAATTGCCAAGGTTTGGAGGGCTTCTGTAGGATAAGCGTGGGGAATTAGGAAAGGTTCTGGAGGTGGTGAGGGAAGAGTATAAAATTGGAAAGAGTTCTTTTTTAACGAAAATACGTTCGGATGGTATTTTCATTGAATATATATATATATATATATATATGTTCAAACCACAATGAGCAATCAGAAAAAAAGACTAATATGTTTCAACTGTAACAAGCGGTTTTCGTCAGAGTCAAATTTCAAGTGAACATGTATTGTTATTTCACGTGTTTATTGTAAAGTCTTGTTATGTATATATATATATATATATATATATATATATATATGATGTGTGTGTGTGTGTGTGTGTGTATGTGTGTGTGTGGGTGGGTGTAACACATTGTTTGAACAGTTTTTAAGTGGAAGGATAGAAAGGGTACTTTATGTTGCGATGCTACAACAGAATGGTTTTTTTATTTAACTACATGTGAAATTGAATTCCGGATTTAAAATCCTTATATTAATAAAATTTTGTAATATAAATTTAATGTATTTTGGCTACTAGGGAGAGCCGCTATCAGGTTTAAAGAAATTTTAAGACAGATAGATAAACTAAAATTTGTGTTTACTTGTAGCATTTGTTTATGTTTAGTTAAAAAATTTAATCAGTACCAAAGAAAATAAGTCTGGATAAAATCTAAAATAAAATACGAATTTATTAAATAATGGTCAATTGAAATGTAAAGTTGTTTAATATAAAGATTGGTAGAGTAAAATATGGAATTTTTATCTGAAAACAAGTAATATTTTCGCAGCTGTAACTTTTCTATTTTACTACGTATACCACTGATGATAGTTCTTCTGATGAGTAACTTTTTGTGCTATCTAAGGCAGACGTCCTAGGTAATTGAAATGAAGACGTTGCTAGAAGATGTAACGGGAATCTGTAACGGGAGGCGGGGCTCTAGCGTAAAATTATAGATAGCATTATATTTGTACGATATTTAAGATACATAATTATTATTACCAGATTAATAATATTATTAATTATTATATAACCAGATAATTATTATTTCCTATTGCGATTTTAGTAACATTTAAATCAAACTATTATTAAGTTAATTGTCCATACTATTTATAATGTGTTTATTCAGAGTATAGTTGAGTGTAGACTGACAGGGTGTTTTTATTACTCTAACTAAACTACTTTTAATAATGTATACTGGGATTTGTAAAACCTGAATTCAAATGTTTGTATTAATCACGAATTCCTAAAAAAATTAAGTCCTAAAAAACTTCATTACATAATTAATTTTTGTGAATGATTATTTGAACACATTAAAACAAATTGACATGATCATTTTATTAATATGGACGTAAAAATAATTATTTGCAGTTGGCTATGAAGCAGAATCTTTTTTTTTTTGGATGCTTCGAACGATTAGATGTCTTCTATTCATTGGTCGGGTTTCATGTTACTTTGCCTTCTCTAGTCTTTCACAAAGATTTACTTTTGAATACCGTAACGTCTTTTGGTTCTGTATAGATGTGTTCTTATCCTACTGATCTATAATTAAATATATTCCTACTAATAGGTAAATAAACAAAAATTTAAAAACCATGGTCATATTTACATATATCATTGATATAATTAAAAATATATTTTTTAAAATATTTGTAATATAAATAAAATAATTTGTAGTAAAAAATCGTATGTGCATTATTCAGTTTATTTTTACTAAATCAAGACAATCAAGGCTTTCTTATTATTTGATGTTTATAATCGAAGGAATCAGAAGTAAAGATTAAAAATAAATTGTTTATAAAATAAGTTATTTTAATTATAATTTTAAACTTGGAAATAAATAGACAAAATAAATAAAGTAAATAATGCAAAATAAATAAAAACACAAACACATACATACACACACACACACACACACACACACACCATGGCATGTATACACATTCACTCTCACAAGCGCTCGTATTTATAGTACCATTCGTAGTAATATGATAATATAGATATGATTTTTTTTTAAAGTTAGTTATATTCATAATAAGAAAGAATGTGAATTTATTTACCTGTTGGAAGTCCACGTAAAAGAGCGCATCAGACAATAGACTATGATTTGATGAACTTTGCGCAAATGTCATTTTGAATCATGACAACTTGTATTTATAAAACTTAAACTCAAAAATACTTAGACGAAACTAACACACAAACAAAAAAACTATCTCCCATAGGAGTAACATCTATGCTATTGAGCTAATATAGAGGAACAAATACAAAACAATGTGGTTTCAGGTGTATGGATAGTATTTTAAGTGAAAGTTACTTAATCTGTATTTGCATTGTACTACATTTTCGTACGAAGTTATTGTTAGATAAATGTATAATTTTCGTTGTGCATTAACAACATTCTGAGAGTAACCTAAGGCAGGACAGTCGCCTGTATACTACAGCTGAAGTAAAATATTAATCAATAAAACCGAGCAAGAAGCGCTGACGCATGCGTCTCGAATTTTTGAAAACATTTTCCACCAACGATATAATTCATGCCTTTATTATTGCAATAATTGTACATTTACAATATTGTTTTTATTACAATTTTTATTTTTTTGTTGAGAATTAAAATAAAACAACACGATTGTAAGAAACATGTTCATAAAAATCGGCATACTAAAATGCATCTATAGCTTGTATTTGTTAATCCAATTCTCTAATACACCACTCCCAGTTCATTAGCACGATTGGGACACCGTATTATACTTATTGTAATTATTTTTTTAAACATTTTTTAATGAATGAACTAGAATTATCATCTTCAGTATTCGACTACTTCAAGATTTGATTTCTATTATTAACATGAAATTTAAATATTCTTATTAAAATGGTTCAATTCAGGAACAACCTTACAATCCTTGTTGTTTGTTACTTTCATTGTAACAGTTTAACAATATAGAATAAAAAAATTGATTAAATAACTTAATAAATTGTAAAAATTGTCCACTTTGTTACCACAAACAATTCTTACAGAATATGTGTACATTTTTCAATAAATTAAAATTTTAAAATTTTTTTTTTATTAAAAGTAGTAAATTAAGTAATATAAAACTATTACAGAACTTGTAAATTTAAATTTTTTAAGTTGACTCAATTGTGCTCTCAGAATAAATGACTCCATTTAAAGAAGCAAGGCGTCAAGTGAGATTAGGACAGTTAAGGAAGTGATCGTACAGGCTTGACGGATTTGACAGAACCAGGCCAACTTATAGTGCTTCATTTTATTCTCTTCTTTTCCTGATAAACAAATCAGTAGATGGTTCATCATAATATCAAATTAAATGTATAATTACATTTTAATTAACGAAATTTAATTATTTACTTGTTTTAAATCTATTTTAGCTTTACTATACGCAAAGTTCAGTTATGAAAAAAAAATCTGGAGTGGCCTACACTCAACTTTACTATAAGTAAATATAATATCATACTTCTTGGGTATATAATAAACAATATTCCATTTAATAAATTTCCCATTATAAAATACAATTTTATTTCAGGGATCCACTCAAAAAATTTATAAGTCAATGTAAAGAATGTAAAAAAATATCAAAAATTCGACAAGTATAGCAGGTGATCCCTAAGTCCAGGATAAATAAACAGTTTTTATAGCTTTATTGCTCTTTGTCGAAATTGAAATTCCATGATTTTTTTTATAAATTACTTATTTATTGTTCCATTTTTGGTCAAATTTTCATGATTTTTTAATGAGCCGTTTAGCGTCAAAAATCATTTTCTGAAAACAAAAATCGTACTGTAATGCCCCTTTAGTGAATGTAGTTTTGAAAAAAAATGATCTTACCTTATCCTCCACATAACGTTCTATCTTTAGGTATAGTTTCATTTTGATCCGTCTAACGGTATGGCTTGTATCGTTCTCACAAGCTTTGAGATTGAATTATAAGTCAAATTTTTACATTTTATTGAAAAAAAAATTTCCCGTGGTTTTGAAATTCTGAATATATTTTTTGTTTATTGCATTTGTAACTTCAAATATAATGGCAAAATTTTAAAACTCTAGAATTAGCAGTTTAAGGGAAAAAAATGTTTTCTAAAAACTCGTTTTTGGCAAAAAAGTGACTCCCGTCATGCATAATTCTTCCCAAACAATAGGGATCATCTATTTTTTGTGTAAAATATCAACTTGATCCATCAAAGATTTTTGACCGTAGCGTGGTAACAAGCAAAGCTAACATACTCAACCACCCACCATGCACACACACACAGACATCATCGAAAAAACTTCATAAAACGACTTTTGAGACCTCAAAATATGTAATTCCGTCAAAATCTCTAGATCAAATTTTTTCACGATCACTATACTTTACTTATAGTAAAGTAAAAAGATGTTGAGTTTAGTTGGATATTTATATTTTGAGGTCGGTAGAACTCACTTTTGGTATTATATTGATGAAATCTGTGAGTGTGTTGTAGGTGCACGGAACCGCAATTATTGCCAAAATACTGCTGGCCGTAGCATTTTTTTCGTAAATAAGGAAAAATGAGAAAAGTAATTTAATTTAAATTTAAAATTTGTTTTAATAATTATTTATGATATATTTGCTAACATTTTGCATATTACTTTTGCATAATTACTAACATATTATTCTGTTAGTAACATCCTAACATCTGTTCCCCTGTATAGAGGCCCTCAATGTGACATAATGTAAATTTACAAGTTTTATTGATAATTTGTGACCTATCAGAATATAAGGCAAGAGACTCTTTCTAATTATAATGAAGCTTCTAATCTTAAAGTATTTCTGATCAATTTGTCACTCTGAGTAAAATACTAAATGAAGAGCATTGTATCTAGCAACATATTGTCCAAATTATTGATATTTTGTTTTATTAAATTACTGAAAAATTCTTTTTCATAGAGACATTTTTATTTCGCAGTGTCAACAGACTTCAAATTGTCCCTTTCCTCATGAAAATATCTAAGGGAGGGAGATGTTTACAACTTTTCCTTTCCTCATGGAAATATCTAAGGGAGGGAGACGTTTACAACTTTTGCTTTTCTCATGGAAATATCTAAGAGGAGACGTTTACAACTTTTCCTTTCCTCATGGAAATATCTAAGTAACAGAGGGTGACGTTTACAACTTTTTCTTTCCTCATGGAAATATCTAAGGGAGGGAGACGTTTACAACTTTTCCTTTCCTCATGGAAATATCTGACAGAGGGAGACGTTTACAACTTTTCTGAGCTGAAGGCAAAGCAAGTGCATAAGCTCCAAGACAGAACCATCAAGCATTGCTTTTCTTATAATCACAAAATTATCTGTATATTCTTGCATAGCGTATCCTTAATTACTTAAAGAATCTAGTTATTCATCTGCAATAAATTAACTTAATTGGGGGGGGGGGGGGGGGGGCAAACCTTCTAAAGTCATCCATCATAATTTCAGTTGTACTACATCCTATACTTATATTAATTATTCTTGTGTTTGCTTATTGTAATCCATTCCATATTTCTTGGATTAAAACATTTATAGATTTGTTCTGATTGGCTGGATTCTAAACCATGTTATCTAAAACTTTTCAATATTCACGAAGAATCCAAAAGTAATTCCTTTAAAATTAAAAAGTTTATATTTCGTGTCCACAATTTTTAGAACTGATTCTAGATCTGCCATTTTGGTGTTTAGGTTATCCCTTATGAGGATACTAATTTACTAAAAACATCTCATGTTACAACAGATAAAACCTAATAGTTGTCATTTTAGTGTAATAACATTATCCTTCCAATATTTTAAGATCATGAAATATTCGTAGCAATACAAAACCAAAATATTCGTTGCAAGATAATACCTAATACAAATTTTAAGTACATCAAATCAATGAAGAAGCGACTTAAATTAGTAGTCTTTTTATCAAAAAGAACGAAGAAGTAACTTTTACCACGCTTGAATACTACCCAAAATATTGATTACCTTAAAAAATACAAAATTATATATGGCATGAAGATTTTTTGTTATTTGTTTTCTCCTTTATCCGTCCTTCAATTTCTCCAATCAATTCCAAACGGCTGACTGCCTCATTCCACTTTGTTTCCACCCACATAAGAGTTAATTTATTTTTACTGGTTTCATCATTAATTTTCGACGCTAGAATATACCAGACTGGAATGATTTTCTTGATATCGATAAGCTTTCTATCTATGTGCTCATTTATAAACATTTCAACGGCCCTTGCAAACTATACCTATACTAAATATTCTCTGCGTTTTTATTGTATCAGTCCATTCTAAAGGTTCAAGATTAAGAAATCTATATATTCAATGATTTAATGGACATCAAGAATGTGCTATCAAAAGTTCTTTCTAAGAAATCCTAGAGAAATTGTTTTGGAACCTATTCTGTTGAGGTATGTGGTCCAAATATCAAACTGGTTAGCAATAACATGTTAGTAATTATGCAAAATTAATATGCAAACTACTAACATGTAAATTATAAAAGTAATAAATTAATATGTAATAATAAATTATAAAATAATATGTACATTATAAAGTAATATGTAATTATAAAAGTAATAGCAAACATATCATAAATAATTATTAAAACAAAATTTGGAATTTAAATGGTTACTTTTCTCATTTTTCCATATTTATGAAAAAAACCCTACGGCCAGCAGTATGTTAACAATAATTGCGATTCAGAGACACGTACAACACACTCACAGATTTCATCAATAAAATACCAAACGTGAGTTCTACCGATCTCAAAATATAAATATCCAACTAAACTCAAAATATTGTTTTTTTTTTCATTACTGAACTTTGCGCATAGTAAAGATAAAAGAGATTACAAACAAGTAAATAATGAAATTTGGTTAATTGAAATAAAATTATACATTTAAGTTGACATTATGATGAACCATCTATTGATTTCTTTTTATCAGGAAAAGAACAAAAACTGAATAAATATTGACGTGATGGAAGATGTAGTACAAAGTTCTGACACTAATCTTGAAGTAAACAAAATCACCACCAGAATTTCTTGTCACAATTACTTAGGTTAGTATTTAACAAAAATCTGCATTGGTTTACGCTCAAATTTACTAAGCGATTTTTTTTACTATAAGTAAACATGATATCAAACTCATTGACTATCATTTGAGTTTTGATTTTGTTTTAATGTGACTATCGCGTGGGCATAGTATCAAACTCATTGACTATCATTTGAGTTTTGATTTTGTTTTAATGTGACTATCGCGTGGGCATAGTATCAAACTCATTGACTATCATTTGAGTTTTGATTTTGTTTTAATGTGACTATCGCGTGGGCATAGTATCAAACTCATTGACTATCATTTGAGTTTTGATTTTGTTTTAATGTGACTATCGCGTGGGCATAGTATCAAACTCTGTGGTAGAGTGTCATCACACCCATAGATCATTAATTTCATGTTTTAATTCATTTTTAATATCATGATTTTTGTCCACTCAAAAGCTTTCACATTCAGACATAAGTCAAAATTTTTACATTTAGTTTAAAAAAATAACTTTTTTTTAAAAATTTTATACTTTCTTTCATTTATTCATTCTCTGATTAATCATGAATGTGTACTTTATATCGCTATCTTAAAGTCTTATCTGTTTATCCAATAAAGTGGGATCTGAAATCATTGCATCTTATTCTCTAAATCTCATTTTAATAATTACCATAACTATTTCAAAATTTCAATGAAGAAGAATTTTATTATTTCAGCAAAGAAATGAATTGGAAAAATCAAAATATTTAATATGTTTCTATTCATATTCTACATTATAAATATAATAATAAAGTTAAATTCTTAACAATTTATAAAAAAATTAATGAAATTTTGACAATTCCGGAAGACATTATAATATTGTTGTGCGTATGAAGTGCGCAAATAAATCAATTTACAATTGCATTGGTTTATTTTTTATTTTATTTTTATTATTTGAGGGTGACTATAGCAATGTGTCTTAAAAAAAAAACTGAGGCGATTAATCATTCTATTACTACCCCATTGCATTGATATGAGCTAAACAATTTTTTTTTATTTTTTTATATGATTATTTTACAATGTTTTCAACAATTTACGATCTCTGGCTTGTATGTAGGATAACTTTATTTATTATTTTTCAAAGAATATTTTCAATTTTGTATTATGTTTTTCATTTTGATCTTTTATAAAATTATTATACCCAGAATTATATTACGAGCGAGGTTTTTTTTATAATCACTTTTCTTCCCCTTTGTCAAAAATCATAAAAATCCAATTTACTCAGAGTGAGTATTAGCTTTAGCTGCTTGTTGTATTCATTAGAATGTTGATGTAAATATATATTGAGCACAAAATATCAGTAATTATCCAGTTTTGGATACTCAAATTAAATTCAAAGCCGACTTTTTAGTATAATTTAAAATTTATATAGCTGGATGCTTCAAATTTTTAAAAAGAATAGATATGAACAATTAGATTAGAAGAGTGGAAAAATTGGATATTTGTGAACAACATTACAGCTCTTCTATAGAACATAAGAGTCCTTTACTGAAACTTCAATATTACCCAAAGGTAATATGGTTCATAAACACAAGATAATTTTCATCTGATATTAAGTTTTATTTAAGGGTGCAACATATAGATTGGTTAAAATATTTTGTTAGACGAATCCATTATACCATGGAAATCATCAAAAATTATATGTTTGTGGCGTTGAATTTTATTATTCCTATGTCCCAAATTAAGTCATTAAATCATTCCAAATTTTTTCATTAAACGTCCAAATATCAATTTTGTTTCAGTGAATTCACTGAAAAAATTTCTAATTCAATGTAAACGTTTAAATAAATGTAAACAAATCCTACAAGTACAGCAGGTGATCTATTAGTCCAGGATGAATATTCAGTTTTTATAGCTTTACATCCTTTACAGAAATTGAAATTTTACGAGTTTTTTTATGGATTGCTAATTTTCTGTTCAATTTTTTTTGCAAAATTTCATTGTTCTCTATTTCGATGTTTAGCGTTAAAAAAAGTTCTTTCTGTATTCAGAAAATTTATTTTCTGAATACAAAAAAACGGTATTTTGGTTAATGTAATTTTGAAACAAAATATCAATTCATCCCACACATGATTCTTTATTTTTCGGTGTAATTTCATTTTCTTCTGTCAAACGGTATGGCTTGTATTGTCTTCATAAGCTATAAGATTGAATCATAAGTCAATATTTATATATTTCATTAAAAATAATTTTTTCTGTTGGTTTAAAAATATGAAGATTTGTTTAATTATTTTATTTTTTAATTCCATGATAATGCCAAAACTTCAATACTTTAGAGTTAGTAGTTTGGGAGGAAAAAGATATTGTCTAAAGACATATTTTGGCAAATAAAGTAGATTTTCCCATCATGCGTAATTGCTCCCAAACAAAAGGTTTCATCTACACTATGAGACCCATTTTTGTGTAAAATATCAATTTGATCCAACAAAGATTGTAGACTGTAGCGTACACACCCACCCACCCACTCACTCTCTCACACACACACACACACACACACACACACACACACACACACACACACACACACACACACACACACACACACACACACACACACACACACACAAACAAACACATACAGACATCATAGAAATAACGTCATAAAACGACTTTATGGGCTTCAAACAAATGCATAAATCCGTCAAAATCTCGAGATCGTATTTTTTCACGATCACTATAATTTACTTATAGTAAAGTAATAACTGTCAACCTAAAAACTTTTTTCGGAAGTAGATTTCAGTGTTAATTTAAATTCACTATTCATGAATCTTTTTTAGAAGCGTTGCTCTAAAAATCACTTGATGATTATAATAGAAATGGACTGAACCAAAAGCATAATGAACCAAAAACAACTCGACGATGTCTAAAGAATGATAGAACCTTCTTCGCTCTACCACAGAAACATAAGTTTGTCTATCTGATTGTAGTAGTAATTACTGATTTAAAAAACGGCTTGCCGAATATTCACAACTTTGCTATTCTTCTTAAACGAAAACGAATCATTATCACAGGTATTTTATCTATAAGGTCGGAGCCTTTAAAAACATTGTTTTCGAACTGGAGTTTCCTATTCTGTAGTGAAGGAGTCAAACACTGGATAGAGATGTGTTTTACCGAGTTGATATATTATATGGCTATGAGGAAGATAATAGCAAAGTAGATTGATTGGTGTTTTAAAGATTTTTCAATTACACCAACTACTTTTTATTCATTTATTTTATAGAGTGGTAGAATTTGATTAATTCTTCTTATAAGCTAACTTATTTTCTTCTCGTTAAGTTGCAGTTCTTCGTAAAGGGGGATAACAGTCTTTCCATTGCAGCTATACTCCTTCATCTTTTATTTTCAATGTGTCAAGGAAATATGATGAAGCATGATAGTGGTTTAAATAACTTCTTTAATTTATTTTTCCGTTAGGTCTCTAATTCACTAAGTCTCTAGAGTTCATTGGTTACTTATTTTTTATCCTTCTTTTAATAAAGATATAATTAATTGTCAGAATGAGTTCCCTAAGGAATTAACCTAGGTTCTTTTGAACACAAATACCAAAACGTGTTTCAATAGAGACTAATCCAGGCTTAAGATGTTTTGGTTATCCTGTGAGGGGTTTTCGAGGAACTTTAGTTCTGATTAAAACTTCAATTAGTCCAGCCTGTTCTAAATAACTGATAACTATATTATCATCTGTCAATTCGTTCATCCATCAATTGTCTACACTCTACACTATCGATATTTCATTAGAAAACAGAATGGTTTGTTTGAATACTAATACCACTGAATGAAGAATGACACACATTCAGTAATTGAATACAATTATTACTTTACTATAAGTAAAGTATAGTCGTGAAAAAATCGTGAAAAAATTCGATCTCGAGATTTTGACGGAATTACATGTTTTGAGGTCCCAGAAGTCGTTTTATGACGTTTTTACGATGATGTCTGTGTGTGTGTGGGTGGGTGGGTGGGTGCGTGTGTTAGCATTGCTTGTTACCACGCTACGGTCCAGAATCTTTGATGGATCAAGTTGATATTTTACACAAAAATGGGCCTCATAGGGAAGAAGATCCCTATTGTTTGGGAAGAATTATGCATGATGGGAAAGTCACTTTTTTTGCCAAAAACCGTTTTTTTAAAAACATTTATTTCTCCTAAACTGATAACCCTAGAGTTTTGAAATTTTGACATTATCTTTGAGGTTACAAATGGAACAAACGAAAAATATATTCAGAATTTTAAAAGAACAGGAAATATTTTTTTTTCAATAAAATGTAAAAAATTTGACTTATAATTCAATCTAAAACCTCGTGAGAGCGATACAAGCCATACTGTTAGACGGATCACAATGAAACTATGCCTAAAAATAGAACATTATGTGGAAAATGAGTTGAGATATTTTTTTTCAAAATTACATTCGCTAAAGGGGCGATTTCTGTTTTCAGAAAATGATTTTTTGACGCGAAACTGCTCATTAAAAAATAATGCAAATTTGACCAGAAATGGATCAAAAAATTAGCAATCCGTAAAAAAAAATTCATGAAGTTTTAATTACGGAAAAGAGCAATAACGCTATAAAAACTGTTTGTTTATCCTAGACTGAGAGATCACCTGCTATACTTGTCGAATTTTTTATATTTTTTTACATTTTTTACATTGACTTATAAATTTTTTGAGCAAATCCACTGAGATAAAATTGATATTTATAAAGGAATAATTGAAATTGTTTATTGACTTATATGAGATGTAAGAGGAATAATATTGTGCAGGAAAATAATAACACTCACTCAGAAAAAATTCGTATATATGTTATTTGACAAAGGGGAAGGAAAATTATCTTATTAAATACTAAGAAGCTTATTATTATTATTATTATTATTATTTTAAAGATTAAAATTTCCAGTATAATAATTCTATAAAAGACCAAAAATGTAAATGATAATTCATAATTGGAATCTTTCATTTAGAGATTAATAAATGTAATTATCGTACATCTTTAATTAACAAAGCACCTTAAAATAACATTTTCTTCGCTGTTTAAGATGTATTTCAGAGAAAAAAAGGGTATTTTCCTGTTTTAAATTTTAAAATTTTACTTTAATATTCAGTGTAGAAGGATGTCAAGTAAACGATGTAAGAAATCCACTGGTTGTTTGAACGAAAGCCATTCTCTTGTAGGAGAATAAATCGTTTCAAGAAATGTTCACTTTGGTTTTTCAAAAATGTTATTACTGCTGTAGTTATACTAATGAAATTATTTGCAAATAATAAATTATTTGTGATGTACAAAAATAAGCTTATAAATTGATATGTCCTTCAATCACTATCTGTACTACCTCACGAATGAAAGGCTAATAATTATATCCCATTTAGATGTTTACGTTATGCTTAAATGAGACGTTATGTTTTATATACTCAAGAAATTTGACATTAAGTTACTTATAGTAAAGTTGAGTGTAGGCCACTCCAGATTTTTTTTTTAATGAAAAGCTGTGAATACTGATTTTCAGGTTTTGAAGATTTGAGTTCAATCGGAATCACATAAATAACATACTTTGCACGTATAGATATCATGATTGATTGATTGGTTATATTTTTAAAATTTTATGTACTTCTGTTGGGTTAAGTGTGCAATATTTTAACTAATATATTGTTAGTTATTTAATGGTAATTGTTTAGTGCGAAAGAAATTTTAACTTTAAGTATTTATTTAAGTCAGGTTGTCACAATACAACTTTTTACATTTGTTGATTGTCTTACATATCTTTATTTAGCATGTAAATTATAATTCCATTTAAATAAAATCTGTTCCGCTACAAAACATACATGTTTTCTTTTCTTGAGTATTACATGTATATACCATTAAATGTTATTGTTGTTTTAAGCATCGAAAACAAGAACACTATTAACCTTTGTAGATGCGAACCTGAAGTTGATCCGGAGATTTTCGCGACACTATCAGAGGGAATAATCATGGAAAAAGCAAAAGCCATGGGCAGCAATCACTAAGCGTTACTCTTTTCAATCAAGGTCATTGATGTTAAAACAAATAATTAATATACGTTGCTTCTAGTAAGTCTGTTCTCATAAATACTACAAAACTAAAAGAAATTATATCAGTCTGCAAATCGATTATGATGAGTCTGCTTTGTAACTTTTTTTTAAATCATTCATTCAATCATAAATAATAAAACAATTAAGTCATTCATAAAATCGTGTTTATGATGCTACGGCAAGAAGCAATCTGAAAAAATCTTTCAATAGAAAAACAGATAACGATAGTATCTTATCTTTACTGTATAGGATCTTATTTTTTCTCATTTCTAAACAACTTTCACATCTAATAACCATAACTAGTATAATACCTGCTTATTTATATAGTTTAGATAACTGCAGATAAAGTTTTAAGCAAATTTATTTTTATTATTAAGTTATTCCTGCTTTCATTAAAACTATACCATATTTATTAACATTAAATAAATGATTGTTATTAGGATTTTCTGTTTCAGATGATAAGAAATGTTTAATTTCTCTGTTATTATAAAACTTCAGACAATTGTCTTTTCAAGACTTTTTTGGTTGTGACAGTTCATTAAATGTTAAAATTTAAAAAAAACACTTATCTTGAACTTTCTGCTTGCTATTTGAGCCATTGGTATTAAGTATTTAAAACAAAGTTAGTCAATTAAATGTCTTGAGCAGTTATTTTTTTGTAGTTATATTTTTATTTTTTCTTTTTTTAGAAACATGGACCACTTTTATATTTCATTGAAAAAATACATTAAAAATGTGAAAATTCCTTTCATTTATTACTTCTCTGATTAAATAATGAATGTGTACTTTATATCGTTGTCTTAAATGCCTATCTGTTCATCCAATATAGTGGTGTCCGTAAGCTTACATCTTGTTCTCTAAAACTCATTTTAATTTATTATTATCACTATTTAAAAATTTCAGTGAGGAAGTTGCTCCATTAATGAAGCAAAGAAATTAATTGGAAAAATAAAAATGCTTAATGTATTTCTATCTATAATTTACATACTAACATTAATAATAAAGCTCTAATAATGACATTTACATACAATTTAATGAAATTTGCATTTATTTAATTTGTTTATAAATTAATGAACATGAAATAACGCTTTAAAAACTATATATATACAAAACTAAAGACATTCAAACTAAAGTTGTTGTTAAAATCCACATACTATTTTTCTTTGTAAAATAATTTGTAATATAATACTTAGTTTTTCTGTTTCAAAATTTATACTTCTGCCTGTCAAAAAGGTTTTAGATAAAGACTGAAACGTTGGCAATGAGAGTTTAATTTAAACCTGAAGAACTGACCGAGTCCCGATAAACTTTAGTTTTTATTGTTTTTTATTTTTTTGATATATATATATATATATATATATATATATATGAAAACAAACCACAAGGAAAAAAAGAAAACAGATAGAAAAAATGCTCTGAGGCCTTTCAATTTATGTCATCAGAGAGCAAACAAGGTAAGAACTAGAAGGACCTTCTATCTATTTTTTCTATCTGTTTTCTTTTTTTTCCTTGTGGTTTGTTTTCATTGATTGCATCACGTGTTTATTGTGATTCATCTGCATATATATATATATATATATATATGATCAAACCACAATAAGAAATGGGAAAACAAGACTAAGATCTTTCAACCGTAACAAACGGTCTTCGTCAGAGTCAAAAACCCAACTGACTCTGACCAACCAACCAACTCCGCTTGTTACGGTTGAAAGATCTTAGTCTTGTTTTCCCATTTCTTATTGTGGTTTGATCATTGATTGTTGTTTCACGTGTTTATGTGAAATCTTTATATATATATATATATATATATATATATACTGAGCGCATTTCAGCGTTCGTTGACGCCATTCTGCAGCCCATAGTTACCCAACTCCCCACTTTCTGCAAAGACACCTTCCACTTCCTCCAAATACTCAATAACATCTCCCTACCGGAATCCCTGGAACACCCTCTCCTTCTAGCCACTATGGACGTCACATCCCTGTACACGGTTATTGACCATGGCGAGGGTTTGGCGGCCCTACAGTGGTTCCTAGACAATAGACCCTTACCCCACATACCCTCCACCGCTTTTGTCCTTCAGCTAAGTTCCTTTGTCCTGCAGCACAATGTCTTCAGTTTTGAGGACCATTTATATCTTCAGACCAGAGGAACTGCTATGGGTACCAGAATGGCCCCTTCCTTTGCCAACCTTTACATGGCCAAACTTGAACAGGATTTTCCTCTCGTCTCATGCCCTCCAACCCCTTGCCTACACCCGGTTCATTGATGATATATTTTTCGTATGGCCTCATGGCAAAGATTCTCTGGAAACTTTTATTGAAGCCTTCAAAACTTCCTGTTCATCACTCAATTTCACCCACTCCTTCTCCTATACCTCCTTAACCTTCCTAGATGTAGTAGTGTCCCTAAGCGGCAGGACCTTCACCACCTCCATACACACAAAACCTACCAATGCCCAACAATATCTACACTTCAATAGTTGTCACCCATCCCACACAAAAAAGTCCCTACCTCGTTCCCTCTCCATCCGCATACACCGTATTTGCAGTGACCTCTATCAACGACAGTGTCATATCGACAAACTTAGGGAGAAATTCGTCCAGCGGGGCTACTCTCCCAGGTTTGTTGATAAACGCTTAATACCTGCCACCAATCAATATCTTCCTAGGACTGCCGCTGAACCCAACAGTTCTCCCTTCCTCGTAACTACTTTCTTTCCTGGGGTCCATAGGATCGGGAATATCATCAAGGACATTTTTCCTCTCCTGTCCTCTTCCCCCTCCACCTCCTCCGTCTTCCGAAAACCCCCTCGCCTGTCCTTCAGAAAGCCTCCCAATTTAGGAAACCTGTTTTCCCACAGATCCCTTGAAACTCCTGGGATTGGGGTGGTGCGTGCTGGTATGGAGAAATGCGGCCGTCGCCTCTGCCTTACCTGTCCTTTAGTTAACCCTTCACCTTTCTTCTCCTCACCAACCAACTCTTTCCGCGTCCCACCTAACACCTTCTGCTCATCCAGGAATTGCGTCTACCGACTGAACTGTAGACAATGTGGAGCATTCTACATTGGTATGACTTCTACCAAGCTCAATGAGCGTTTGAACAACCATAGAGCTTCGGTCGGTCAGCGCAAACAGCTTCCTGTAGCTATCCATGCCAACAGCCATAACCTTTCTTTTAATGACTGCTTTTCTGTTCAAATCATTAAGCTAGTGACCACTGATGACCGTAGTTTGACATTAAGAGCGTCTGAGGAGGCCCACATATGGTTATTGGGGGCCCGATCAGATCCCGGTTTAAATCAGAAGCGTTAACTTTTATTTGTTTTTCCTTTTATTTTTAACTTATATATTCATATTCATATATATATTTTTTTTATTATTTTATTATTATATATTTTTTTTTCCTTTTTTTATTATATATATTTTTTATTTTATTTATTTATTTTTTTTTATTTTATTTTATTTTTTTTTTATTTTATTTTATTTTTTTTTTATTATTATTTCCTTTTTTCTAATTTTTAATTTATAATTTTTAATTTTATAATTTTATCTATTGTTTTTGCTTTCTCCGTTCTCCGACGTTTAGTGCCTAGCTCCTTTTTTACGCTAGTGCTGCTCTCTTCGGTTGACTCTTTATTTCTTCATTCGCGCTCCGTTCTTCGACGTGGGGAGATCTCTCTCACTTCGTCCTCTCTACTAGTCTACTCTCCTGATGACGAACAACAGTTCGAAATATTGAATTCTGTAAGTTTTCTTTGTATTCTCTTTTCTGTGTCGTGCTTTGTGTAATTTAAATTTATATATATATATATATATATAGTGACGACGAGGATATCGAAACATAATAGTGAGTTTCAGTAATTTCATATCTGTGTGTTCTTTTAAGAATTCTAGTTAATTTTATATATATACAATTCAAAATTAAAAACTTTCTTTGAAAAATAATAAATGTAATTATGCTTCTTCTTAAATTAGAAATTATCTTAAAACGATGTTTTTTCTTACATGTTTGTAAATTTTTCAGTTAAAAGAGGATTTTCGTCAAGTTTTAAGCAGTAACATATGGTAAATGGGCACGGGTTCTCAAGCCCTCACTTCAATCCTTATAATACTCGTATTATATCTGATTATAAGGGCCAAAAGCTCAAGCACTCTGCTACTACTGTTGAGTGAGTTTTGAGGGTTGATTTCCTTTTCTGTATTAAGAGAGCTTCCAAAATTAGCAATTTGTTTAGATCATTTTCTATTAATGTCATCTTTGTGTGATTTAGAAGGTCTTCCCTTTGAATACAGGTCTTGTGGGTATATTCTTCCTAGTTTTGAGGAGCACCTGCGGCTAAGTGCATAGTGAGTCTCCGGGATAAAGAAGTTGTTGTCATGCCCACTGGCATAGCAACTATATTTGCCGCCCCACCCCATTCCAAAAAGTCCTCAGAATATTTTTATTTTACAGAATTACAATTAATGATCTAATTTTGGAGTCCTGTTATTAGTCCCAGACTTTAATCTTATTACAGTACTCGTATATATATACAGTCATCATCAAAACCAAACATTTTTCAAAACAAAAACGTATTACTGGCTACGCAAAGAAACATAATTAACTTCCAAAAACCCGGAAAAAAATTAGTTTTAAAAAATGTAAAGGCTAGAAGACTCTGACCAAACATCGCAAAGATGACCTTTAGTAAGGCGGGGAGATAAAAGATCTGGCAAGTAGGCCAGCCAAGTGGGCCCTTTTTGCCTTTAAGTTTGATGACCTTTGCAAGTAACTAAAACAGAGGTCCTCAGGCTTACCTGGCTCATGCATCCCTCTCGCCATTTGCACAATGTCATCACCCCACCTCGTTCTATATATATATATATATATATATATATATTAGTATAAATAGGGAGCAGACCTTCTTTTATACATATTGTGTTAAACTGAATTGCCTTAATTAAACATACCTTTTTTTTGAGCAGTTTTTCATATTTCCTTGCTTATTTTAAATCGTCTTGATTTAGCTGGTGGATTATTTGAGCGAAACTCTGGTAAGCCATCAATATTTAATGATTAACATTACCAGAGTTTCGCTCAAATAATCCACCAGCTAAATCAAGACGATTTAAAATTAGCAAGGAAATATGAAAAACTGCTCAAAAAAAAGGTATGTTTAATTAAGGCAATTCAGTTTAACACTATATATATATATATATATATTGATAAAAGTTTCGACCGTGGAGTAGAAACAAAACTAAAGTTTATCGGGACTCTGTCAGTTCTTCAGGTTCAAATTAAACTCTCATTGCCAACGGTTCGGTTTTTTATTTAAAACCTTTTTCATAGGCAGAAGTATAAATTTTGAGACAGAAAAACTAAGTATTACATTACAAATTTTTTACAAAGAAAAATATTCTGTGGATTTCAACAACAACTGTAGTTTGAATGAACACGTGACACTGAACTGTTCAGTTTAATTTGAACCTGAAGAACTGACCGAGCCCGATAAACTTTAGTTTTGTATATACGTTTCAAAGTAAACTATTTATTACAGTCTCTGAGACTCTAAGTCTGTTTTTCTATTTATTTTGTTAAAACTATGATTTTAACATTTATGTATGGATATTTTTTATTGATCTCTATACTTCTGTAATAACGTAAAAGCAATAAAAAAAAATATTCATATTCAATGTTAAAATCTATAGTTGTCATACCAGATTTAACAATCACTACCTCTTAATTACACTTCATGTAAAAAATTAATTATGTATACAATAACCAATATTGTAGTAGTAATAGAACTGATTGTAAAAAAACGTTAAGAACCTTCAAGATTACATAAATATATGTCTCAACGTCGGCGAGAGAAGTAGTTTCAATCATAAGACCTCAACCCTTAATTATTTATAAAAAAATTATTTATAAAATATCAATAATAGTATTTTTTAATATCTAATTAAGAGGTCAAAACCCATAACAGCTTTCCTCATTTTATAAACTTACTGTGGTCACAATTCACTCCCTGAAAATTCAAATTTCACCCCCATTGAAAACCACTCCACTAAGAAGAAGCCTAGAAACGATTGATTATGTTTACATTTTTTTAAAACTATGAACCTGTATGAATATGTACAAATAATTAAATCAATAATATTTAACTAAATAAAAGTGAAAGTTATCTTATCTTGGCCACTCATATTCTACATTACTTTAATTTGATTAAACTTGTTCAAGCGTGAAACAAATCTCAACTAAACACTGGACCATTATTTCGTCTATATTTTGTGACATTTCAGGGTAGCATTAATACATAATTAACGACCATCCTATTAATCATTTCTTCAGTTATTCTCACTTATTACCATTTAAATAATAAATTAATAATAAGTCTATTGGTATGTATGTCTAATTCATTGTGATAGATTTATACACAGTTTCATTAAATGTAATATTAATACGTTTATATTTGAATACGTCATTTATAAATGTATATGTGGCTGTAAAGGAAACTTTTCTTTTTACTAGTATATTTCTTTTCACAATTTACGCCAAAGATAAAAGAACGGCAACTATTCTTTTATTGGTGATTCATGTTGCCTTTCAATCATTGGTTGATTTTATGGAATGGATTGGGCTTGTATTAGAATCGACACCGCATTTTCATGGTTGTTTGAAGGAACTGGTTGGTCACTGGTAGTCTTATTTTGGCGAGCAAGAGAAGAAATGAAATCCCATATCATGTTTCATGTACTTTTCTTTTGTGGTTTTACTGAAGCTGTTGTTTCTGTATTGTTTTCGTCTTCATTATTCTGTGATGGATCCTCTTCCATTGAATCCGTTAAGATATGGCCATTTTTCACCTCTTATAACTTTTACATCTAAAAATGGCAGATTTCCATCTTTCTCTACTTTATAAGTAAATTGTAGACGTCATTTAAGTGTTTAAGTTCAAAGCTTGGAGGCTGCACTACAAAAAATCTTTTCACTCACATATAGATTGGAGCTAAATAGATAGTATAGCAATGTTTTCTCATCTAGTGGTAACTTTTGCAATTTTTTATAGCTGTTACATAAATAATAATGTTCTTACGTAGGAATCACTTGGCAAGCCACATTATATTGCCCCTATGTTGACTGCTATTTAGCTGTGTATAATGATCAGATGATTGAGAGCCTAAAAACTGCTATGAAAGCGGCATCAGTACTGAAGTTCATGAAAGAACTCGGTATCAATAACACCATCAGCTTTCTTGATGTAAACATAAATGAAAATGATGGAAAATATGAATCATCAGTTTATATCAAATCCACAGAGCATACAAAACTTCATCTAGCTGGTACCTCTTCAAGCTTCTGAAAGAATAAAACAGGTAGCTTAACAACGGAAATAGCAACAAAGACTTCGTTAAAACATTACAACACCAAGAAATACATCATCAGCAAATATCAAGAGCACCAACCAGTTGAAGAAGGAAGCACTCAAATTATTTACTACAGGTTTCAATTTTTCAAGGAATAAGAGAAGGATTTTAAAGTTGATCATAAAAATGAATGCATCTTGTGTTAACTCTGTTGATTGGTTAAATATCAAAAAATATTGCAATAGTTTGAGGATTAATAATTTTAGGACATTATTAATGAGTAATTATTATTCTCTCAGAATCAGAAGATCTCTGTTGACTGAAGTGTTGGAAACTTTAGATGTATTTGTAAATGGAACTCCAATATGAATCTATTGGTGAATTAATTTATATTAATCCAGAGAGATGGAAAACCTATCTGAGAAAATTGCAAAGCGTTTGTAGAAAACGTACCAAGATGGAAATAAGTGAGGCATGGAGTGAAATATATTCTTTTTAAATAAATTAATATTTTTCGGACTAAACCAAAATATAATTCTAAAACAATTATGTAACTGAGTTTAATAAGAAAATGTTATAGGTATTATCTGTTTAGATATATGCAATTACGGGCTCAGTGCCTCGTCACTTATTGGAGTAGACTCTCTGATTATCAAGTTCTGATCACTTAACTCCCCAATGGAAAGTGCATAGTTGAATTGATCTTATTCTAAGCCATTGTTCCTCTTGCTAGAGTCCTTATACTTGTTAAGGGGAAGTTTCGGCGTATAACCAAATGTAGAATAATTACTATCGGTCGCTGGATGAGCATACCCCAGGCATTCAGTGTCTGAACCCGCATGAAGTGTGGGCCTCTCGGTTTCCATGACTCCAAACATCGGGTTGGACTGAGTCCCTGGTACACAGGCCACTTTGTAAGAAGGAACTCCTTCTCCCGAGCTGTCTGGATAGCTAGCTGAAACACCACAGCCTCTAACGAGTGGTCTAGATCAGTCTAGTGGAGACTGACCTATAATGTCCTTCTCAGGATTTCAGAGCACCGTATAACGGACGCATTCAGGACAGCAAATACCTAGGTCTCATAGCGTAGTTGTTAGTCCTAATAAACAGTTGGCATAATTGTCAGAAACCACACTATGTGCAAATACAAAATTACATACGTAATTAATAACTTTAACAAAGTGAAACTAATATTTCAGACTTGTTTATATTATAACAGTCCCCAAAACCAATGTTTGATATTTTAGTTATTTTGTCTGTGTGTATGATGTCAGTGTGTCTCAATCAAACTTTATGTCAGCACGCTTTGAATTGTGTGTTTGACTATTATAACTAAATTTAACCTATAACAAGTCCACAGTAAGAACATTTGTATGGTGTGCTGTGTCGCAGCAGTAGAACGTATTTTATGATAATACAGAAAATTTCTGATTTCTCTGAACTATCGATCCATATTGATGAAACTTTGTAATAATGGCCTGTCAAAAATAGTGTGTGAAGTTTGAGAATATATAATCACTATTTGAGCAGAAATATCACCCACCTAAGGTTATCTGTCTATTGAAAAAATGTCAACTCATTTTGCAGGTAAGAGGTGAGATAAAGAGATTAAAATCCCAAATTTTTATTTCAATGTTTCATTTAATATTTAAAGCTCTGAATGTATTTTTACTATACATGCTTATATTGTTATAACGATTCATTTAATATAATGAATATAATTAGACACATTTTTATCAATTAATTTTAAGGGATGTATTGAACAATGTTTTCCACTAATTCACCTATCTTGAATCTTTATTTAAATAAATACTGTACTATATTGGTCATTAATACTGTACTATATGTATTGTATTGGTCATTAATTAATTTGTACAAACATTTATAGTGTGACGATTTTATATCCTTCGTGTGCAATATTTCATGTGCTCACTTTTTCGGACGCCTTGTCCAGTCTATAGAATATTTACGATATTTGAGTAAAAAAGAAAATTTTGTACACTTGCAAATTCCACCTTCTTGGAAAAGAAATTAAGCAGAAGGGCAAAGAACTTAGCTTAATTTTAACCAAAACGCCATTCCATTATTTTTTTCAACATCAAACAAATTTATTTTTACATTATTTTTTTTCTTAGCGAGTTTTTTACCCTTAAAATTGTCTTAAATTTGATGTTTAAAAAGACCAAAACTTTCTAGTTTAAAACTATATCTTTTAGTCACACTACATATGCTCGTAATTATTAGCTGAAGAAAACATACCTCATTGGATATGTAATTCAGATCAGAAGTGCGAAAGAATATAATTAGTTCTTTATAAATAATAGAAGAACATAACTAAAAATTATAATGTAATTAAATAACATTGATGTTATTTTATTTTTTCGTGTAAACATGTTTAAAAGAAATAAGCTGTAATTAGTTTATCAAGTATAGAGTGTAATAATTATTTTTACAATCTATTCATAATACGTATCGTATATAAATCATAGTAATAATGCAGATAATTGATATTGTGTTCTTGAAAAGACATTTTTAACTTTCGTCTTATGACAGTGAGTGGGTGGGTTTATCCAAATTATTTTCAAGATTCTCTGTAAGTTCCCTCGTTTGACCGATCATAATCAATTCTTTAGTAAGTGTTTAAAAGAATTGTATATTTCTTCGTGGATCTATACGAATGGTAAAAGAACTTTAAGTCAATAAATAAAATATTTTTTCTCAACTGATAATAAAGTAGGGTTGAAATATCATTTTTAATGTTTACTCAATAATAGCTAAGTATGATAAAATCTTTATTCATTTTGGTTAATAAACAGATAAGTCAATAAAACACAAAGATAAGAATTGTTGACGTAAGCACAAAAATCGCCACCCGTACAGTCAACTTGTCACATTTCTTACTTTTATTTAATTTAAAAAAAAGTTTTCAGGAAAACTTAACTTGTAAACTTAATTCAATAAGTGTTATTTGATTTTAGAAATATATGCAACCATTTTTTTTTTTTTAATATCTTAGCAGCGTGTGTGGCATCTTTGAGCTGAGGCCTAGGTTGGACTATTTAGTATCATTCCACTTACATGAGCAACTTTAGACAAGAAGTGCAGCTTTTTTTCTTCATATATATAATGATTTTTGGCACTTGAGAATCAATGAACTAATTTATACAATTTTTGATGAATATGGCAAGAAGTTTACTTTTAGAAAAGTATGTGGAACTATTCCAGATTTTTATTGAGATAATACATCTCAAAAGGGTCAAATATGAATTAGATATATTAGAGAAGAGTAATTGAAGTGGGCTGAAAAGTGAAGTGTTTGATTATGGAAACAGGTAATGGAAGATGTTGATTAGACGGAGGTGGAGGTGTCGAGGTAAGCAAGGTCGTAGCCGCGGTGGGGCAGGCACCGGCTTATCAGTCGACTTTTCTCTTATCAACAGTGAGCAGCTTGCTTCTCCATGCAGAGTAACACCGTCTCAACCGTCATAACCATATCTCTTTTCGCGGGACTTGCGTCCGGCTTCCTTTACCTCATTATTGCTGGTTACCGCTGGGTTAGGTAAGAGAACAATGTATATAATATTTTTTTTCTCAATCCCTAATTATTATAATTAATCAACTGGAATTTACATATAGCATAACTTAAAGAATTAAATATATCAAAAGTTAAAAAAACAATAGCCATCGATAAGTTTAAATAGAAAGATATTTTTTTAATAAACACACTATAGATCTATGTGAGCCTATTCGTAGGTCCATGACTTAGAGTCATATAAAAATCACCTTAGGTTTTTCACAAAAAATAGTGATGTTGTCTGTCTGAAAATTGCTTTTAAGTTTTTTTTGCTTGTTTCTAACGCCGACACGTATATGTTGTCGTAAAGTGTGGCCCATTTGCAAGCTGGCACCTGCTTTTTTCATTGGCAGCTACATTACAGATCTTATGAAGCTAGTGTAGTTTCATTAACAATTAATCAATCTGATTATTGTAGTTAGTCAGCACATTAAAGATTCATGTAAGCGATCCATATAATAGGAAGAATTAAAACGATTAAGTGAAATTACTCTTATTTATGAATGTGAAATTAAGTGCCTTCAATTATTTTTTTTTTGTCTCACTTATTTTTAACTCCAATTCTAAAGATCTTTTTAAAGGAAGATATTCAAATCTATTGAATTATTGGTCCATTTTTAATTGACAGTTGTCCTCGGCGCCATACATGAAGAAGCAATGTTTATGCTTATCGGTATGTTTAAATGCAATTAGTGTTAATGTCATATTATCGGTACCAGATAAATTACATGGTACAAGTGACTAGATTATGATGAAATAAGTTTCAATATCGATCAAACTGATCAACGTTACCTAAATGCATTTGCAATTGGTTGCAAATGCGTCTGTAAGAACACATATTTATAAAAATTGAGGTGAGAGAAGTTAATACTGAATTATATTTTACAATTAATTAAAAATATTAAAAACATTTCAAGGATTTAAAATGTTTAGGTAATGCGATATATTTTTCAAAAAGAGTAATATTAACACAATCGTTAAAGTGATACTGAGTTGGCAATTTTACCTGATTTATTACCTGATTCATTAAAACTTTGATTTATTAATTGCAATCGTATTTGTCATTTAAAGAAATTCTATATGTTTATAATAAATATATAAGTCCATATTGTTTTAAAATAAATAATAGAATATGGCTCAATATAAGAGTTTTCTTGAAACTATGCATTGAATTTGACTGTTGTTTATCTCTGCAGATTACAAATGACTATGTATATAAGCATTGTTCTTCCATCTCTACGAGTTGTAAGATGTGCTATCTCGAGTTGATCATTTTATGTCAATATAACTGAAGGTTCAGTTCGTAATTACTGTTTTATTATTATTTTTACTTTACTATAAGTAAAGTATAGTGATCGTGAAAAAATTCGATCTCGAGATTTTGACGGAATTACATCTTTTGAGGTCCCAGAAGTCGTTTTATGAAGTTTTTTCGATGATGTCTGTGAGTGTGTGTGTGTGTGTGTGTGTGTGTGTGTGTGTGGGTGAGTGTGTTAGCATTGCTTGTTACCACGCTACGGTCCAGAATCTTTGATGGATCAAGTTGATATTTTACACAAAAATGCGCCTCATAGGGTAAAAGATCCCTATTGTTTGGGAAGAATTATGCATGACGGGAAAGTCACTTTTTTTGCCATAAACCGTTTTTTCAAAAACATTTATTTCTGCTAAACTGATAACCCTTTGGTTTTGAACTTTTGACATTATCTTTGAGGTTACAAATGGAATAAACGAAAAACATATTCAGAATTTTAAAACAACAGGAAATATTTGTTTTTCAATAAAATGTAAAAATTTTGACTTATAATTAAATCTCAAAGCTTGTGAGAGCAATACAAGCCATACCGTTTGACGGATCAAAATGAAACTATGCTTAAAAATAGAACGTTATATGGAAAATGAGACGAGATAATTTTTTTCAAAATTACATTCACCAAAGGGGCGTTAAAGTACGATTTCTGTTTTCAGAAAATGTTTTTTTGACGCTAAACAGCTCATTAAAAACTCATGAATATTTGACCAAACATTATGCTTAAATGAGACATTATATATTATATACCCAAAAACATTGATATTAAGTTTACTTATAGTAAAGTTGAGTGCAGGCCACTCCAGATTTTTTGAGTAGATATTAAAGAAGTACATATAATATGTAAAACTATTACCACTTATTTATATTTATGTAATATCACACATCTAAGTAATTTTTAATTTAATCTCTTTACACTTTAAATAATATTTGTTTGTACATCTGAGCAACTTTTTATAAACCAAACAAAGTAGGTGAATAAGTGCATTAAATTTGTAGAATACAGCATATCATTAAACATTAAGTAATACTTACGGAACGTGGTTTGGTAGTATTGTTGTTACCAAGTACTCTTTCTATCGGTTCTTCTTCATTATTAACATTTGCAGTACTTGTTGCTTCTAAAACTGGGGACCGGAATCGAAAAGGAGACTGAGATGGGGAAGTACAGGCTACGTGAGATTTGGACTAATGCCTATCAAGACTAGAGTGACGTGAAGTATTCATTGAACTTTACTTCTTTCTAGTGTTTTTCATTAATTGTTGTACCGGTTTTGGTCCGGGTTCATTGCCAAAACTGTTTATATATCGACTCCGGTTCCAACATTTGGGTAAATATTATCTTTATTGGATAACAAGTGGAGATAAAGTTTCGATAACCTATTATCAGGTTAATAAAGAAATCGTCTCAAAAGTATTGTCAACTTGTTAATCCACACCATGCAGCCTTCGTTTCAAGGTAACCGGCTCTAACTCCACTTCCAAAACCTGTCTTTTGTTAAACCCATGAATTACTGAAGGTTCTTAATATTTTGGTACAATGGTTTTCCCGGTGGTCTACATTAAATCTATGTTTTCTTGTCTTTCTCATGTGAGTGTTTCTGCATCGATTGGTTCGTCAAGTTAACGTAACGACTAAAGCAAAGTTTGATAACTGAGGTTTATGGTTTTCTAAATAATTATTAATCACAGCATAACATTTTTCCTACGTAAATTGCCATTTAATTCTAAGAATGACTGCAAATCATTGAAATTCGATATTGAAGTACTGGACAAAGTCTATGTAAATTATTTATGTCTTTTTCTTGCGTTTATATAAATACGTACATAAAATTACTAAAAAGTTCGAACTGGACAGATAAATAACTGAAAAAAAACAACATATATAGGACGAGAATACTTACTGGATCAATATTTGGAACCGCAGTTTGTCATCAGGAAGAGAGTAGAAGGGAATAAGAAGAGGTATGTGCGTACAAAATTCTGGATGGAAGGTGACTGAGTGTCCCAGGCAGTAGTTTCAATACCAAGGTGATCGTAGCGCTGCAGGCTGATCCTCCATAAACAACACCATTCCACCGTAATCGAGCTCGAGTACCGTATAAGAGATAGTGAAGAGAGAGAATAAAGATAAAAAAGGGGACGGAAAGATGGAGAGAATAGTATAGAAGCATAGAAACCAAATTATAACTACAGTCAACAAACCGAAGATAAATAAATAAAAAAAAACAAAAAACAAAATTAAAAAAAAATCTAACGTTTAAGGTTTAGAACAGGTAAGGAGCGGGCATTAGGTAGCTAAATGTGAGCCTCTTCAGAAGCTCTCAAAGTTAATCTTTCTTCATCGGTGGCTATTACTTTGAGCGTCTGTACTTTAAAGCAGTCATTGAATGAAAGGCCATGATTATTGGCATAGATTGCAAAGGGAAGTTACTGCATCGCCTGACGGAATCTCTGTGTCCACTCATGCGGATGCTAAGCATGTTGGTCTCTCCTACAATAACTGTGTCATTTTTTTATTAAATTCGTGGTAGTACTGAAATTCCTTCCTCGTCTCTTCATTAAAACTTCATAGATTATCATCTACATCACACACGTATGTACCACATTCATCATCAGGACAATAATGACTATATTTATGGTTAGTGGGTTCATATATATATACATATATACTTTTTTGATGAAAATACGATCCGAAATGGACAAATACACTTCAATGTACATAAAGAAACATAGAGAAATTAAAAACACAAACTTACAGTCTCTAATTTTTGGTTGAACCGTCTTCAGGAGAGATAAGAGAGGGAAACCAAGCGCACTGGATCAGAGACGGTTGGAGACCTCGGTTGGAGCGCCTGGAGGCGCTCTGATCCAGTGCGCTTGGTTTCCCTCTCTTATCTCTCCTGAAGACGGTTCAAACCAAAAATTAGAGACTGTAAGTGTGTTCTTCTGATTTCTCTATGTTTCTTTGTTTATATTGAACTATATTTGTCCGTTTTTGATCGTATTTCCAACGAAAAAAAGTATATATATATATATAATATATATATATATATATATATACAAGGTGGAGTTGTACTTGAAAGTTGATTTAGGCATCACTCTTGAGTTAGGGGAGAATTTTGGGGGATTAAGGTAGGGTGGTTGAACTCGCCTTTTACCTTACTAATCCGGGTCGGTCTGTTAGAAAACATCTTCAAGATTTCATAAGAATTACCGAGTTGGATATTTATGGCTGGCTGTTTTCCTCGAAAATAAGATATAATTATGAATTGAATAATTATTTGATGAAATAATTGCTTCCATTAATTGTAATTTAATATATATATGAATGTGTGGGTGTGGGATGGTAATAGGTAAAATTGAGTGGTTGTTAACGTAAGCCCTATGACCGTTCATATGAAGGCTGAACTTGGTTGAGAAAAGGCTTAAATTGAACGAATCACGAGTACACCTCAGTCTGTAGACACAGTTTATTGAGATACAGGCTTTTGTGTTGGATTTTATTGCAGATTCACTGGATCCGGATCGACAGGGATCTTGGGATGGATTCTGAATATGGGGAGAGTGCCAACTCTTGAAGTTCACGTATTGGTTGGGGTTAGTGTGTTTAGAGTGGACAGAGGTAATGAGGATATTGCTCTGGAAGGCAATTTTGATGTCAAGAAATATAATGGAGGTTGCAGAAACATTGTGAGTGAAGGAGGAGAGAAGTCCAGTTTGGATCGTGTTTTTCGAATTTGAAGAATATATATAGTTGTATGTTTTAGTAAACAATGTTTTACTTATATCTTACTGAACTCCTTTGCGTACACTGACTTATCCTTCTGTTCCCTTTCCTTACCTTTATGTTTTGAATTCCCTCTCTTGCCTCCTTTCCTTCTCAATACGACACAACATTTTGAGAATTTCTTTGTGTGGTTTAGGTTTCAATTTTTATATAATGTGTCAACTGGGAAGTCTTGTTATTAGATGTGTATAGATGTATAAACCATTCGTGCGATGCGTTCGGCCGTCGAATAGAATAACACTAAAATGAATCTGGATTCGTTTAGTCTTCCAAGTTTAAATCAAACTCTCAATGCCTACGTTTTAACTTAAATTAAAATATTTTTTATAGTCCTACAAAATATACTAAGATATTATTACAAAATCAACAATATTAATTAACAGGCGTGTATTTACATTTTTGATGGCCCTAAAGTCCTTTTTTAACGCTTTTTGATTATGTCTGTATGTGTAGGTGGGTGAGTGTGTAACCAAAAGTATGTGGCCAGGTTTAAACCACACCATTTAATGGATCAAGTTCATATTTTACACAAAATTGGTTCAATGGTGTAGGTATGTTCCGTATTATATAATACAAAATTTGGAGTAGCCTGCACTCAACTTCACTATAAATAGTTCTTGGGTACCATTTTGACATAATATAAATGTCTAAATGGGAGACGTTTATTAGTCTTTCATTCCTGAAGGTAGTACACATAGTGATTAAACCAGTTATGAATATACGCGCTTATTGAGGTGTCTCACATATTTGATGCATATAATGTCATTAGTGTCACCACATCGGTAATAACAATTTTGTAAAGATAAGGTGAAGATTTCGTGTTATCAAATAATCTCTTACAAGAGAAAATGGCTGTTGTTCCTACAGCCAGTGGATGTCATAAGTAGCCATCTGTAACAATACCTTTCCAGTGGATCTGTTACATTTAATAAAGTTTATCTCATCTCCTTCTAAATTGAAAATTTAAGCCAAAGCTTTCCCTTAAGACTTCAAAATATTTCTATTTTATCTGAAAAATGTTAGAAACATGTAAGAATAAAGATGAGTGTCATCGAATTACCGAAGAATCAGCTTAAAATCAGTATCTGTTTTGTAGTATAAAACTAATGAGTCCATTCCTCTTAATTCAATATTACCAAAAGATAACATTCATAAACACAGAAAGTCAACATCTAATATTAAGTTTTGTTCAAGGGTGCAAAATGCGATAGATTAGAGCATTTTGTTAGACAAATCCATCATACCAAGGAAGTGATATATAATGACGCGATAGAGGTCATACCGTTTGACTATATCAATGAATTATACTGATAAATGGCATCATTTGGGAGGATTATGTGTGGATACATTTTTTGATGAAATTGCATTCACGGAATGAGGAAATGTCCCATTTTATGTTTACGGAGAATGTTTTTTTTTAGGCTAAACAGGTAATTACATAAAAAAATAAACTTTCGTGAAAAAATCTACCTAAAATTAGGTTGTTATAAAAATAATTTCCAGAAATTGTTATTACCTCGAGGACCATACAGCTGTAAACACTTAACACTCAACTTCGGATAAGGGAGACTGTACTTGGAATTTGTTTCTAACCGAATTAATTGAAAGACAATCTGGAATTACCTACATTCAACTACTATAAGTAAACATAATACCAAACTCATCGACAACCAATTGATTTTTGATTTTATTTTAATGTGGATATCGTGTATACATTCAATGAAACCCATTTATAATCAATAGTGTATCGTTTGTTTACATGTAGCAATAACAATTTTATCAGTTTTAAGGAACTTGAAATCATTGTTAATCTGACAGGTTGTTAATATCATTATATTAAACTGAGGGCCTGGATCTCATCTGAATCGTACGCTCCACGACCATACCTGTTATACTGCGCATCCCAGTGTTATAAATTCTTCAGATTTTAAGTTTTTCAGTGAACTTTATAATTGTCCCGAGAGATTTATGCCTCACTTCTACTGAATTGATTTAGGTATGATTGGCTAAAAATCAATATCCTCTTCAAGGCGATTGGCTCGCTTTCAGATAAAATGCGATTAATGGTTTCCGTCTCATCTAGACAGGAATCTGTTATTATTTGTATCACTTTAATTAAAGATTGAATAAAAGTAGTTAAGAAAACAATGTCTAAATGGGTGTTCTAAATACATTTTTAAATCTATTTTTGAAGATTTACTATTTCCTAAGTTCAGTTGGAATGGGCTTTTTAAACTAAATTGTTTGTTTGGCTTAAACCTTTTCCAAACGTCTCAATGACTCAGTATTCTGTTGTTTCCAAGTGCCCTCATGAAAATCAACTTACACTTGTTTCATTATTAAGTTTCACTCCTCAGTATATCATACTAAAGCCTCTTTATTGATATTAGGAAGCATCAAATTCAAGTACTCATTTATGTTTACTTCGACGCTCCCTGTAAAATAATCTATGAGGTGCATTGTATCTTTGCAACATAGAGGTCAAAGTATTGATATTTCACAGTATTAATGTTTGAATATTTTAACTTTCATAGAAGTGTTTCCATTTTGTGCTAGTCTTGATAGACTGAATATTAATGATACTTGATAAAAATACCTAAGTGATAGACTTTAATTAGTTTTCCATGCTGGTGGTGGGAGATTGTCATTGATCCAGTTGTCTCTAGATACGCCTTGTTTTTGTATTCCACGTATACAATGCATATTATACTATTTGGTTTACCACAATAGCAATAATAATTTTAACAGCCAAAGTGATGATTTGGTTTATAACACCACATGCTTTATAAAAGATTTCTTACAGCGCAACATTGTTTTTGTCTGCTTGGCCAGTATATCTTTTTATATATGGCTTTTCCAATTTATTCTTTCATCTGAAGAGGCTCCAGGAATATGTCTGTATCTTCGATAGTTCTGGAATGATATTTTTTTCCTTGAGAAGGGTTTAAGGACCTTTAGTTTTATTTATTACTTACTTTTATATAACCAACTTACTTTTAGTTTTAGTTGGTTATATGTCAAGACCTCCTATATCCATCTTTCAATAATTTTGGGATTATATTGCATAATCTGACAGGCAGTACTGACAAACATTCTTATTTTTTTAATATCGACGTCATTGCTTATCATAACCATAAATATTTTAGAGTATCCAGGATATCAATTATGTATTTCACAAACAGCTGGATAGAAGGGTTATTTATTAACCCCATTAAAAAGAAACCAATTTTGACCGTCTATTGTATTTCACCTCTTAGATCTACTGTAGTCAAGTTATAGCCCCTGTTTGTCTGTCTATTAGATTTTTTAAGGTAAACCCATAAATATATACGTTATGAAACTAAATGATCTTGAACAAGTTAAGTTTTACTTTGGTTTCCTTATAAAAAACAAAAACGTTATTATCCATAACTCATCTTAAGCATACATCGCAACCAAGTTTTCTTCAAAACTAAATGCCTACATTTTTAATAAAAACTAAGTAATCAGTTAAAATAATATAAAGGTCTTATGTTTATTACATGCGCAGTAGTTGTAGTATCTGGCTCGGCTACTGCACCAGGAAATACTGCGCTTGTAGTTTATCGTATCTCTTTTTATATTTTAGTGGTAGGAGTTACATCATTACTTGTCTGCTCTATTCTAACATACTCATTGATGTTAGAATGAGGCTCATATCATTTATACAAATAATTGTATCAAGTTTTAAAAATATGATTTTTGTTAACTATAAAGTAAAGAACATGTAAATAGAGTTAAAAAACATAAACTTTCATTGGTAAAATCAAGGCTCTATATATAACAACCACTGCACTAACATCCAAGTGATACCCAGTCAACTTACAAATAAATTTCACTAAATATTACAAATTTTAACTAACATATAAAAGCAAAAGTCACAAGAGAAATAGTTTTCTTCATTATATAGACTCATACAATAGGTTAAACAAAACCTCAACTTACTTCATCTGAATAGAACGTTCTGACAATTTTAATAAAATATGTTCTATCTCCTGCGATTAAACAATATGGGTTGATCTACATTCAACTATATTATGAGTAGACCCATTATCAGAAAAATCAAACAATTTAACTAATTGATTTATTTTTATACAGCCATTGAATTTTGCCAGTTATGTTTGTATAGTGGTATTAGTTGTGAGAAACAAACAGGTGTTTATAATTAAAAACAGCAAAATGCAAAGAAGATAAGAAATATTAATTCCTACACATTCCAAGATAATGCAAAACAATTAATTCATAGATTATAAAATAAAACAAGAAACGCCATGTACTCTTTTTGCCATGTTAATGTACCGTATATTCAAGTTGTAATGTTTTTAGTGCAATCGATATTGAATTTGAAAATATTGTAGCCAAATCTTGTTTTTGTAACCCTGAAGATGATGCAAAAATATAGGGTGTCTCAAAAAAATGTACTCACTCTTAGAATGACGAGAAAACCTTTATATATGAACATAGAGTGAAATGAAATAGCTTCAAATACATGAGACAAATGTAATTGAAGAATCATGTTCGCAAATGTTCAAATTGATGACCATTATAAATGTACTCACTCTTTTTTTGTGTTGCAGATATCCTGAATTACTGAAGCCATGGCAGGAAATCAACTCTGTTACGGTTATTCTGTACGGTTCCATCTGCTTCAAATTGCGCGCAATGGTCCGGCGCATGGGTGGCGGTTTTGCGAATTCCCTTGTGAACCGGCTTTGCACTTCAGTGGCGTTTTCGGTCTTCCAATAGCATTTCAGGACAAACTTTCTCTCTTCAAAATTAAGTTGATTTCCTGCCATGGCTTCAGTAATTCAGGATATCTGCAACACAAAAAAAGAGTGAGTACATTTATAATGGTCATCAATTTGAACATTTGCGAACATGATTCTTCAATTACATTTGTATCATGTATTTGAAGCTATTTCATTTCGCTCTATGTTCATATATAAAGGTTTTCTCGTCATTCTAAGAGTGAGTACATTTTTTTGAGACACCCGAACATTTAAACGTTGGTAAAATGGAGGATTCAATTTAATGACCTAGCCCCCAAAAAAATATACTAAATACCGTATTAAATGTACAGGTCAAGAAGATATCAAGAGTATATATTGTATACTCCTTCAGCGCGAGACACCAGGGTAATAAATCAAATAACAAAAACATCATAAAACATAAAGAAAGAAAGTGATCTACTTAAAATGGATGCAGACAAGATTGGACACGATAATACAACAAAAATTAATTATATTTCAGTTTATACCATATTATTTCATATTTTGCTAATGCCTCTTAAATAGGGATCATTTCTTGATGACGTTGGGTTCAAGATATAATCAACTAAGATTTTTTTTGGTCGTTGGTTTAGTCAATTTATTGTTGTAGTGGCCCTTTCATTTCTGACATGTGTATATATTTCTTTAGCACATAAATATAACTTTATTTATAATAACTTTATGATGTTAAAACTAAAAAAGTAAAGATTCCTAGAAGTGATGATATGATATAATTAAAGCAGCAGTTTCAGGTCGACATTTCAGTTTTAAAGAAGATATTTTGACTTCAAAGATTTATTCCTTTGTTTTCAACATGTTGTTGTAATAGACATAGTTAATGAGTAACAGTTTTAAGGTTCTTGTGAAAGCATTTGTATTGTATCTACGCGCCAAACATCAAATGGCTATTAAATAACGACCAATGTACAAAACACTCAGCTTTAATTGAATTCATTAGTTGTTCAATGATGAATTCAATTCTTTAACAGTATATTTGCACAAGCGGCTAATATTACTATAAACGCTTGCGATAGGCATTTAATAATTTCAGAAATTTGTTTACGCTAAATGGCTAAATATAGAAAAATAAATCATGACAAATATTTACCTAAAACTACTGTACAACAAAAAAGAAAAAAAAAAACAAAGGAATTCTGATTACCGCAAAAGACGCTTTCTTTACTGTGAAATGAAAACTGCTGTACATTTTATAAGATAATCGAGTCAAAAGAAATGCTGTTTAAATGTTATTAAATGAAATTTGAACATTATTTAGTGAGTTAATTTGATATGTAAGAAGATTTAATTGTTAAAGATATAATAGTTGTTAATCAACCACATATATTTTAGTATGTTCTTCATCGTAGTTTATGGTTGTAATCCTTCTACATGTTGATTGCATTGAGAGATGTTAATGTCAGATACATGGTTTTTGGTGTGTTTGTACTTAGAAGTCAGTTGTTTTTGGGTAATACGGGAAAGTATTGGTTTTTGAAAAAAATTGTGTTGTATTATGAGAGAAAGACTTTTAACGACAATTTTGTCTTCGTTATGACAAAATGGTAAACAACTTTTCGTCGATTTAATCAAACGTTTAATTTAAATAAATGTAATTTTATATTTAATTTAATTAAATTACGTTAATTAACTTAAAATTCTGTTCTAGGTATTGTCTTACTACTAATATTTGGAGATCTTGAATGTTTGAAGACAATTGTTGTTTGATGACAATACCTATTGTTGTTGAAGACAATATTGTTGTACTAAAATTAAGTTTTATCCGTAGCAGGATTGGTAAATAAGCACCTTTCTTAGAGAGAACATACTTAGCTGAAGGGCAAGTCAACAGAGTGAGTTCAAAAAACTTTGGTTAACAAGGTAGATAATGGCTAATCTTTTAAAGGAATCATTCTGTACTGGTTCTTTTGATATAGGAGGACCTTTCGATAACAGGCCTTCGACTCTAGTAAATCAGAACTAATTTATAGATCTTTCAATCTAAAAACTATGAAATGGATTACAATAATCTATCGCAAGAATAATAACTGTTAAGTATAAGATCCACCACAACTGATATTGTCACCAGTAGAGACTGCCGTCAGGTAGGTGGCTATTGCCTTTATTGAGGTAAATAAGCATGTATTCTTTACGTTCTTCTTGATTTTTTTTCAGTAAAAACTTATGATTTGACTCAAACTGCCGTTTAACATTCCAAGTTCTACCTACTACATGAAATGCAAAGAGATTTATTATTTCTTTCAATGACACCATATTAAGTTGTCTACCATTTCTGGAAATTCCTACTACTAGAAGGGGTTTTTGATAGCTTAATTTTCTTTTGTGCACTTTTTCCATTAGCCCTATTCAATCAGATTAGTGTAATAATTATGTTTTATGATTCTGGTACTAATGATAAACGAGCACGCAAATATGAAACAATTTATTAAAAATAAATATTTATCACAGTTTGCCGTTTACAATGAACCAGTGTGTATTTCACTGAAAAAGTTGCGGTCTCCGGCACTGAAAAGATGCGGTGTTTCCAGCATGTATGAAAATACTTTTTGAAATATTTTTGATAGAGTGATGGCTTCTCATTACTTACTACTCTTGCGCTTAATGCTATATCGCCTATTGATCAGTGATATTGTGAAACTTGTTTCTTGCATTTGTGTGGTGGTTTATTTAGTACAATTCTGTGCTCAATCAGCAGACTATTAAGTTGCTATGAGTTGAATTGCAGACTCATTTTAAATAACTAGTGATAATGAAAGGTGGTACACTGCTGATCTTTTATACCAAAATGCAGTAACCCTCAAAATGAGCTCTTCATTCTAATTTTGAACATGTTCAACAAGTGAAAAAATTATTTGAATCGAATATTGTTGATAAATCAAAGTTACTCTTTGAATTATCACAGCTCATCTAATTCATTGCAAATATATTAGTAATGCCAAGAAGCAGAATTGACCCTTTTGATTATAATCTTAATATTGAAGAATTTCTTGATTCGAATCCGCATCAAGGATACAGATTTGAAAAGAAAATAACCAGAATTGAAGGATGGCATGAAAATTCAAGCTTATCAGGAAAAGTTACTTAATCGTTTGCTTGATGTTCAAGAACATTCACTTGAATAAATGGAGAAATATATCAACAACTGAAGAATTCTGGTCTGAGGTATATAATTACACCGATGCTTCGGGAGAAAATTCATTTAGGGATCATGCAAGGTTTGGATTAAATATATTAGTTTTGCCTAATTCAAATGCAGAAGCAGAACACTCATTCAGCGGTATGAACGTAGTCAAGATTAAGCTACGAAATCAAATGATGCTGCCACATCTTTCAGCGATTCTTACTGTTAGATACGGCATGAAAAGGTACAACAAATGTAGAAATTCGGATTGCCACATGCTGTAATCAACAAAATTGAAACCATGGATGTTTATGACTCTAAAAAGGCTCCAGAAGAAAAGGAATATCCAATTTCAAATATTGATGAAGTACTATGAAGTATTGAGGAAGTAATACAAGTTGCAGAGTTATTTGTGCTACAAAAATACTGTAGAGAATTTTTTTTAGTATGGTATAAATATGTTTACCATTTTTTCTTCCAAAATCTAGCGTTATTAAGAGATTTACACTGAAGTACTGAAGTACTGCCTAAGCTAGAGCTATGAGTAGAGTAGAGTCCCTCTAACTCTCAGGCTCTCACCCACATGGTCTTGACGTCACTCGAGTGTCTCGATTTTGTCATAATCTAAACCTCGTTTCGACACAATTCTCTCCAAGTCTCTTCCAATTTGGACTTGGAAAGAAAATTCCGCTTTCTTGCGGCTCGCTCTGGCGGCCGCCACGAACGAATGGACAGGATGCGTTGAATCACGTAAGCATTTTTTTCGTAAATGATACATTATTTTGAATATATTAATAAATGGAATTTTTCTGAAATAAATAGGAATATTAAAACATGATGATAAATAATAAACGGATATACTTAACACGATAATGAAAAATATACGTATTTATATACAAAAATTACTTCTTTGATTATTGGTGATATATAAATTGCATTATAATTGGTTAATATACATGGGGGAGGTGGGATACAATCATATGAAAAAGAGAAATACTGTCAAAAAAGTTTTGACAGCAAGTCGGATGATTTATTTGGATGAATTTCTCCTTACTGTCATAATTTGGCCATCACGATTTTAGATAGACCTATCCTAAGGGTAGAACCAGTAAAGCGCTTAGTCGCTAATGTCATTATTATTATTATTATTAATATAGTCATTATCTCATTTGTATACTCTCAATATAAAATAAATACAGTACTAAATGAAAAGGATAATTTATTTTGAAAATTTTATTATTAGATATATCGGAAAAAACACCAAATAAAGTAGTTTTGTTAACAAAACAACGTATTTCAAGCACGTTGTGTTTTTCTTCCTGTTTATTTGAGGAGGCAAACACAGAAATCCATTTGTATAATCTAGTTCTTCCCACTAAAAACAGATAATGGATAAGAGCACTAAATGTTTGAAACGTAGTGTTTTGTCAATAAAACTGCTTGGAAACAATTTTTAATTTTCAATAATTGCTAAATACATTTTAGAGGTTGACTGCTTAACTAGTGATTTAAGCTTTTATATTCTAGAGTCAGGCATTGTTTTTATTTTTAAATTAGCTTCGATCTAAAAATTATAGTAGTCTCAAAAGAAAGTTTACTTCTCAAAAGTAAGCTTAATAATTGTCGAATCTTTTAACACTTATTTAAGCCATTTTGAGAGAGTTTTATTACACATTCACACTTATTTAAAGAGTATTTCTTGACTGTTTTTTTTTCAATTTCCTATCAATTAAAGCCTTTTCCGTGACTAAGAACTAATTTCTAATATTTAATGTAATGTTTTTCTTGGTTAATTTTTCATCCAAGTCATGAGCGACTAAGTGAAACGCGTTATTGACGTTAGTTCGGTAGGTTCATGCTTCGAATATTATAATTATCATGTATTTAGCATATTTACCTGTTTTTTTATCTAGATTAGATTAATGAAATAAATAAAAAAAATACTTTTATGAATACAAATAACTACTATGAAAGTGGTATGCTATAGGCAATAACGAATAGTTTATTTGGAAACTCCTATCAATTCAAAAAAAAATAATAATTTGAGTAATAAATAGGTTAATGTCAATTCTGAGATATATAATAAATCCTCTTATCCTGCCAAATTCCTACTATCTCTGCTCAAATGCTATACGCGTTGTTAGGAATGAATATTTTATTCACTTATTTTTTTATTCTTTTTTTGTATCAGAAATCAATGTTACTTGTTACTTCGTAACTGGTTGTCATAAACAATAAATGAATAAAAGGAAAAGAATGTGAGCTAATTTAGTTCGTGCTATAAAAAGTTTATATTCAAAATTGTTTACTCAATCTTGTTCAGTCATAAATTGAAGGATGATGGACTCATAACTCACGGAATATGGTAAGTATGAGGTCCCTTGTTTATCAGCACTCCAGGATTATCTAGTTATTTGTACGATGAAGTCTAAGCAGTTTTATTATGACTAAGGTTGTCATAATCAACCCCTTTAAATTACTTTTCCAACTTTGGGTTGTTTGTGTTGTAAGATTATTTTTATTGTTTTTATGCACTTCTTGCATCAAAATATATTTGTGTCAATAACAGTCTTTAATTAAAATTAATATATAATTTAATTTCGTGTATCCGAACTTTAGAGAAATAACTTCTGCTTGTTCTTTGTGTTTCCCTTAATCTTATCAGAATCTAGACGTTGCATACTTCCAATGATAAGTTTAAATATATTTAAATTCTCTTTAAGGCTTCATAATTTTTCTCAGTTTTTCTTACCTTCATGATTTGTTTGATTATAAGCACTTGTGTGGAATCAGATTAAATTGTACTTTGGAAAAATTAAAAGCACCACTTTGATTGTTCTTTGGAAAGGGAAATTGATCTGAAATGAAGCATATGGGAACAACAGTTTTTTCCACTACGTATCTGACTTTTAATTATATTTGTATATCATTTCCTTGGAAATTAATAATTGTAAGGACTGGTTAAAACAGGTCCCTTTAGAGTCTGCTTGTTGAAATTATAATACTTATTGATTGCCAAAAGTATTGAATTATTTTAAGTAGGTAGTAGGTGATTTTCTTCAAAGTAAAATAGTTTGTTGATATCTCTTCTCAAATTACGTGCATATTGAATATGTAAAACAGTCTTTTTGAATAAGTTCAGAAAGGTTCATTGTTACATAATGATCTTTTGTAAGGGGGTCGGTCAGGTTAGCTCAGTGGTTCAGTACTCGCCTCTAGGCTGGTAGTCCGGGGGGGGGGGGGGGGGTAGTTCCCCACCTGGCCCTCGATTTATTCACATGGGAGGTAAATAAATTTGAAGATGTCATCCCTCTGAGAGGATGTTAAGCCATCGGGCCCGAAGCCTGTACGATGTCAGGTACTTGTTAAAAATCCCTACTCAAAATACACTTGAGTTAGGCAAAATTTAGGACTCCCAATGTAGAATCTGTAGAATCACCGATCAAACAAAAAGCCGGTAAAGGTTGACGTTATCACCCGCTAGGGGATCGTTTTAAACAATAAATAAAACATCTTTCGAACTTGAAATATCCGAAAATATACACTCAAATGTAACATTGGAAACTCTATATAAGAAACTCGTTGCAAGGTTCACGGTTGCAAGTTACAAAGGTAATAACTGACAAAAGTCTCAGACTTATAAAACTACAGGAAATATTCTTTATCAATAAAATGTAAAAATTTTGACTTATCATTCAATCTAAAAGGCTCTGAGGACGATAGAAGCCATACCGGTAAACAGATCAAAATGAAATTATACTTGAAAATAGTATAATTTTATACTATTGAGTATAAATTAAATTTATATTATATAAATATATTTAATATATATATATAAATACATATATTTATATATTATATATATTTGTATATATATATATATATATATATATATATATTAAAATATATATAAATATATTATATATATAAATAATATATATATAATATATTATAATATTTTATAATATTTAATTATAAATTATAATTAATTTATATTGGACATATAAATTAATATTATATGTCAAAGTACGTTGGAAGATTCACATTTAAAAAGAAAAAGATCCGTCTAATCATGTATTGCATAAAAAAGTAAAAAAAATACTTTTTTTTTTACTTTTTAAAAAGTAAATCGGTTATTATAATAACTCGGTTATTATAATGAAAAGTGAAGGCTACTCCAGATTTTTAATAATAATGTTGAATACATTATTTGTGAATAATATACTCACAAATATTGTCACATTATATTTGTGACAATAATATTGCCACAAATACAATGGGGCAATTGTATTTGGATAGCAACATAAAGTTAATTATTTGGTGAATGTGTTGAGATTTTTTTTTTTCAAAATTGCTTTAGAGTACTTTTTCTCTTTTCAGAAAATGTTTTTTCGACACTAAAGGGCTCATAAAGAACAATGAAATTTTGGCAGAAAATTAGTAATTTTTAAATTAGTGAAATTTTAATTACCGCAAAGAGCAATAAAGCCATAATAACTGAATTTTCATCATGGACTAATGAGTCACCTACTATATGTACATGTCAGATTTGTTTACATTTATTTACATTGTTTTCATTGATTTAGAAATTTTTTAACTGAACCGACTGAAATAAAATTGATGTTTAGAGGTTTAATGGAATAAATTGAAATTATTTAATGACTATAACATTTAATAATAACATATAATTTCTGATGCTTTCCTTGATATGATTCGTCTAACGAAATGACCTAATCAATCTATATGTTGCACTCTTAAACAAAACTTGTGATCATGTGTATATTATCTTTTGTTTATGAATCATATTATCCTTGGATAATATTGAACATCAGGAATGTACTCTTATGTTCTATATTACAAAACAGATACTAGTTTTTAAACTAATATTTCGGTGATTCGACAATTTTTTCTTTTCTCACATTTTTAATGCAAGATGGGAATATTTTGAAATCTTAAAGGGAAAAGTTTGGTTTAAGTATTCAATTCAGAAAGAGGTCAGATAAAACATATCTAATGTAACTCATTCATTGGCCATGTAAGAGATCTACTGGCTATAGGAACGAAAGTCATGTTCTCCAGTAAGAGATTATTTCTTAACACTAAGTCTTCACGTTGGCTGTAAAAAAGTAGTAATGTAGTAATACCAATGATATTATATAGATGAGTTGTGTGATATACAAAAATAAGCTTGTATATTTCTAACTGGATCAATCGCTATCTGTACTACCTCCAGGAATGAATGAATAATAAACACCTCCCATTTAAATATTTATATTATTTCTATAGCGGACATTATGTACTATATACTCAAGAGGCTTGATATGATCTTTGCATATAGTAAAGTTGAGTGTAGGCTACTCCAGATTTTTAAATGTGTGATATTGACTTTACAATAATAAATATATATTAATTTAAACTAATTGCATGGGTTTTTTTGCGTTTCTTTTTATTTAACTACAAGCTATTGTATTTGGAGTTTTTATTTATAATTTTATTTCATACGTTTAATGATAACATTTATATAATATATAATAATAATACGTAATAACATATAATTTATATATATAAAGGTATAAAGATTTCAATAAACACGTGAAACAACAATCAATGATCAAACCACAATAAGGAATGGGAAAAGAAGACTAAGATCTTTCAACCGTAACAAGTCGGGTTTTTGACTCTGACGAAAACCGCTTGTTACAGTTGAAAGATCTTAGTCTTGTTTTCCCATTTCTTATTGTGGTTTGATCATTGATATAATGATATATATAACGTATACTGATATGCATTTTTTATTATATTTTTGTTGTTTCCCAGTTCAGTATTTTTAAGATTTTTATATATTTTTGTTATGTTTATTTATGTATGTACGTGTGTTTTAATTACTTAATAAAAATATGTAATTTTTTTGTAGCCATAATGAAGTATATTCTACTTTTTCTTTTATATCTTTACAAACACATTGAAATATATACATATTTTATTGTTTACGATTTAATATTTATAGTTCAATCCTTAAATACGAGTATACGTAAATATTAAATACGTATTTAGAGCGTCAGAGTTAGACATCCTAACGTAGTACTTTTATTATAGAAAACAGGATTACTGATGTAACATTATTTTACTCTCAATCTTGATTTGTCAATACTGAAATAAATAAATTATTATTTCCCATTATTTTACTCCTTCTAAATGCTTTATTTATTCATTCAAATGGAAATTAAAATGATTTCAAGACGATTTAATTATTCAGAATTAACAAGCTGATATTTTTTATGATTTCCTCCAGAGTTCCGAGTTAGAGAGAATTTTCAGATGTGCAGATTCAAGCTGATTCAAGGTTGAAACAATTGTCTCGGTTAATGGCGCAATCATTAGGTTGATTATTTACAGACAATCCTCCCAATGTTAAACTCTTAAAGTCAAATATAAACGACTTCCAAGCCTCCTCGCATTTCCATATTGTTTACAGTGATTTTTTATAGACATAAGTGTCATGCAAAATTAAAGACATTCTTACTTAGTACTTAGTTACCACAAATATTCAAAATGAAGAGAACACTCGTCCTTCAAACTATTATAATCTTAAATTAATATTCTATTGTGAGTGATAAATCATAAATATTCTTTAATGATTTAAAGAATATAGCTTTTAAAACAATAGTAACTAAAAAAAAGCAATTTTTTTCGTCTATTTATGCAGATATTTAGATTTTTATTTGAATCAATTGTAATTATCACTCACAAGGTGAGTTGCATTAAAATAAAATATGGTCTCGTCTGATAAAAAAGCATATACTTTTCAGTTAATATTTTATTTTATATTGTATTATATTTTTTCAGAGATCTCAATTTAAGAAAAAAAAAATGTGGAGTGACCTGCACTCAACTTTACTATAAGTAAACTTAATATCAATGTTCTTGGGTATATAATATATAATGTCTCATTTAAGCATAATGTAAACATTTAAATGGGAGATGCTTATTAGTCTTTCATTTCTGAGGTAGTACAGATAGTGATTGATCGACTTATCAATACATATATCCTATAAGCTTATTTTTGTACATCCCACAGCAAATAATTTCATTAGTATAACTACAGCAGTAATAACATTTTTGAAAAACCAAAGTGAACATTTCTTGATACAAAATAATATCCTACAAGAGAACATGACGTTTGTTCAAATAGCCAGTGGATTTCTAAGATCGGTTACTTGACCTCCTACTACATTGAATATTTAAGTCAAATTTTCAAATTTAAATCAGAAAAATACTCTTATTTTCTCTGAAAACATCATAAACATCCAAGAAAAAATGTTGTTTTAAGATGATTTATAATTAAAGATGTACGATAATTACATTTATTAATCTTCAAACGAAAGATTTCCATTTTGAATTATGTTTTACATTGATATAGAATTATTATTATAGAATTATTATAGAATTATGGTTTTTTATAGAATTATTATACTGGGAATTTTCTGGCATCTTAGTAATTATTAAAGTCATTTTCCTTCCCCTTTGTCGAAAATCATATATACCAATTTTCTCTGAGTGAGTGTTATCTTTTTTCTGCCTCATGTACTCTGTTATAAGCTTGCTATGAATGTATATTGGGAAAAAATATATTAGTAATTAACCAGTTTACATACTCAACTCAAAGTTGGAGCCAGCTATGCAATATAATTTAAATCATTTATAGTTGAGAGCTTCTAATTTTTGAAAATAATAAATATGAACTATTAGACTAGAATAGTCTAATTTATCTCAGTGGTTTTGCTCAAAAAATTTTTAAGTCAATGTAAACAATGTAAAAAATCTGGAGTGGCCTACACTCAACATTACTATAAGTAACTTAATATCAAATTTCCTGAGTATATAACACATAACGTCCATTTAAGCATAACGTAAACATCTAACTGGGATATGAGTATTAGTCTTTCATTCCTGAGGTAGTACAGATAATGATTGAAGGATATATCTATATATAAGCTTATTTTTGTACATCACACAGCTGATGCAAATAATTTCATTAGTATAACTACAGCAGTAATAACATTTTTGAAAAACCAAAGTGAACATTTCTTGATACAAAATAATATCCTACAAGAGAACATGGCTTTTGTTCAAATAGCCAGTGGATTTTTTACATCGTTTACTTAACATCCTTCTATATTGAATATTAAAGTAAAATTTTTAAATTGAAAACAGGAAAATACTCTTTTTTTCTCTAAAAAATATCATAAACACCGAAGAAAAAATGTTGTTTTAAGATGATTTATAATTAAAGATGTACGATAATTACATTTATTAATCTCTAAACGAAAGATTTCAATTTTGAATTATCTTTTACATTTTTGTAGTTTTTTATAGAATAATTATACTGGGAAATTTATGGCTTCTTAGTATTTAATAAGATCATTTTCCTTCCCCTTTGTCAAATATCATATATACGAATTTTTTCTGAGTGAGTGTTATCCTTTTCCTACCTTCTGTACTCTGTTATAAGTTTGCTATGAATGTATATTGAGAAAAAATATATTAGTAATTAGCCAGTTTACATACTCAAATCGAAGTCAAAACCAGCTATTCAATATAATTTAAATCTTTTATAGTTAGGAGCTTCTAATTTTTGAAAATAATAAATATGAACTATTAGACTGGAATTGTAAAAAAAACTAGATATTTCTCAAGAAACATTAGTCCTCTTTCTTGAGGAAAGAGTCCATTCATTACATTTCAATATCATGGAAAGGTACTACATTCACAATTATAATGTAATTGTAACTGATATTAAGTTTTGCTGAAGAGTGCAATATATAGATTTATTAAAGCATTTTATGAGACAAATCCATCTTGCCATGGAAGACAACGGTAATTTATTTATGTTTATTGGCGGTGATTTTTTTACATGTAACAATATTATTCCTCTTACATCTCATAAAAGTCAATAAACTATTTAAATTTTTCCTTTATAAATATCAATTTTATCTCAGTTGTTTCATTAATATTAAAATTATAGTAATCCGTCTTACCTCGTACCCTGCTACTGAAGTTCTTAGACCGGTTTCGGGCGTCACCCATCTTCAACAAGAACTGATCAACTAGCTGATCAACTAGTTGATCAGTGCTTGTTGAAGATGGGTGACGCCCGAAACCGGTCTAAGAACTTCAGCAGCCGGGTACGAGGTAAGACGGATTACTATAATTTTAATATTAATGATACTAACCTCTGTGGTAATGAAAAAATGCATCAGTTGATTCACTCAAAAAATTTTTAAGTCAATGTAAACAATGTAAAAAAATATAAAAAAATCGACAAGTATAGCAGGTGATCTCTCAGTCTAGGATAAACAAACAGTTTTTATAGCGTTATTGCTCTTTCCCGTAATTGAAACTTCATGATTTTTTTTTTATGAATTGCTAATTATTCGTTCCATTTTTGGTCAAATTTCCATTACTTTTTTTTAATAAGCCGTTTAGCGTCAAAAAAACATTTTCTCAAAACAGAAATTGTACTGTAACACCCCATTAGCGAATGCAATTTTGAAAAAAAATATCTCAACTCATTCTTCACATAATGTTCTATTTTTAGGCATAGTTTCATTTTGATCCGTCAAACAGTATGGCTTGTATCGCTCTCACAAGGTTTGAGATTGAATTATAAGTCAAAATTTTTACATTTTATTGAAAAAAAAATATTTCCTTTTGCTTTAAAATTCTGAATATATTTTTCGTTTGTTTCATTTGTAACCTTAAAGATAATGTCAAAATTTCAAAACTGTAGGGTTATCAGTTTAGGAGAAATAAATGTTTTATAAAAAACGGTTTTTGGCAAAAAAAGTGACTTTTCCGTCATGCATAATTCTTCCCAAACAATAGGGATCTTCTTCCTTATGGGGCCCATTTTTGTGTAAAATATCAACTTGATCCATCAAAGATTCTGGACCGTAGCGTGGTAACAAGCAATGGTAACACACTCACCCACCCACCCAGCCACCCACATACACACACAGAAATCATCGAAAAAACTTCATGAAACAACTTCTGGGACCTCAAAATAAGTAATTCCGTCAAAATCTCGAGATAGAATTTTTTCACGATCACTATACTTTACATATAGTAAAGTAAAAATATAAAAAAATGAAAATTTATATTAAATTGTTCTGCACTGACGATAATACTATGTATTATTTTACGAAATTATAACATACGCAGAAATACTTATGTAACAGATATGGTGGGCAGTGGTTACGGTGTTACAGCGAGTACGTCAGCGTCATGTACTTAGCACACTCTGACCCTGGATTTTTAGACACTAGGGGCTGAAAAGTCTTGTGGAGGCCGCCTGCCAAGCCATCGGCCGGAGCCTGCATGATACCAGGTGCTTCTTAGGAATGGCTACTCTCTATAAATATGAGTAATGACAGGTTTCAGTATTGATCCCAGCCAGTGGCGTACCTAGAACTTTTGCCGCCCGGGGCAATCTCCAGTTTGCCGCCCTTTCTATTATAAGTTAATCAAATAGTGGTTTTTATAAATTAATACAGATAAATAAATTATTAAGTTATTTAATCAATATTAATTAATACACAGAATAAATTTTTTAAACATATTTGTATGTACTCGTAAACATATTTATATAATATCTACTCTTCTAGCTTTCATACTAGAAAAATCGTGTATAATGCTCTCAAAATTTATATTATTTGTAATTTCTTGTTCTATTGACAATATTGCAAGATTTTGTAGTCTTAATTGTCTCATTGTAGAACGAAGATAATTTTTTATCAACTTCAATTTTGAGAAGCTACTTTCGCAACTAGCGACACTGATTGAAATTGTTAAAAAAATTCTTAACAAAATTAAAATGTCGGGAACAGAATTTTCCAACCTATACTGCTGAATAAACTTTAGCAGATCAAGAGAGCCCTTCTCCCCGTTTTTCCAATATTTTGCCTCTTCTTTTAGTGTAGGTACAGCCATAAAAACCTGGATCCTTTTTCTTTCAATATGGAACTGTTCTTTATCAATGTCAATCAAGTCATTTATTTTACATTCAAATTCTTCATTTAGTAGGTTACACGGTATTATACACGAATATTTTCTTACAAGGCCATACAACTGATCGAAGCGTTCTTTTATTTCCTTTATAATTCTGTCCATAGATGAAAACATTTCTCTTCGTACTTCTTCTTCTAAGGATAGCCCCACGTCTTGCGAATTTTCCCCACTCATATTTTTTCTCCTTCTAACTCGACATCTCCAACTCTTCACAAATTATTTTGGCTGCTATAACAGCGTTTTGTACTAGCGTATCTCTTTGTTCCATGAAATGTGTTTGCAAAGAATTTAGTTTTATATGGCATTGGTGGACATTTAACCCTTTTATTTGCAGGTATTTTTGAGCGTCATTAATTTCCAAAAGGACGGGTTCCCATAAATGAAGGTAACATAGAAAAGAAAAATATTACATAGAATTGAGTAATACTCCAGCATCTGATCTCGTTTTACTATTTTCTTCTTCAGATGTCAATTTTTTCAAAGTGCTTAAAATCTGAAAAAAATGTTTTTTTACTATAGTTACCGCGGCAGCTCTAGCGCTCCAGCGAGTTTCTACACTGCGTTTAACACCTTGACCAGTGACAGAAAGTAAAACATTCCATTTATGAGTGGAAGAAGAAAACAACGAAAACAACTGTTCGATAGTTCCAAAAAATATGATGGAATTGATAGCTGTAGAAGCTGCGTGTAAACATTCCAGGTTTAAAGAATGATTTGTACATGCTACAAATTCTGCATTTGGATTTATTTCTTTAATACGAGTTTGAACACCTCTGTGTTTTCCTGCCATGACGACAGCATTATCGTAAGCCTGTCCTCTGCAATTTTTTATGTCTAAACCGTCATTTTCTAATTTCGTTAAAATCATATCTGTGATTTCACCAGCAGTTTTTCCTTTAGTTTCTACAAAGTCAATAAACGATTCTACAACTTTAATTTCGCTACCATCAATAACTACATATCTAATAATTTGACTGGTTTGATCATTGTGTGAAATGTCAGGAGTGCTGTCAAATATAATACAAAAGTATTATATCAACTATAAGTAAATATAAAAAATGCCGCACCTAGGTAAGTGCCGCCCGGTGCGGACCGCAACCCCCCCCCCCCCCCCCCCCCCCCCCTGTACGCCACTGATCCCAGCTGGCAAGCAGGCATTGGCGGATATTGCCTATTTTTGAACTGTCTCCATGAGAATTTTGACAAAAGCGTTTTTTTCTTGTTTTGAATTCACAGTACCAAGCAGTAAGGTTATAAGGCTATAAATAAATAATTTTTTATAGTATATTTATTCAGTAAGTATAATTATTATGGGAGTAATATTAATAAGTTACAGATAACAGAAATTGTTTCTTTATCTCTATTCGTACTATGTTTTAACTTATCTAACATAATTTTAATTGTATTATTTAAATATTTATTGGAATCTTCTAATTTTTTTTCTAGCTAGAAATTAGATTTGAAAAAATTATCAAAGTTTTCAAATTACAATATAATTTTTCTCTTTCTTCCTATTTATAATAGTCTTAATACCTTGAAGAAGCATTTCCGCTTCTTCTTTTAGGTCTTTTAATTGTTTGCAATCTCTTACTTTAACGAGGCCTTTAATACGAGTATTTTGCAGGGAACATCTGAGCAAGCCCATAATTTCTCAAGTTTTTATGGAAGAGAGTTAACAGAACTAATAGACTTATCATATTCAGTAACAGAAATAGAACCTGTTGCTTTAATGTATCTATTATCTAATAAAAATCGTAAGTTAGAAATGGAAAAGGTAGATTTAAAAAGGAAAAAATAAATTATTTTGTAAAGATATACTGCCTTAAAGAGAACTACATTCTTCTTGTGATGAAAGAAAACGAGTTGAGGCCAGAATAAACGAGTTGAAAAACAGATTAATGGACTATTATAGTTCCCGCTGGAAGAGTTTGGATACAACCGGTGCATATAGTGTTTCTGCGTTTGCAGTAAACAATACGGGATCAATTACTTACGTTTAAGTACCTTAGTGAAAGAAAAATGGAATGGAGTACTTTTTAAAGGCTACTTTAAGATATATCCATAAATTCCTATTCTAATATAGAAAAACTTAAAGATGATGGCCACATTATAATATGAAATAATGGTTTAGATATAGTTTGCTCACTTAACGAGGAACCTTTTCTAACATGAAGGGTTAGAAAACCAATGGTCTAACCACATAAAAAGGGAATTTGTTTGAGAAGATTGAATTTCTAAGAAAACCATGAAAAAATATCCAAGAAGTTCCTTTTATATAAGAGGAGACAGAACACATTAACGACATTTCCATGCATGTTAGGCCAAGTTAATGTAAGAGTTTGCAAGCGATTAAAAGATCTGAAGGAAAGAGCAAAACAAAAAAAAAACGCTCTTGTAAAAAAATTCATATAGAGAGAGTTCATAAATATCCAATGTAAGCCGAAACCTTATGGCATGTGTCTTAAATTTTAAGTATTTGGTAACTAATATGATAGTGTTTGTTTATTGGCATTAGTCTCATAATGCCAACATAAACACTTAGATTGTTTAAATAGTGTTTAGTGTTCCAGATTATCTTTTATACCTTCATGTCATTACTCGAATCCCTTTGGCAAATACCTGTAACTCACCGCAAAATAGTCAGGAAACTAGAAAACATCAGCGAGAAAGTAGTCAACGAAGAAGCTGCTGCTAACTTCAACAGTATATATATATATATTGAATTTACATAGTCTGTCTGGATCTGGCATCTAATAGACTATTTGATGACCAAATTAATTAGTTGTTTTGGTGTGGAGTAGGATGTCCTTGAAGTTCTATTCCTCTCCGGTTCTAATAAGGCACGTACATATTACATCTCGTCCGTGGAGTTACTTCAATCAACATGACAAATATTTGGAGGGCTCACACACCCTCAGGAAGTCATAGGTTTGTCATGTGACATCAGCTTCTCTGGGTGTAGATCCTCGGTCCATTCTTCCTTATTGCCAGATTCCTATTGAAACTGGTTACTTGACAATGAAGCCTCTGTCGTCCTGTAAGGAAATGTAAAGGGCTCACACTCCCTCAGTATATACGGATACTAGTTATGGGCATAGTAACTAGTCACAACAGGAATCTGGCAATAATTAAGAACGAACCTGAGGATCTCCAGAGAAGCTGAGGTCACATGGCAACACTTTGATTTCCTGAGGGAGTGTGAGCCCTCCAAATATCTGTCATGTTGATTGAAGTACTATACACGGACGAGATGTACTAAGTACGTGTCTTATTAGAGCAGGAGAGTAATAGAACTTCAAAGACATCCTACTCCATACCAAAACAACTTATTCATTTGGTCATCAAATAGCCAATCATATATATATGTATATTAAAATTAAGTCATTCAGGAATTTTTCCTCATTCCATCTACTCCATTGATCTAGTATATAAATTGGAGAAACGTTTGTATACCACCTTTTCCCAACTTCCTATTTTTGATATCTTTTACAAAAAAAAGATGATATCACAGTATTTTATTTTTGATTTGATAAATATACTTATAGAACAATAACGGAATAGTTATAATCCAAAAAGTGAGTAAGTAAACGTCTTTAGTAAATGAGGTAAAATTTACAATTATAATAGTAGATGTTTGTTTGAACATCACTTCTTTGAAAGTAGCACACTTTGAACTTGAGTGTATTTAATTACAAATATCTGTAACCAGATTATAATTTTCTAATGCAAATTAGTGAAAACACTTGTCTGTACAGGTCGATAACCGATGTATTTATTTAACTCTTGAAACATTGATTTCTTTATTTAAAATTAAAAGTATAGACACTGAGATAAATATATTTCAGGAAACATTATCAGTTTTATATAAGGGAAACCATTGCGCATTAATATATATGTTGAAGTCTGATTGTAGAATTGATCATATCATAAAATGTTGGATCATATCATGAAGGAGTGGCATTTCATGACATTAGCAACGCTTCGATTTGCCTTCTACATGTTGACACATGTATGGAGGTCATTCAAACACCTATCTTGTTGTGACAATGAGTCACCAGTTTTCACAACAGTTGCAAGCAATTCTTGAAAAATATAAATTGTTCATAACTTTTACGGTCAAAAAATTAATTATAATACACAGGATATAAACATATTAAAAAACCTGATCTGTGATGCTTCAAAACTTCCATTTACCTCCCTACAGAATAACAGCCGCTTGGGATTCATGGCTGTTTGATTAACTATTTTCTAATTTAACTCACAGGTAGCGTGCACATGGAGTACGGTCCGTTAAAATGGTCAGTACTCAACTTACATGTATAGTTTATAAATGAAACTTACATTTCCAAGTAGCCTAGTTCATGTAGTCTTCGGAATATATATGGTTATTGGGGTTTAAAGAACTAGGGTTGATAACAAAAACTAGTTGATAACAAACAAACAAACATACCCTGTGTGTCTTGTATTATTAAACAGTGCTATTTTATTCATATACTTTTTGAGAAAATAAATTACTTAAAAGAATGTATAAATTCTTCTTTTATATCTTGACAAGAAATTATTATGCTGAGTAATAACTATCAATATGAATAAATTGTTTTAAACATTATATATTACTTTATAATAGTTAAATAATCGTCTGATTTATTGACTGTTTATGAGGAAAACGTTCTACAGATATCTCATATCTTACCACTGATTGGAACACTAGTAGCAGGATTATATCACGATTCTTTTAGAAAAATATTTACCAAAAAGAAAAGAAGAATTAATATGTGTGTGTGTTTTTTTTTTCAGCCAGCAGTACCTTTGCTGGTTGGGAGTTTATTGAATAGTTTACCAACATGTGTCACACTGAGTATAACATGTTATAATATTCTACTATCTTGACTATAACAATTTTGTATATTATACATTTACTCAACTTAAATATTAACACGTTGACTTAAATCTAATAATATAGTAAAACATAACATATCGTAATATAGCATAGCATAATAATATAACATACATATAATATCACTTAAGAGGCTTTAAAAAATGTCAATGTCAATTTTGTTAATAAAGTTCATAAATTGTTTAACATTTTTATCTGTGAGTAATTCTGATCTGGCTGCTGGCCAAGAGCCTCCAGTGGTGATGATATGCTGGATCAGGGGTCCTCTGTGGCGGTCCAGGATAGGACACTCATAGAGGAGATGTTGCCAGGTCTGTGATGTGATATGGTCGCAGGTACATGCATCTTCTGGTATTATATGGAATCGGTTGAGATTACTGCCTCCCTTATATGATGCCCATAAACAACCCAACACGACAAATTGGGAGCGGCTTTCTTTGACCTCTACCGCGATCCCTCGGTCCCTAGAAACGCCGAAGAGCCAGGATATTCAACCTTTCACGAGCAAGGAAACACAGATCTTATCTCTATTGCCGCACAAAAGAGACTCCTCTCTCTCTCTCTCTCTCTCTCTCTCTCTCTCTCTCTCTGTGTGTGTGTGTGTGTGTGTGTGTGTATGTGATATTATTTTATCGGACTCAAAGAACTTCAAAACAAATATGTATCTTCATTTAAACACTTGATATAAACATTTTAACTCGAATTCAATATTTTCATTGCTCTATATTTGATATAGTTAGTATTTCAAAGTAAAAATACATTCATAACTGTAAGTTTTTTCATCATTTTTTTAAAAATATTATGAATTATTTTATCATAAATTATGAAATATTTTATTATTAATTTATAGTATTTATAATGTTGTTATTTATTATTATTGGAGGTTTTAAATAATTTAACCTCCATTTTTTTTGTTTTGTAGCCCACAGTATAATACTTTATTTGGTTTTTGGTGTTTGGCTGGTTTGACACGCCTGCAATAGATATAAAAAGAGGACACACTATAATGATTGTAATATTAATCAAAAATTCTTCTACGTTGGCTGAAAAAGATAATAATAGATTCAAATGGAATAATTAATATCATCTAAAGTTGAAAATACACAAAAATAAAATTGTTATAATAAATCTTACCCAGAATAAAGAAAAAATTTAAAAGTTGTGAATAAAAGCTTGCTAGAGGTGCTTGGTTTGTTTTGATTTCTGAAATAGTTATCCTTGTGTTTAAGTATCCAGGCAGAGTGGTAGAGTACAGTGTGATAGGGGCAGAAGATATTGATAGTAAGGGAGTGGTGGTTGGTAGACATCAAGACACCGAAGGAATGCCACCCCAACTAACGCCACATGAGCGCCTCCTACAGTTATATATGTCAGTTTTGAATATACTGACCAGAGACCAAAGGTATGACCAGAAGGTATGAATGAATCTTAACATTACTGCCCCTCCTTAAGAATGAAGTGCACTCACGAATGGCGTCAAGAAGGCAGATCGTTGAAAATTTTGTGAAAGATGGATGGGTGGCTTGGATGTTTGCAGGATGGATGACGATGACATGATACCCATATCCTCGAGGGGTATTCCTTCAGCATGGGCGGCGATTTTGAGTTACTTCGCTTAAAGCATGTGGTTGCCCTGATGATTATGATTCAAACATATAAAGACATAAGTGCAAACATGGTTAACAAGCTTATATATATACACATACAGTAGTTCGTCTGGTACGCCATTTTCTGTCGATTCTACAGGTTCCATGTTAATCTTAGATTGATGTATCTTCTCGAATGATATATTTAATGCTATAGAGGTTTTTGATTCCTTTAACATTAGTTTCAAAGGGTTACATTCTACGTATTTGTGCATATTATTTATGTTTACTAATCCTTCATCTTCATTTAATTTTAGTTATTCAGTAAGCTGAATTCTAATATAATATTTATCTATAATATGTTCATAATTAAAGGTTCTTTTAACTTCCAAGAGTTCATAATCAATACAATTATCATTAAAATCCTTTAGAACTAAATTACTTATACAATCTTTATCTTTCTTAATGCGATTCTTGCAATAATACTTTCCAATAATTATTTATAATGTACAGTATATAAATTTGCATCTTTAATTATGAATGCAGAACAAACATTTAGGGTTTTAATTTTATTTTGTCGTTCATATAAGTATATGACAGTAAAAAATAAGTTTCATTGGCAGGGGTTTGGAGTGGTTATTGTATGAGATTTCTCCTCCATTTGTATTGGGTGAAATCTCGACACTAGGTCTACGAGTATTACACTAAAATATAGCTCTTCCAATTTTACCGAAAAGGTTTTATATATTGAGTAGTGGGAATTTATAACAATGGTTATGAAGTTTAATTTCCTATAATCCACGACCATTTTAATATTTTCCTTGATGGGTTTGATTTCTTAGGAACAACCCGGACCTAAGGGGCGTTAGAATGTCTAATTACGTTATTTTCAAGAAGTTTATCTATTTATAATTTTATATCATTTTTGAAGCATAGTCCTAATTATGTGTTTTATGAGATTAGTTGCTGTTAACAGATCTTGATCTTTTGTAATAATTTCTGGGTTTAAAAAACTAATTCTATATTTTTTTTTCTTTCTTCTTTATTCATGTGTCCTGTCCTTAGTAGGCCTGAGATTTGATTTATTATTTCACTTAGATTAATGTTATTGTTATATTTAAACGTTTTTATCTTAACATCTTCGTCAATATCCATGGGCCCGGTACAATTTTATTTCCCTTTACTGGATAAAGACCTCCAAATATCTTATAATTACCGTTTTTTATTTTATTAATAAAACTTTCTTTTCTATTTGTTTAACAGGGGAGTTGTACTACGTTGAGACCTTTTTCTAATGGAATATCAATACTCGATTTAATAGGGATTTTGACTATATCGGACTCTAAGTGGTTTGTCTTGAAGTTAATTTTTATGTTGAGTTTTTTCATGGTCTGCTGATGTTATGAAATATTGTATTTTTCTGAGAATTTAAAGGCATATGCCTTCATTAGCGATGGCTGGTTGAATATTTCTGATATGTCAATTGAGCCGTTTATTTTGAAAGTGGCCTAATTCCATTTTCCAAAAAAATTTAGCTAGCTATTTAAATAATTACATTTTTACGTTATCTTTACCTTTTGCAGCAAATTGTACAAAATTTATTTAAAATTACTAAGAATTTTTATAACAAAAATTAGTTGATAAATAAAATGACAATATTTTTAAATTTTGTAAAACGCAAACCCTTAAATATCTCGATTTTAACATAAATGGAATTAGGCCACTTTCAAAATAAGCGGCTCAATTATGATATATTCAGATCCTTCTTTAGACCCTCCTAGTGTATTAACTGTAGAGTAAAAAGCTAATGAAATAGTCTCCACATATGGAAATTTAATTGTATAAACAACGCGTTGTTTATAAACGTATAAACAACACGTAGAACTATATGTTCGAAACGCGTTGTTTAAACGATTAAATTCCTATATGTGGAGACTATTTTATTAGCTTTTTACCCTACAATGTATAAATACCACATAATAACTGATTGCACTACCTTAGAACTAGTGTAATAACTTTAAATTTGTCTTCATATCTCATATTTTTGGAGTCTAATGGGTTTGGATTAACGTAATTATGTTCAGACCTGGTGTGAATAAGCCATTTTCTATTCTATTTATCTAATATAAACGAAAAGAAATTATTTACTGGATTTAATTCAAAATTTTTATTTTCATTGAACTTAGTTTATTGGTCTGAAGCCTTATTTTTCAAGAACTATTCATTAGTTTGCTCTTGATTGTCCTGAACTGGGGAGGTTCGTTTGTCTCAGGTCGATAATTGTTCGATTTGTTTTGTAATTATTTAATTATTTCATCTTTTTCCGTTTCCACGATGTAAGGTCCTGTTACTGGTTTTTTGGATGCTTATCGCTTACCGTTCTCATTGAAGCATTATTAGTTTCATTTAAATGAGGCTCATATGGTATTTGATTACTTGAGTAACTTCTTAATGTTCGAGAATGATTTGATGAATAATTTCACTCGATTTAGTCGTGGTGGAAATGGTTTGTTAAGGATATGTGAAATTGGATGGTCATATCTATAATGAGTGCCTTGTTCGGGTGTTTATCTACGATTTGAGTTAGGTGTAGGGTGGTTGCTGTTTTAGGTATTAGTAAGTTGTTGTCCGTTGGAATTTCTACTGTATTTTTGGGGAATATTTTTTTTTGTTATTTTGCTGAATTAATTCGGTTTGCATCGTATACTGTTTAATTCCTTCGATTGCAATTATTTCAATGAAATATCTGCTATAAATTAGGTTGCCTAAATTATCTAATTTGTTATGGAAACCAAAGGGGGAATATGATGGTTGTATGTTTTATTGATAAAATTCTAATTTAAGTGATTTTATTGTTCTTACGTTTCAAAATTGTTTAATAAATATAATTTATCAAATATAATATCAAATTTTTAATAATGATAATAAATTTGATAGGCTATCTATGTTTTCTGTAAGAATAAGGGCTCCTGCAGATCCTTCGAGTTTTGCCTTAACTTTATTGAGTAATTTAAAGTGATTAACATATCTACTGTTATTGTTTGAATCATATACTAATTTGAAAATCATTCTACCGTTTTTATCAAATTAACTAATTTTTTGGGATTTCCAACATATGATAGTCATTATAATCTTCACGATAAATGTTATACTGGTAAGTTTCTGTCATTTTTTGTTTCTTAGTTTTAAGTACAAGTGTTGGGAGGCTAAAGTGAAATTTTAGTTAAAGCAATTGAAGAAATATTTAAAAGAGAATATAAGAAAAATTTATTCAAACTGGAGATGTTTCAGTAAAGATTTACAATTAAAAAATAAAACAAAAATCAATTGGTTGTCAAGAATCTTGATATTATATTTACTCATAGTAAAGTTGACTACATGCCACTCCAGGTTTTTTTTTAATAAAATAACAGTGTGATATGTTTATTGTGTTAATTATTACAGGAATAGCGAAGTGTATATTTGAAGTTATAAAGATAGTAATTTGTAAAGTTTTTATTAATATCCTTGTAAATATTATACAGCATTTTAATAACATAAAATTACTTAACATAACGTTAGTAATTATATTCGTAAGTTATAAGCAAAAATAAGTTGCCAATATAACTTCTTTTTATTGCAAGAAATAAGAGGAAAATGTACTATTTGTTCTATAAATCATGCTCAATGGTTTGTGTGCATTCAAAATGATGCAGATGCATAATTTTTGGAGTGACAGCAGTAAGACATTGATCGGTCGTCGGCAAAGGGTGTTGATTAAATGAAATGACGGCATGCACAGACGGAGAGCTGTGAAGGTCGGATCGGCCTGTAGAACTCCACTTCCGTAACCTAGTTCCGCTACCGGCCACCCATCTTTCTGTTCATCAGTTTAGTTTTGCTCTGTGTTTTATATAGACTGCTTTTATATCTGGTCATCATTTTAAATCCTAAATGTAATACAAGGTAAATGATTTAACATATGTTGTTGGTAACCAATAACATGATTTGTTTGATAATTTTTTCATTTATATTTGACATATGTTTCTTTGTATTCTCCTTTAAAGGACAAAGATTGTCAAAGATTGTTTTTATATATTATCCAAGCAGTCGCACTTTTGAAGTCAGACTCATGGAAGTCAGTTGTATGGTTATAAGAGATACAGTGCATTCAGTGGCAAGTCTAATAAATATTTATGACCTTTAATATTTATGATATTAAAAATATCATTAATAATGAGTGAATACACATGCTTACATTCTGTTAAAAAAATTAATTGTGTAAACGTCAAACTTTTAAAATTAGGCGGTTTTAACCTATTTGAAAGCATTACTCCCGATTACTAAAAACGGCAAATCTCAGTATTTGCTCCATAAGGAAGTAATTACTGCTCCTTTAGTTTAAAATTGATAAATACTGATTATTTGTATCCAATAAAGAATTGATTACAATATTTCTAATAACTTGTTGATAAGTGAAAGTAATAATTAAAATTTTTAGTGTGTTTAAAGTCTAATTTATATTTAATTATAATATAATTTTAATGGAACATTTGATTGTAATGATAATCAAATACTTTTTATTCATAGAAAATATTATAATAAAAAAAGTATATGAAAAATTTGAATTATTCAGTATGGCTAAGATTCTGATCCATTGGAGTCAATTAAGTGAGTTATATGTATCAATTTCTTTATTTCATCGTCAGCCTGCATAGAATACCCATAAAGAATAGCCAACATAATTTCCTAGTTTATTGTCCTGAAATAAATCAATTTCATTGTACATATGTCTAAATTTGTACTGAACCGTAACTTAATTATTACGATTCATTAAATATTAATTTAAAAATCATATATTTTTATACATACAAATTATATACATTATAGATTTTAGTAATTCATTTATTTAGGAAGGTTATAATCCAGCTGGGTTGAGCTTGGTTTTTTTATTGTTTCATTTAAATACTTTAATTTGTAAAATCACTTATAATTAAGTTTTTTTATATCAATGTGTGGTAAAATAATACAGAACGTTAAAAGTCTTTGTTTATAAAGAAACTGAAATAATTTTGTAGTAGACCTATATATTGGCAGATTTTCAATTGTTGTGTAAATGGGTCATCATGTATGAAATGCAATTATTCATTTAGAAGTGGACTGTCTATTAGATCAAGTAATATCATTAGTGAAGTAAGGTCATTTAGTTTTATATCAGTTGTGTAAGGTCAATTGGTTTTGTGTTAGTAGTAACTCTAGGCTCATAGTTTTGCTCATTCCCACTCAGTGTGCATTCCACAAATTTGTCATTAGATAAATATACTCATATGTTATGTAACGTTGTTTGAAAGTTTGAATTGACCTAGTAAGCAGGTATTGAGGTAGTTTTCAGTTTGGAAGGAGTGTGATGACCAGGCATGGTATATTTCTGGAAATTGCCAAGGGTCGATAACCTGTTTTCCATACTATTATTTTTTTAAAAAAAACTGAAATTATGATAAAACACTATAGATTATTTACAGAGAGTAATTTTATTTATTTAATTATATTGAGTAACATTTATTGGTTTTGTACACTTATTTTTACATATTTTAAGATAAATAAACTTATTATATGAAGATCATTATTTAAAGACTTTAGATTTGAAAGAAATTTAACATTACTGTGACGGACCGTCATTTTTTTTTAAATGTGTTCAAAAATATTTGTTCATATGCTGAACAAATATCCATAACAAGAAGTATATTAATAAAATGATCAAAGATTTAAGATCTGTTTGTAACTTTAAGGGAAACAAATCAACGTTTTAAATGAAATATTCCCAAATTTTTCAGACTAGCGCTCTCTTTTCGCATATGCACAAGTCAGCTTTTTTACTTCAACCTACCCAAGTGGATATCAAAAAAAAAAAAAAAAAAAAAAAAAACACAAAAGTTTCTGTTGGTTCTGAGTTAGTTTAGAAAGCTCGGCACCAATAAATCCCTTTTTTAGGGGGTACGTTATCTGTAAACATTCTATGAGATTTGGTAGACATTTTTCTAAAGAATTTTGAATAAAATCCCTGTGGTTGTGGCTCTTAGTAGACATTTAATATACAATCTGAGTAAAAATTTATCTTCAGTGTCAAAAAAAATAGACAATCTTTTTGACAAAAGAAAATAAATAAAAAGTTTTGTTTGTGAAACGTCTATAGGTTAGTAGAAATAACTGACTATTTATTATTTATAATATATTACTGAAGTTTATTATTTTTAAAGTGATTATTATTGTATAGTTATTATTTTCATTAATAATTTCTGGTGAAGGAAGTAGAAAGTAGATAAATAGTATTCATTTCCCTTAAGGAATTGAATTTTTTTACTTTTTGAATAAGTTTAATTATAAGAAAAAATAGATTAGTATAATCTGAAGGTGTGTTTGTTTGTTATCGGACTATTGAGATTTTCAAGAACTGTAAGTTAAATGTTAACAGTTATTCTTTCTAAATTCATGCAAACAACCATAAATCTTTCAGCATGATTCATATTCATTTTTATTTGATCGTTTGATTCTAACCAAGTGTGATTCATTTCAAATATAGCGAAGACACTCTACAATTCAAGAATGAAAAAAAAAATTGGTAATACAATACCCAGTATTTTTTTAAATAGTATTATCATTAATACCTAACCGAGGTGGGCAATTAAATAGTTTTGAAAGAAGTAAATGAGGAGTCTCACACCAGTTTGTTTTTATAACAACAACAATAATAGTATACACTAAAAATGTATTTTAAAATTAATAATTCATTAATCGTATTAATTGATTCCGACAATTACCACCAATACATACATGTAAACTTTTTTTAGTTCAAATTAAAAATAACCATATTGAACCCAAAATATTTTGTTCAAATGTTTTTGAAAACGTTTGATAAGTTTTCAAATTATATCAATTCAATTAATATTACAATATTAGTATCATCTAAGGATGATACTAGTTTAATAGACCATTTTATTTGATAAGTTTCTCCCAGTAAACACATGTCAGCATTTTGTTTGTTTTTTTTTTTCTCAAATTCAGAACGGATATATTAAACCCAAAACATGGATTGAAAATACTAACTTAACAGAACATTTTATTTAGTTTTAACGATTGATTCCAATGGATTTGATGTGCCCGGGTGTCGAACAGGTTTTCCACAAAATATGGTTTTATTAAGAAGTCAGAAAACTTACGTTTGGTAATTTTAGGTCTGTTCCTAAAGAATAAAGGTAACTACACAGAATCACAGTTTTACCAAATATGACGTTGGAAAAGTAATAATCCTTGTCCCATAATACTGCACAGAAGAAAATTAATTATTTTTGATCACTGAAGATAATTTTTGTATTAAACATCTTAAAATGATTTTTTGAACTTTTGCTATAGCTGAATGTTGATTCAACGTCTATTTTGGACTAATTCTTCCTTTGCTTCATATTTTTCTCACTGCTGACATCTAAGAATAGACTGATTACTTCAGTTGAGCAAAGTACACTTGAAGTCATTATGTGAATCATCATGTCATCCGTGTGTTTGTGTGTGTGTGTGTGTATCGTCTACACAATAAAGTACATCTCCTATAGTCGACGTGTTTCGAATCATCAACATTCATCCTCAGGACGTGAGTAACTTCTTGGATGAATTATCTGGTTTATTATATATACACGGAGAAGATAGAAGGGGGTAGTTTTCCTTCAAGTTTAAGAAAAGCTGGGCGTTAATCCTATGGGGTGAGTGGCCTCTCGGCCTGAGGCACTACCTGTTAGAGTTTCTGGATGCCCTTGATGTGAATTAAACAGCCTCAAAATAGGACTACTGTTTTCAACTTGAATATTTTGAAGTGGCTTCAGTTTTTGGATTAATATAGCCTCTAAAATTCTTAGTTTATGGTGTTTACTTTCTTTTTTTATTATTTAAGTATTTGTAACCAGCATCTCTCAGGTAAATTTAACATTATGCTTGTCTTGCATATGTTTCTGGGTGCTCCGGCCATTAGGTACATGGTGACCCTTCTTGATAGGGAAGTGGTAGTAATACCAATATACGAGTGTTTTTGGGTTTCACAGTCCCCATTCGTACATGTATACTCGTACACTAGATTTTCCTTTAAAGATGAGCTTTTGTCAAAAGACAAAATTACCTTTATATTTAAGAATATATTTATTTTAAAATATTTAAATTGAAATATATAACTCATTTATTATATAAATAAACTTATTTATATAATGGATATTATAAGTACCTATAATGACATCATCAAATACATATTATTAATATTTTGACAGGATCCAGAACAAGAGATGCGGTGTCTGGCTATTTAAAGACCACAGGGAAAATTTCCAATTAACAGTGGCTGGCTTTAACAGAAAAGGAAGTAAGTAATAGCTATTCAAACTTTTCAAATTCTCCTTATATAGTTTTAAAAGTGACATTATTTTATTAACTTTGATAGTTTTGATCATTAGAAATTATTTGCTATATGTATTTACCTTTTAGTGCTGTTCTAAGGTGGTAAGTGTGCATTTTTTGTTAGTTGTTATTCTTGATCAAGCAAATTTATGAGTTTATTTTTCGTCGGGAATCCCAAATTTTAGGTTCATTAATTTTATCAGAGTAATGGTTTTTAACGAGTACCTGCCATCATATAGGCAGTAGCCTTACGACTTCCCCATGGGTCAGAGCACACAACTTTTTCTACCATTTAAATGAAAAATGTTATGTGTTCGCCAAGAATAGAAGTTCAAATTGTCAATATGTTGAACTTCATCTAATCCCACTCCTAATAGAAACTGCGTATGAAAACATGTTTCCAGTTATCCCTGAAAACTGACAGGGAAGAGTTTATTTCTGAATATTCTAACAAATGGAGTAGTCTAAAACACAGCTGAGTTTGTTTGCTCCAGACCGTAGTGACAATACCATGCAGTAAAGGCAACAGTGATCAGGGATAATTATAAAATATATTAATTTCAATTTTAATTGTGTCTGTAAGCTCTGTTTGTTTCTTCTCTATTTGTCTGCAGTTGTTGTACTAAATTCAGGCTGATTGATAGGTTGTTGCTAACCCCGGTACTTGGCAGTTTTACTGTAACTATGAAAAAAAATCTGGAGTGGCCTACACTCAACTTTACTATAAGTAAGCTTAACATCAAACATCTTGTTTATATAATATGAAATGTCCTATTTAGGTATAATAGAAATGTCTAAATGTGAGAGGTGTATTAGTCTTTCATTACTGGGGGTATTACAGATAGTGATTGATCCGTTTATCAAAATATATGCTAATTTTTGTATACCACACCATTGATGCGTATCATATCATTAGTATAACTATAGAAGTAATAAATTTTTGAAAAGACAGAGTGTAGATTTCGTGTTACGAAATAATCTCTTACAGGAGAACATGGTTTTTGTTGCAATAGTCAGAGGATCTCTTACATAGTTTATCTGACCTCCTTCTACATTAAATATTTAAGAAAAATTCTCCCATTTAAAACTTGAAAATATTCCCATTTTTTTATAAAATGTCAGAAACATTAAAGAAAAAAAATGTTGATTTCAGATAATTTTTAATTTAAGATGTTTATCATTTGTCCAAGAATGTTTTCAATTTTGAATTATGTTTTTCATGTTTGGTTTTTCATAAAATTATTATTCTGGGAATTTTGTGGCTTTCTAGTATTTAATAAAATTGCTTTTCTTTCCCATAGTCCAAAATTCAATTTACTCTGAGCAAATGTTTTTCCTGCGTGCTGTACTCTGTTATAAGGTTGCTGTAAAATATTGAGAAAAACTGTATTAGTAATTAGCCAGTTTTACATACTCAAATCAAATTCAAAGCCGGCTTTCAGTATAATTTAAAACTTTTATAGCTGAAAGCTTGAAATTTTTGAAAATAATAGATATGAACTCTTAGACTAGAATAGTAAAAAAAAAACTGGATATTTGCGAGCAACATAACAGAAAAGAGTCCAGAAAACAAAGAACTTTACATCTGATATTAAGTTTTGTTCAAGGGTGCAACAAATAGATTGATTAGAGTATTGATACAGTATCGCTTTCTCAAGCTTTCAGATTGAATTATAAGTCAAAATTTTTTCATTTATTGAAAAAAAATTCCTGTTGTTTTTAAAAATCTGAGGATTTTTTATTTATTGCTTTTTTAGCCTCAAGGTGATACTAAAATTTCAAGACTCTAGAATTAGTAGTTTAGGAGAAAAAAATATCTGGACATACACGCACACGTACACACTCACACACACACACACACACCACACACACACACACACACACACACACACACACACACACACACAGACCATCGGAAAAACTTATAACTCGAATTCTGGGACCCTAAAACATATAATTCCGTCAAAATCTTGAGATCGAATTTTTTCACGATCGCCATACTTTACTTATAGTAATGTAAAAACCCATAAGGTTTTCGCTAATATCGGTATGTTAAAATTACTAAGGTGGATTTGTTAAAATAACTACAATGAACAAAATGGGGTTTATTTTACAACTAGTACGTGAAAATAATTAATATGATTTCTTAAAATAGCTGCAAGGAGTACGACCATATTTACTCTCGTATGCTAAATGGTCTAAAATGTTCATTTTTGACAAATTTGAATGTCTTTCTAATGGCTACAGTGTTCATAATCAGGTTTGCTCCTACATGAGTATTTTGAAACTACTAAGGAAGTATTTGAATATATCAGTAAAGTATGTGTAACAATTATGTATTTCATGAGTCGTTAAAGTTTATGTTACCTATAGATAAGGTGGAAGAGATTGGTATTGTAGAAGTATAAATGAAAAAAAATATTGTTAATAAAGTATCATAATCATGTAACAACATAATATACAAATGCTATAAGAAATTGTGTTGTAAAAATATGCGCAACGTAATATAAAATAATATGGTGCAATAATATGGTGGCCATAGATGATTGCATTACTTTGCAAGAAAAACATGTATCTCAGTAAATGGAATATATACATGAAATTTTGCATCGAAAGGGAACATGTACTTCATTCAATACATATTTATTTTATTAGCAAAAAGTACATGTCTGTTCAAGTCAATGTAGTTGTTTACCCTTTCATAAAAAGGATCTCGCCCATAGTTGCATTAATTAATCAGTAGGATGAATGTTGAAAATAAACTAAAACTGACAGAATAAAGTCAACACTGAATTCATGTTTTCATGAGATAATTTACTGAGAGTTTAATTATTAAGTGTAGCTGCTGCTCCTTCATTGTTGTTGACAGTTTTTGAAAACTAGCGTTAAGTTAAAAACAAAAACTTACCCAAGTAAATATTGTTTTATTTCATAAAGAAATACAAATTTTCATCAAAAACAATTGCTCTCTTCAAGTTTGTTATATTAAACATTCAACATAAAAGTTTCGAAAATAAAAGAGGACCACTATTTTTCTTTTACGGGTGTTTCCAAGAAAAGAATTGGTAATTGTCGTAATGAATGAATCATAATATATATGCATGATTAAGATAATTTATGATATATATATATATATACCAGTAATATGTTATTTAATTGCAATATGTTACATAAACATCTAATATATTATATACTTAGTGTTTCACTATTCATGTTATTTTATTTGTATACACCATATTTAATTAATATACATCGTAAATTAAATAGCAAGAATAGATCCCACTGAAAACTTCTCAAAATTGGACTAGTGATTAAATCTATAATAAATTACCGTGTATAATTTCAAAATAAAATAAAACAGGAAACTTATATCTCAAACATTTCTCATATAAAGAACAAAATCGAATTGGTAAATAAAATAAAAATATTACTATTAACAAAAACAAAATACCAGTATTATTCGATATAGAGAAAAATTATAAAAAGACTTCAACTTTATTTATAAAATCTGATTTGTGGGTGATGCATTTTTAATATGCAATAAACAATAGTAATGTTGAAAAAGTAGGATCAATAAAAACTATGTGAATTCTGTCTACCAACAAATAAAATGCACACATGAACAAGGGAATGATAATGAAATAAATTAGTCAGATATAGCTATAGAAAAATGTGGTGATAAAGTAAAATTTAGAATGTACTGCAATCCAACAGCAAGGGAATGAAAACTATTCATTACGCATCCCTACATCCCCAGCTCAAAAACTATTCATGTTTAGATAAATGGTAGGCAGATTAGTAAACGTTTCCTTATCTATATTAATATACAGTAATGAACTTAAAACAATAAAAGAAACAACAAAAACAACGACGGATTTAATAAAACGATAATAATATATAATAATAATATAATAACAATAAAACAATAATATATAAAATAATTACTAATGGAACACAAAGAAGGAGAAATAGTAATAAGTAAGGAAAGCAGTCTTCAGATATAAGAAAAAACTGAATAACTTTTACATATATTGGAAAAGCGAAAATTGGACTAAAAAATATAATTAAAAAGAAAACTATAAACGATACACGGTCATCAACCGAACAATACGGAGAACTCGATGGACCTGCTTCATAAAGGATGTAAAGGAATAATAAAGGAAATAACGTAAGCATCGGAAATATTTAATCAGAAAACATTTCATAAAATCAGTATATTTGAACAAACGGACAACCAACAGACGTTATATTTATACTACTGATGAGCTAGGAAAAAGACAGACAAGGACTTATTTACCAACAATCTACCAACAATCCTTTATTTGTTGGTAGATAGAATTCACATAGTTTTTATAGGTCCTATTTTTTCAACATTACTATTGTTTATTACATATTAAAAATGCATCACCCACAAATCAGATTTTATAAATAAAGTTGAAAACAAAGATTTTAGATACAACTAAAATTGATATTAATATATGCTTTGAAAATAGTAAAGACGAAAAAAATCGAATATTTGGTCATGCTATAGTTAATTGTATAAGTTAATAAATAGTTAGCATGGATATAGATATATAAATATAGAGTAATTTTTTGAAAACTACTTCAAGTGTGACACTGGGAAATGGACATTAAGGACTGAATCCTGTTGGGTGGGGAAGAAAACTTACGAAGTGTGATGAAACATTCTTCCGTAGTGATAAAAAGAATAATACTGCTTTCATAATAGTTTTAAGTAACTCTTTTACGACCTATATGAATTCCTAAAATGTTATGTTCATGTTTTTCTGTACTGACCTTTCTACCAAGAATTTAGCATTGCCAAATATTTCCTTTAGATCTGACTCCTTAAAATCAAATTTCGTTCCGTAAATCAAACAATCGTAGTAACATATGTTTCTTATAAATTGCTAAAGAAAGGTCAGATCTTTAATTAAATACTTTTTACTTTACTATAAGTAAAGTATAGTGATCGTGAAAAAATTCGATCTCGAGATTTTGACGGAATTACATGTTTTGAGGTCCCAGAAGTAGTTTTAAGAAGTCTTTTCGAAGATGTCTGTGTGTGTGTGTGTGGGTGGGTGCGTGGGTGGGTGGGTGAGTGTATTAGCATTGCTTGTTACCACGCCACGGTCCAGAATCTTTGATGGATCCAGTTCATATTTTACACAAAATTGGACCCTATAAAGAAGAAGATCCCTATTGTTTGGGAAGAATTATGCATGATGGGAAAGTCACTTTTTTTTGCCAAAAACAGTTTTCTAGAAAACATTAATTTCTCCTAAACTAATAACCCTAGAGTTTTGAAATTTTGACATTCTCTTTGAGGTTACAAATGCAACAAACGAAAAATATATTCAGAATTTTAAAACAACAGGAAATTTTTTTTTCAATAAAATGTAAAAATTTTGACTTATAATTCAATCTCAAACCTTGTGAAAGCCATACAAGCCATACTATTTGACGGATCAAAATGAAACTATGCCTAAAAATAGAACATTATAAGGAGAATGAGTTGAGATATTTTTTTCAAAATTACATTCGTTAAAGGGGCGTTACAGGACGATTTCCGTTTTTAGAAAATGTTTTTTTGACGCTAAACGGCTCATTAAAAAATAATGGAAATTTGACCAAAAATGGAACGAAAAATTAGCAATTCATAAAAAAAAATCATGAAGTTTCAATTACGGGAAAGAGCAATAACGCTATAAAAACTGTTTGTTTATCCTAGACTAAGAGATCACCTGCTATACTTGTCGAATTTTTATATTTTTACTTTACTATAAGTAAAGTATAGTGATCGTGAAAAAATTCGATCTCGAGATTTTGACGGAACTACATGTTTTGAGGTCCCAGAAGTCGTTTTATGAAGTTTTTACGATGATGTCTGTGTGTGTGTGGAAAGAGGAAGGAAAATGATCTTATTAAATACTAAGAAGCCATAAAATTCCCAGTATAATAATTCTATAAAGACCGAAAATGTAAAAGATAATTCAAAATTGAAATCTTTCGTTTAGAGATTAATAAATGTAATTATCGTACATCTTTAATTATAAATCATCTTAAATCAACATTTTTTCTTCGATGTTTATGATGTTTTTCAGAGAAAATAAGGGTATTTTCCTGTTTTAAATTTGAAAATTTTACTTTAATATTCAATGTAGAAGGATGTCAAGTAAACGATGTAAGAAATCCACTGGCTATTTGAACAAAAGCCATGTTCTCTTGTAGGAGAATATTTCGTATCAAGAAATGTTTACTTTGTTTTTTCAAAAATGTTATTACTGCTGTAGTTATACTAATGAAGTTATCTGCATCAGCTGTGTGATATACAAAAATAAGCTTATATATTGATATGTCCTTCAATCACTATCTGTACTACCTCAGGAATGAAAGACTAATAATCATATCCCATTTAGATGTTTACATTATGCTTAAATGAGACGTTATATATTATATACTCAAGAAATTTGATATTAAGTTACTTATAGTAAAGTTGGGTGTAGGCCACTCCAGATTTTTCATAACTCTTTTAGGACCCAACGTGCTAAAAGTTTATTTAACACAAGATCTTCTGTAATAATGGCAAATGCTGAGCTATCTAAAGTTCTAACTTTATTGAAAACTTCATCAGTAGTATCAGGTTTTCTTCATTTAGATTCTACACAATCTTTAAGTTTTCTCACATAGTTTTCATACTTATAAAATGGTGATCGGCAGCAAATATTATAAGGAAATTTCTTACGTATCATAAAAGTTTAAAACTAGTAGAAGCATTACATTTTGACAGGTATTTTTCTGGTATCAGTTTCTCATAATAAAAACCCAAGTTTCTTAGTATCTTCAATTTAGTACTGACTGCTTTGGTAACTCCGTTTTCAAAAGCATACTTTTATATCAACTAAATTTATTGTGGGCTCATTCACAATAAACTCTGGATGAGAAACTTTTCAATATGTACCCATTTCTATAATACTAAAAATAACTTTCATAAAGATCATACCTCTAAAAATATTTTGAACTTTGATATGAATATTTTAATATTTAAACTTACTTATAATAGCTGTAGCAAACCTCATTTGTCTGAAACTATCATAACGATTGTGTATCTGATGCCTAGCTTGACATTCAAACACTATGAGAGACAACTTGTATTGTTAATTAAGAGATCGGTAATGGTTCTGTAGTAGATTTACTATATGCAAGATAGCAACTCATGGTATCAACGTTGCATCCATCTGAATACCTAAAAGACAGCTGTAATTTCTTGTAGCCCTTTTGTTGGCGCAGCATCCAATCTATTTTTTTCTTTGTTACTCTTAATCTCTCATGTCCAAACTAACCTTCCTAATATAACCTAACACCTTGAACCCATCTAAACACTTAAAGACGTTAGGCTTATCGCTGCAGCTACCATCCATAACTTAAGTATATGAATATACCTCTTAATTCCCATGAATACTTATTAGTACGATTCTCATTTACTACAGGATTCACCTAATAAAAACTGAACCAATTATTCATCTTTAAACTTTGAAGCTTGTTATTAAAATTATTTGAAATATTTGAATAGTGTTTATTTTTTCGTGTATAAGTCAAGTGTTAATTATTATAAATTTTTTATTTCAATATAACGTAGGCCTCAGTAGTAGTAGTAAGTGAATAAATGTTCATTAGCTTTATATATGGATTTTAATTACTGTGAAAATGAAAAATTGAATTACAAGTGCCACTTATTAGAGTAAATCCACTTAAAGAATTTACCTTTATGCTTTATTAGGATATCTGAAAACTACCTTACTAATATATATATTTTACAGTACATATGAAATTCTTTACTCCTAACACTTTTTTGCTAATAAGTACGATAGGGTACAGTATAAATATAGTAATACATGGGCTTTACAAGTGGTCTGACAGATTTGCCAGATCACTTGTTGATGTGGAATTCGAGTGGAGAACATGACATTATCTCACTTTGCCCACACCCTACTTAGAGTGTTTCTGAATATCATCAATACAAAGTGACTCATATAAATCCTGTAGAAAAAAACAAAACTTCTTACGTTCCATTATACACTGTTATTTATGAAACCGCAATACAGAATACTAACATCCCATTGGCTAGGCTTTTGCCCCCTCTTTAATGTATAAAAACCACAAATTAAAAATAAAATTAATAATGAATAAAAAATATAAAAGATAATAATATCAAAATAAAATAATAATTATATATATATAATAACAAATAATATAAAAGAATGAAAGAATAAGTAGTAAACAATAACAAGTAGTAAAAACATAAAATATAAATAGTAAAAAATTAATTGTAGAAATTGAAGTCAGGAGGAGAATGGGCTTCAAAGAGACAAATATGTCTTTTCTCTGAACCTCTTAAGGTTGTGTCAAGGATCTGTTCAGAATTTTGATTGATGATTTGAACACGGAAAAAATCATTAAAACAAGTCCATAGTAATTAGCATGGATAGCAACATGTAATTTATTTCACTGACCAACGAAAGCCCTGTGACGATTTGTACTCAGGCTCAGAGTGATGGAGGTAAGACTAACGTAAAAAATATCACACTGGGTACAGTCAAAACCCTGAATGCAGTTGCAGGATATGTCGGAGGTGCGAGGAGGACGTTAATAGGTATGCTTAAGTAGGTCCCTCGTAGTGAATTTTCCCCCATTTTTTTACTCAAGTGTCTGACAGTCACCTTACTTTTCTGGATACGATAACTTCAAAATAGTTGCTCTTTTACTTCGGTCAATGCCAAACATTATAATAATTTTCATCTCGCGCATGTCAAAAAAGGTATTTCCAGCTTTTTGGAATAAATTTGCAGTCTTTTGATTTTTTTCTGACTGACCACCACATTCAGTTTTATTTTTTTTTTATTTTATTTGCATAAACTCACAATAATGTAAATATACCATTGCCAGTGACATTGATAACACAGATATAGGAGGGAAGGAGCAATCCAGTGTTTACACTTCCTGGTGTGGGATCTGAGTAATAATGCTATATTAAATTAATCCTGGTATAAGAAAGAGGAAAAAAGAAAAACATCATTAAGAACAGTTCACAGTAATAAGTTCTTGGCATATTCATTTCACAGGTTATTTCGGATTTTTTGGAATGTTGGTAAATGATATTGTAGGATTAAAGGATTACTGTTGTTAGGAAGTCTTATTGTAGAACGATTTATATCAAGATATTGCTACTTGTTGAACTATTGGCAACTTCAGGTAGAAATAAATTGTTTGGTTCGGCGTATAGAAGGGTTGATGAAGAATTTACGAAGCATTTTCGTTTGAAGGACTTGCATCCTTGGATTTAAAAGTAAGTTAGCTGCACTGATGAAATACCTCTTCAAGGAGACCACATCAGTCGTTACCTGTCTTTGGAGCGACTCACAACTATGTTCCTCATAACGAGGCAATCGAAATGGAGTTGTGAGTTTCTGTAATTTGTTTTATGTGTGTTATTTTTATAAATTTATTTTATTTAGTTCGTGGAATGGTTTCATTTAATTGGTTTTATATATATATTCAGGTAACTCACCACAAATTAAAGAAGATAGTCGCTCTAAGGCCTTTCGCTTTCACATCGTCAGAGAGCAAAAGACGTGAAATTTTTGCTCTCTGACGACGTGAAAGCGAAAGGCCTTAGAGCGAATATCTTCTTTAATTTGTGGTGAGTTACCTGAATATTTATATCACGTGTTATTGTGACAATTTTCTATATATATATAGATTTATTTACCACAATGAAAACAATTTTTGAAACAATGCTCTAAGGCCTTTCGTTAACACTTCGTCAAAGAGTGCTAATATATGAATATTATGCTTATTTGAGCTTATTGACAAGGTGTTTCCCAGAGTTCAAGATGTACTATCTATTCAGAATAAATGGCTTTGTGAACGAGCAATGCTCAAGCCTTACTAATGAACAGTCAGGAAAAATCAGCAAACATGTTCTTACGCTATATCAACCCGAAGATAGAACTTAAAAGTCAGTAAAGAGAGAGATTAGTAATGAGGAAGTAGTTTATTATCCAACTGAATTTCTTGACTCCGTGACTGCTCTTGGACTGCCTGCTCATCAGTGAAAACTTCAAGTAGGAGCATCATCATGCTGAGATTTAGTATCAGTAACAAATTTCATGTTACGCAACTTGAGTGCCCCGGGAAATGTGCAACTCGGAGTTTGTGCTCTGCACAGATGTGCCGTAGAGGCGGCCATCATGACTGGGTGTGGAATGTGGAGTCTGTGTGTATACCACCCATACCATTGATTCCGAGCCACTGTCTGTTTCCGTTGAAATGATTGCAAAGTCCTGTCAGAGTCTATTTCGCAATGACGTTAACTAAGTCACAAAGGGAGACTTTATCTAACGCAGGAATTCAAGTTAGCGAGACCAAGTTTTTCTCACATGGTCAACTATAGTTTACTTACTCAAGAGTCAGAGGTTCCAACTGTTTGTTCTTTCGTGAACCTGAAGGACAGGCAGCTAATGTGGTGTATACAGAGGCATTTGTTTAACACTGTACTCATAATGGTATTTTCTACTACTCTATAATTTCTAATTATAGTATTAGTATAATACTATAATTGATATTTTGGAATAACAAGTATAATAGAATTTTTGATTCCGTCAAAGACGGGTACGTTTTCTAGTAATTAATACAAAAAAAAAATTACAAGGGTTGGGTGCCGTGGTAACAGGAAGTTGGGCGATATGAATTTGTAAGAAGACTTTGTTGGGTTTTTGGTTGAACCAACATTTTCATATTTTAAATGACATATTCGTATATACACCGCATACGTCTATAGCAGAAGAGTAATTAAGAAATATATTCTTATAGACATTATTGGTTAAATGTGCGTTAAAAAAGATGTAATTAGAAATGATTTTTATGTATTTTTAATTTATTAAATACACCAGTTTATAATTACTAATGATATGAATGAGTTATCGAACTAAAAAATTTTTTATTTACCTGGTGTTTATTCTGAAAACTTTATATAATTATGCTTGAATATTTAAAAAACATGCTTGATAAATATTTCAATTGAAGGAAATAAGCATGAAATTAATTGATTTATTGATAAAAACATATATGATAAATTACTATACTACATTATACATCTAAAAACATCTTTGATTTCAGAAACGGAAAGTGAAGTAAGGGAGGCCATAGAAAAGTTTATTGAAGGAATTTTGGGAGGTACACTGGATGAGGTTCAAGTAAGCAAAATGTTCCTGCACCCTTCTTGTAAGTAACAAGGAATTAATAATTTTGCTGTATTTATTAAATATTTACTGCTTAGAAGAAATATCATTATAATTTTAGAAATAGAATTAACTGATTTCACTGAAATGTAATCACTGTTATTACCACGTTAATAATTTTTGAAGGAATGTGTAATTTAATACAATACATGACATGACGACATGACATGAATAATACATGTATATGACGATCAAGCCATAATGTTTGACGGATGGAAATGAAATTATACCTAAAACTAGAGCATTATTTGGGGGAGAGTTGAGGTATTTTTTTATAAATTAACTTAAACAAAAGGGTGTTAGGTTTAATTTTATGTTTTTTGACGCTAAACAGCTCATTAAAAACCAATCTAATTTCACAAAAAATTAGTGAAATTAGTGGTGTGATGGATTTGTCTAACAAAATGCTCCTATCAATTTCCGCAAAGGTTCATGAAGCTATAAAAACTCAATATTATCCTGGACTAATGCTTCACCTGCTATATTTGTCGGATTTGTTTATATTTATTTACATTGACTTAGAAATTTGTTTAGAGAATGGTTGAAATGAAATTGTTGTTTAGAGGTTTATTGAAGGAATTTGAAATAATTTAATGACTTAATATGATATTCAAGATGAATAAAATTCTCACATGTAAGAATCAATCAATCTTGATTGATTGAAGGAATTTCAATCAATTTAATGACTTAATATAAGATGTAAGATGAATAAAATTTTCACATGTAAGAATCAATCAATCTAGAGTATTAAATCAATCAAAGCCATTCAAACATGTAATTTCTTATGTTTTCCATGGTATGATGGATTTGTTTAACAAAATGTTCTTATCAATCTATAAGTTGCACCCTTCAACAAAACTTAATATCAGATTTAGATTTCATATTTGGTGTTGTGGTATCCAAAAAAGTTGTAACATATCACTATCATACCGTACATGCAGAATATTATGGACCAAGTTAACAGATTTAGCATTACCAGCCAATATGATACTGATAATGTGATCTCAAAATATTCGAAATAAATATTGATAGAAGTTGGTAATCATAATTTACCATTACCATGCCCAACATTTTCTATAAAATCATACTTGAAAGGAAAAATAACTGTTTAATTTGCACAATCAAATTAAATCTAGAAGAACTGAACAGAAACAGGTTAGCTTTGAGAATGTTTGCTTAGATCTGTTGATATACAAAGATAACTGTAACGGAACATTAATGTTAGGACACTATTTTTTACCACTCTGTGTTTTCAGTGATAACATAGTTATTTAAATCTGCAGTGAATATGCTTCTCTTGTATGCTTCCCTGTAAAGTTCTTAGAGTTTTTCAGTTGTCAGTTCATTTATATCATCTTCGACCAATTCCTCCACATTGTCACGTCTACATCCAAACCGATGGACTTCCCCAGGAATACAATATCATCTATCGCTGTATGTTCCGTGTCAAAGTCTTCAAGGTATTTTAACTGTCATACAGTATTGCCACATATTTTTCCAGGCAGAGTTCTATGTCCTGAAGGAAATTTACCTACGAGCTCCATCTTTTATTTTTAAGCAATGAAGAATATTGAAATAGTTCTACCAAAGTCCCTGAGCGTTAGACCTGTGTTAGAGGTCACTTCAAATTGCCTTGGAAAAAGTTTTTGAAGTTTAAAATGACCTGATAATTCATGGGTTGGATTAGATGAATGGTATTAGGGGGCATAACCTGACTTGGATGAAGCTGTATTCACCCATCACTTCCTTCACATCTGGAGGGTGAGCAGGAGGGTTGTTCATTATCAGAAGGACCAGTGCTTAGTTTTCCTCTAGTACTCTAGACTATCCGAATTCCGAGGCAACGTAGGAACGACGAGTTGAATTTCACTTGACCAAGTTGGACGAATTACGAGCTTTACGAATAGAGGGGTGAAAGGGTTTTAATAGATTTGTAAAAAATAGTATCCAAATAGGTGGTAACATGTTTACTATTTCACCGTACGCACAAAAAAATATTATGGACCAAGTTAAGTGATTTAATATTGCCAGGTTTTCCTCGAAAAACACAGTGTAATATCTTTTGTAATATCTATGTAATATCTTTTTTTCCAACAAAAAGATATTACATAGTTCTATAATTGATGACTAAGTCAGTTATCATCATCTTGTAGTCGTGATTAATATCGGATGTTTATTCCCCTAGTTAAAAGAATTTGCTCTACTGTCTACCTGGAAATCGAACCTGACCTGTTATTGAATGGCTTGGCTTAACTGAACTTTCAGTTCAACTTGATTTGATATTAATTGCCCACTTCTTCTTTAAATTATTATATCCACCATTGACTTAAAGTAAAAATTATCTCTTTTTTTATTGACGAATTATGTTTGATATAATGTCATCTCTCTTGTCAATTTAAACTTGCGAAACAGGTGTGAAAGAGTTTTAGGGGCCCCTCCTACAAGGTGCATTGGAAGTTTTCTCGACAAGCAAGTCGTAGTTTTAGTAATATATGAGTTTTTTTGGGCTTCCAAGATTCTAATAAGACGCATGGACTCATATATTAGGTGTTTTTTTTTAACTTAGGATCCTTAATTGCTCACGTATATATCAAATTTCTCACCTATCGACTTTGGTAATAGATTATAAGGGTGATGATATCTTCAGGATAACGTCATTTTACATTAATTTTTTCTCATTTTCTTAAAATCTTTTCTCAGTGTTATATTGCATTCATTCATTAATCGATTTACTTCAAAGCATTATTGAAAAAAGAGCTTTTGTACCATTTGAATATGAATTGTGTCATTTGTAACATTGTAGTCATGAGTGTTGTTATAATATGAATACTGGCCTAGGATTTCATCAAATTATTATCTGTTAGTTGGGATCTAGGATCTCATCTAAAGTTTGTTTGGTGGAGCAAATATTTTGGTGGAGTGATTCCCTGGTTGACGCTGTCTTATATACTGTATGATTAAGATACCTGTAGGCTAGTAATAAGAAATCAGTAGTATGATTATATCATTGACAGCATTCACACTTTTCATTTAGGTAAGATCTAATGTTATTGCAGAACTATCCCTAGAGAATTAGAGAGTTGCTACAGGATATTAATGACTTTTATAAGAGGAAACTATGGATAATATTACATGGCAGGTTGCAGTAGAATGAGATACCGCTGTAGGATTGCTGAGTGCCTGGAGTCAAAATCAAACTGGTGTTATTGTAGGAAGTTAGGTGAATCTGGAACCAAACCTTTATCATCAAGAGGGAAAAAAATAGAGAGATTAACCACAATGTGTTCGCAAATATATGTACTTCAAAATAAAAAAGACTGTCGAACATGACTTAACACCACTAAACTACATAGAATAAAGAATAGGACTTACTGCACTAGGATCGATATTTCAACAATGTAAGAATATTTCAAATAAGTAAGTAGGGAAGGAGAAACAAGAGAGATTTGTTCAGACTGGCAGATTGTAACTGAGCGGTTTGGCTCACTATATATATATATATATATATATATATGACTGGAAGCCAGTCGAAACATGTCGGTTCCAACTTAATTAACATTCTCCAACGTTTGGATGAAGGAAAGAAGAAGGTATTCAGGAACCTTGAAAAACTAGTGAAGAAAATGACATCAGCGAAATACGGTCAGCTGTTCAACGAAATATATATATGTGAATTAAACACCACAATAAACAAATATGCATATATTAATTACAATGCTCTAACGTTTTTTGTTACAACATCATCAGAGAGCTAAATGAACAAAAAAAAAATATAATAACAAGTTAACCTGGTTAATTGACGTCTTCAGGATTGCTGGCATTCCTGTCTGAATTTAATGTTCCTAAAATTGAAGGAGTCTTGATCTGCTTACTTATTTCTTTTATTAATATTTCATCTAGTTTGTAAAGTCCAGGACTATTGTTAATTAAATTTCCATAGAAGTTATTTATGAGTGCACTTTCAATAATATTTCTCCTCCTTTCTATTAATTAACTAATAATTAAATTAATTAATTAAGTATTAAGTATAATATTTTAAATATTATTTTTGCGTATAATTAGTATAATTGCGTACAATTAGGAAATGTTACCCATATTATGGAAAGAGGTAATGTTACCCATACATACCCATGTTGCAGATGGAGGAGAAAAACATATTGTAAGATTGAGAGCTTAATTGTTTGGTGTGGCTCGAAGAAGTAAATGGAGAAATGAAATATACAAGATAGGATAACAAACATGATAGTTGAAAAAAGATAGGGAGAAACCGAAAAAGAATAACAGTGCCAGGATATAGAGAGTGTGTGTGTTAAATTTGTGTGTGTATTTAACTATCATTAATAGTACTAAAATTTAAATTATATTCATTTAAATATTTAATTTAATATTTAATGAGCTGATCAAGCATAACAAGTGTATTGTTTTCATTTCAGATGATGATTTGATCAGCAAGTACGAAGAGAAGCTATCGACATTGTTGTCCAGACTCACTGCATCCCTCCACCTCATATCAGATGGTCAATTAGAATTTCTTATCAACTGATTAACTCATAAACCTGCTAAAGCTTTCTGTATTACATCTTTGTTTGAAATATTTAAAGCTCATTTGACAGATCTTAAACAAAAGTTTGCAATAACTGCAACTACAAACTTGGTCATAGTTGAATTTGAAATATTTTCCAAGTTTGCAATTAGATTAAAATTTCACAACGAAGGATTTTTCATTTAATGTGTTCCATAAAAAAAAGATACACTTTTTTTAAAATAAATATTTCAAATTAATTATTTTCATTAAATAAATTAATATATTTTAATATTTCTAATTATGTCTGATGGGCTAATCAAAGGCGTTGATTAACAAAGCAACTATTGTACGATCCCTTTGCTACAGCCCTCAATTAAGCAAATGATCGAACATTATTTTTTAAATTTTAAAACAGAAACTCTGAAGTTAATTTAAGTAAACTGCACACACAAAGAATTTGCCTACAAACTGAAATATGTGTAAGAGAATATTGTATGAAGATTACCATCGTAATTTGTAAAAAATTGTTATTAATTGAAAGTTAAATTTAGATTTTTCCGAAATTATTTCTAGAATTTTTCACGTATATCAATCAACATAATTGACTGGATGATATATAATAGGAAAATAATTTGAAGTAAGTTTGAACTATGTTGAATGAAAGATAATCCCAATAGCCAATCTCAGTTATTTAGTTTTTCTTTATTGGTTAATTGGAAATAGTAAATAACTAACGACCAACGTTATGTAAATTGAGAGATGGAAATTTTACCAAAGTTAAACAGTACACTATTATTAAATGGCGATTGATGTTTGTGTTACCTGCAATTACAATGTTGATGCGTTGATTACAGGTAAAACTGGGAAATATAGGAGTGGAAGAAGCTCATCTGTCAACTCACTCAGAATGAGTACCGGAGCCGAGTTTCGCTGGGGGCGGTGCTTTGGTATGGGAGGGCGTTAACGCAAAAAGGGGCGGTTGGGGGGCGGTAACGCAATAATAGGCGGTTGGGGGGACGACAGCAGCCGTAATTGATACAGTACTTACACCATCATCTCACACTGTTAGCGGTAATCATTAAAAATGGGGGCCAGGTGAGCTCAGTGGCAACGCGCTCGCCTCTGAACTGGTAGGTCCGGGGCAAATACCCACTCTGGCCCTCGATTTATTCACGTGGGAGGTAAATAACGTCCCTCGGAGACGACGTTAAACCGTCTGTCCCCAGTCAGGTAGTCGTTAAAGATACCTACTCTAAATACATTTCAGTTGTGTAAAATTTAGGAATTGCAATGTAGAATCAATGGGAGATGGTGTAATATTCCCTGGAGAAACCAGAATCGGAGGGCTGACTGTATCAGTTTCTCAGCTCTCTACAAAAAAAACATCAAAAATCATAGAAATAATATAAATATAAATATAAAATTTCAAATGATATGCTATAGTACTGCTAGCTCAGCGAGAGAGGGTTTTGTCTCTCGATCTTGTAGCTCCGGGGTTCTATTCCCAGCATAGCGATATTTTTGAAAAAAATCCTATGTACTGCCACATTATCTCATGGGTAGTAAATCTCGAAAGCGTACAGCAGGAGTATTCTTAAGCTTACGAATTTAGCTTGCTGTCAGATGTATCCACTCTACCGGCAAATCTGTTCTTCTCGTTTATGTACGTTTTGTCAAAGATATAAAGTTGGTTCAAACACAAATGATATCAAAGTCAAATCTGCTATCCTTACCTTCCTGCCAAAGTGTAAATTATTCAAACAAAACTTAGCCCGTTACGAACACTACCAGTTTCCAAGCCTCAGTGAATTGGATAAAGAAAAGAGTATATCAGATGATGACCTTCAAGTTTATTGCACCCAACTAGAAGAATTATAAAGAAACTGTCTGAAAGATTTCAGGGTCTTTTATTGCTAAAAATACCAGACCGGATAATCAATCCATTCTTAGATGTCAGTAGTGAGGAGACAGGAGATGCATAGGAAGAATTAATTGCAATCCAAAACGACATTGAGCTAAGTCCGAAAAGAAATCATATCAAGCCTTCTGGCTATAGAAAGAAATATCTGACTTCTATCCACTATTATGAAACAAAGTGAAAATATATATTTTATTACTTTTCCAACATCATATTTGGTAGAATGGGGTTTCAGTGCAGATGCCTTGCTTCTTTCCAAGCAGAGGGACAGACTTAGGATTACCGAACGTGGGTATCTACGTTCTACGTGTTATTAGTAGATACTACGTCTTCTTAGTGTGTTCCAACCTAGTGTAGAGAAACTACTCGTAATATCCCTGCGCCAAGTACACCCATCCCATTAGCTGTAATTGTGAAAACAAAATAAAGTCGTTAATTAAATTGATTATTATATTTAAACAACATATTTTGTATTTAATATTTTAATTTTTAATTTGAAAAAGAAAAAATGCTCACATTGTGTGCATTAGAGGTAATTGTGAAAACCTAATAATATGATTTACTAAGTTAGTTATTATTTTTGAAAACATATTTTACGTTTAATGTTATTCTTTTTTAATTTGAAAAAGAAAAAAATACTCATGTGTGTGTATTGGGGAAATTAAATGAAATGGTTAATTAAATTAATTATTATTTTTGAAAAATATATTTTGTGTTTAATGCTGTTGTTTTCATTTAAAAAAAAACTCGTATATTTGTATTGAGTTTTGCAATTTGTGTTTAATATTGTTATTTTCAATTTGAATAGAAAATGCTTTGTGTGTTTGTAGAAAGTAGCTGTGAATATCAATTACAATGGTTTATTAAAAAAAATATTATTTATAAAAAACAAAATATATTTTTAATATTTTGTTTTAAACATTATATTACAACATTTAATTTAAAAAAAAAGTCGCATTTGTAAATTAAAGATAATAGTGAAGACTAAATTAAATGTCTTATTAGATTATTATTTTTGGAAAACAAATTTAGTGAAATATTGTTTTCAATATGAAAAAAAATTCTTGCACGTGACTGTTAGGGGTAATGTGAAGATGAAATAATTAAAAGCCGACGAAGTTGAGCTTGTGTGCTATATCAATGTTTTTTGAATGCATATTCTGTGAATAAGAGATTGTTGTTTTCACTTTGAGAAAAAAAAAGCTCCTTTATGCATATCTAGTTTTGAGCTTCTAGTCTATCTAGAAGCAAAGGGGACTCCTTCGTGAAAAAGTTTGGGAACCCTTGTTGTAGAGCATGATTTAAATCGTTTCACTCCTGTATTACAATGCTATACTAATAGTTTCTTTAGCTAAGTACATATAATCGCTTTCAAGTTTTTATTGTTTACCTAAGAAATTAAAAATAAAGTTAAATATAATATATGAGAAATAAAAAAAAATTGGTAGTTCAATATTCCATTTAGGAATCAGTCCTTAAGAATCTTCCATTAACAATAAAAAAAATGCAACATAGTATTTATTTAGTTAAAGTAGAAAGAATTCTGTTCAAATTTAATAGTACTTATTTTTCTCCCTTTACAAAAAAAATTTATTGACCAGATTTAGTCAATTTTAGGAGTATGGAAATGGGATTTATGTTCTCATTTATCTCATGGATTTATGTAGAGCTCATATATTTATCAGATCTTTAAAAACTACTAAACACAATGGAACCTTTGATGGAATTTGTAATTATTTAGGAAGTCATGATAAACTTATTTGTTATCTGTTATTTCAGGAGGACCAGGAATCCCTGATAAGATACTTCTTCAACTTAAGGGTCTTCTCAGGGATATTTCTTCAGAGGCCAATCAACTACCACTATTCCAGGTAAATGAGAATAATATTTTTGACAGTTTTGAAATATCTAATCGACAGTGTGGTTAATGTCGATTGCCAGTACCCGTGTTTACAAAGGGACTGTGAGCCCTTTACTCTTCCTGGCATGAAGGCAGCGGCTTCATTGTTTAGTTTCCATTCTCCACGAGACCACAGCTACAGAACATCGGCACTGATCAGGGCCGCACCGGGAGACCTCCAAGTGAGCTCTCCAATATCTCTCATGCCGGTGGAAGTGACTTCCAGAAAGAAATGCACCGAGTGAGTGGCTTCTGTTAGAGCCGGAAGCATACGAGTTAAGAAAATTGAAGAAGAAAAGAAACAATAAAAAACCATTTCGTCAATCATATATATAATATTATAGAACAATGAAATAAGAATGTATGATATGAAACAAGTTAAAGAAAAACAAAAGTCGTTGATCAGAGCAATGGTAGACACAAGAATACTGTGGGCTTGAACAATAAAAACTGAGTGAGGCAGTAGCAGGCTGAGTGCGTGCTAGGGGAGGTGGGGATAGGACTAATCCCTTTCCATACCCTTTCAATTGAAATTACTATCTAACCTTTAATACTGGCTCCTGTTTAGATTTAAAAATGTGTTGAAAATTAGCTCCTATCAACAGCAAACACTTTCAGAAGAATCAGAAGAAAGTGTATTTGTTGGAATAACTTCGAAACATTGATCAAATGGAAGATTATGCAAGATTGACAACAGAAAGCAAACAATTTGGCTATCTTGTAGAGAAACAACAAATTTTGACTGTAAAAGGGCACTTGTTTGAACCAATTTACAAACTTCACTGTTCCTATAATTCTGCAAGTAATAATACTTGGGGTTGTGCAGGTGACTGATGTCCTAATGCGATATAATATTTCAGTTATAGAGTAGTTGTAATTAACACAAAATATTAAAATAGAGTAATTTTACAGCGGTACCTATAGGTTATGTCCTGATGGGGTATGAAATTACAATTATAGAATGTTGAAATTATTAGGAACGGTTATAACAGAATAGGTTTTTTAGTTTTTATAGTACGAGATCTATAGTATAGTGTGGATTTTGTCACTTTTATCTTATTTATTCTGTAATGCATTTAGTAGGAGTATGAAAGGTTCCGAAGGTTTTTTGACGTCTATAGTAAATGGTAGGTAGATGGATGCTCGAGGAGAAATAGAGTAGATAATTTTTGTATCCATTGCAGTTCCTAAGTTTGGAGGTATATTTTAGATTATTGAGGTTTTTTTATATACAAAACTGAAAAATATAGAACAAAAAACAGAACAATCCTTACTAAGATCGATATTATGGACAATAGTTTGTCGTCAGGAGAATATCAGAAAAATTAAAAAGTAGAAGGTTGAGTATTTTAACAATTTTTGAATGCTCAGAATGGTATGTCTCGTAAATTGAATGATATTGTTGTTAGGTTTGGTTTGTGTGTTTTACAGTATACTAATACCAAACGTACTGGTGCAGACGGTGGAGACCAACAATGTTCGATCAGAACGAGTAAGGTAGACAAGAATCAATTTAAAATTAAGCATAGGATAAGAAATAAAAAAACAAATAATAAATAAAAGAAACCGGAGAGATAAAGAAAGGAGTGATAAACAAATAAAAAGTAATAAAGCTAAGGTTTAATAAAAAAGTAAAAATAATAATAATAAATACATAAAAAAATAAATCATTGTAAATTATAATATATGAGACAATAGATAATAATAAAACACTATACAAAATATCTATATTTTTAAATAATTGTTAAAAAAGAAACTTGGGAGATGACGCAATAGATAAGCCCATTTGCAGTCCTTATTTTTGGTTTAACCATCATCAGTATATGAAAAAGTGGCAATATACCAAACGACCTTTGGAGGCCATCGTGCTGTCGAATCATTTTGAGAACACAAATATAAAACATATTCTGAGAGAAGTTGATTTAGACTTTCATTTTATTAAACATTACCTTTTAATTCCAGTAATATTTACTGGAATTACATTAATTTCAATGAAACTTTAATTTCATCAATTAACTTGAATTTCATTAATCAATATAAATTCTATATAACACTAGCGGGATTACTTTGATTCATTAAATGTACCAAGTGAATTTTGCTTTATCCGTATAAAATTCAATTACAATAAATGCTTTCTCTACTTTATAATTAAAGTTTATCATTTATTTATACTATTTTGGAAGCTTAAAACTTAATAAAGCAAAGAGGCCATAATTTGTGAATATATTTTTATTTGCAGAGGATCAGCGTGATTTCAAATTTTGATGACCTAGAAATGAAGTCATATGAAGATATCCTTGCCATTGCTATTCTTAACAAGGTACGTTAACTTAATAATAATAGTATTAGTGTCTTTTAAATCATTTCATTGTATATAACTAAAACATAAGATATATGTATTATTTAGGTTTTAAAGCTGTGATCATGTGATTCAGACCTAGGCTTCCGTATTTGTTAGTTTCCACTGAAAGCTGTTTTCTGACAGATGGTTCTCATTTCAAGTTGTACAACTTTTTATAACTATGATTTTATATTTACTTGAAATTAATTTTGAGATCTTTTAATAAAGAATACACCTTTGATTATGCCTACTAAAAACTATCTCTGTCTTATGGTTAAGATAATTCGAATTCTGGTTTGTTAACTTTAGACTTCAATTTCTCATGTTTTCTAGAGTCCTGTAAAGTTAACTTTTGAGGGCATTCAGAGCGTGCTCTCCTGAATTCCTTAATTATGAGATTAATAACATTTGCTCAATTGCCCAATCATTAAAATACTCCTCCTCTTATGTCGACTTAGCTTTGAAAGGTGCTAAAAAAAACCTTCTTTACTATTTCAACAGAGCCCCTTTCATTGTCAAATTCTATAGTTATCGTATCATGAGTCATTGGACACTTTCCCTAAGCTTGCGCGTAAACTTGATTTTAATATAGTGTTTTCTAATCGTAATAACGTAGGCAGTATGTTAATAAAAAACTCTCCCAGGGAACTGTAGTCCAGTGGTATTTATAAAATCCCGTGCAAAAATTGCCATAAAATTTATATTGGTCAAACTGGTAAATCTTTAAAGACACATGTAAAACAACACCAATACAACGTAAGTAGGCAGGAAAAAAGTTGTGCCTTATTCTTACATATAAAAAATGAAAATCATCATATTGATTGAACCGGAGCTAAATTTATTACCTATGAAAAATTGATGTAGTTAAGAAACATTATCAAATCCTCTCCGATTAAATTTAATATAAAAATTTATTATAAACATTAGTAACGGGCTTTTCAAACTTGATTCTTTTTTGGTGAGGGCAATAGCCTCATCGAAGAGGATTGACAGCTTGTGGATAGTTTTTTACTTTTTCTTGCTGTACTCCTTTGCTTACCCTAACATCCCTCTCTGGACTATTGTCCTTTCCTGCACTTTACACACTTTTTAAAATACCACTCTTCCCTCCAATTCCTTTGAACTCCCCTAACCATGATGTTTCAGCATCTTGTGTTTCAGTTGGGTTGTTGACTCTGACGAAGACCGCTTGTTGTCGTTGAAAGATCTTAGTCTTTTTTTCACCATTTCATATTGTCGTTTGATAATTGATTGTTATTTCACGTATTTATGTGAAATCTTGTTTTATATATATATATTATATATATATATATATATATATATATATATATATATATATATATATATATATATATATATATAGGTGTATAATGTAATCGGGATTCGGTCAATTTTCCAGGATCAAAATCAAACTCTCAATGCCGACGTTTCGGTTTTATTTAAAACCTTTTTCATAGGCAGAAGTCAGAATTTTTGAATTAGAAAAATGATGAAATTTACATTATATAAAATGAAGTAACAATAGATAGTTACTGAACTAACATCTTAACTGGTCAAAAACTTGGACCAGACTTGTTATATATATATATATATATATATATATAATTACCACAGAATGAAAAAAAGAAGTAACATTTATTACTTTTGGTTTAATTGAGTGCCAGTCAGTAACGTGAATATCTTTACTTAAACATCCTTGTGTATTGTAGGATTTGTTTTGAGATTTGTTATTTTATCTTATCAACTGATTTCTTATAAAATGGACTATTTTAAATTAATGATGAAAAGACCAAGCAATTATTTCGAATGTGCAAAAAAATCACTGATTTGCAGTAAATTACTGATAATTAATGTGCTGTGTATGCAATTAAAACATGATTGCTTATAATAATAATTTTATATGATGATATAATGTGTAGTATAAATATTTTCACCTGTAACAAATTTATTTTAGTTAAATATGAGATATACATTGTAAAATGAAGAACGTAATTTTCATATGCTGGCGATGTAACAAAACGTTCAAGGACTCTCACTAAATCACCTTGGAGTAGTAACTCATCCTTATTCATCTAACATTACTGAATTTTAGTATATATTTTTAGAACAAGTGTTAATAAAATACAAAATATATTCAACCAAAATTATATAATGTGTAGCTCACAAAACTACAACTCGAAAATAACAACATAAGTCTCAAAATTCTCAGCTCAGGTTAAGGCTCCAAAACTGTCTTACAAATAAATAGTGTTTTTAATTTGTTAAAAGTAGTCTAGGGTACCACTATTAATCCTCATAATATAAAAATTAATTTCCACTCCTAATCGGTGTACGAGAGTTTACTAGTTTTGTTTTTAATTTTTATATCAGTTTAATTAGCTTTCATATTAAATCAAGTAAATATTTATAAATCTTCCTGGTAATATAAAAGGAATTGTAATTTGTAGTATATGTCATCATGATAAAGATATATGAACTTTCAAAAATGTTACTATTAGTATCTTGTGATAGATGGCAGTCACATGTACTTGTAAAATAGCTTAAAGTTACATTCCAAGAAGGATGTGAATCAATGGCCCAAACGAAGTAATTATTTTTTTTTTATTTTTAATGTTTGAAATTTGCAGCTCTCCAATTTAATTTTTTTTTTTATTTTTCGAAAAACAATATCTTTTATTTATATACAAATAAATATAATAACATTTTTATATTGTTCCACATCTTGCTGACTATGTCAAGATAATTCTATTACTCGTAGTATATACTCAATGTAAATCTACAGAAAGTTTTAATTAAAAACATACATCACTATAAAGCAACTAGATTAATTTGAAGTTTTATAATCCTGAATGAAAAATGTCAAAACGAAATATTATAATGCATCAAGTTATGAATTGTTTTCATTTTCATTATTTCTGAGTATTTCATTAAAACTGCTCAGCATTTATATTTGATTTTTTTTTTTAAATTCATTTACGTGCTCTATGAAATAAAGAGGTGTGAAAAGTTTGTGTTTAAGGGAAAAGTTCGATATGGAGTTTTGAATCGAAATAGATGTTTTAAAGCCCCCGAGTCCAATAAAATAGGTTGACAGTAAATTGGATTCTATGAGTGGTGTGCTCTGTGAGCAAAATACACTAAATTTCATATTTAAGTTACTGTCATCCCTGAAATAGAATAGCAACTTCAGTACAATGTTGCTATTTTTTTTAGAAATTATATGAAAAAAAAAAAAGAAAATATTACTGTGATTTATTAATAATGCACTCAAGAGATTTTGAAGAAAATCACTGTGATTTGACTTCGGTATCGATCTATATAGAAACTATCCTTCAGTTTCAAAATTTTCAAAACTTTTCTGGAATCATGATAAACTTTGACACGGATATTAAAAAAAAGTGGTAAACTAAAATAACATTACATTTTATTTGAATTGATTAAGCAGAGATGAAGTATGTGTACCTGAAAGAAAGAGAAAGAGAAAGAGAGAAAGAAAGAAAGAAAAAAAGAGAAAGAGAAAGAGAAAGAGAAAAAGAGAAAGTGAGAAAGAGAGAGAGAGAGACAAATAAATAAGCAAATAACAGTTGTTCAGTAGATAACGTCTGGATTTGGAACATTATCTCACACCCAGTGCTCTTGGTGGAAAAAAGAAAAGCTTTATTTATAGTTACCAAAATCTTACTATAGGCTAAAGGTTGCTTTGGATAACTTATTCTTTCATTCATTGCAATAAAATTTGTAATTTATAGAGTGATAAATGCTAGTAATGTTAGTTATTACTTGAATTAATAATATCTAATACAGATTATAGGATGGATTTTATTATTTTGTCTGTAGAATTTTATTTAATTTTTGGAAAACATGTATTCCAAATATAATAAATTTTCAGTATCTGTTATAAAACTGCTAGAGTTTTAGAGGTAAACCCCAATCACCATATATATTTTGAAACTACATGAACCAGGCTACTTGGATATGTATGTTTATTTTATTACACATGCGTGCTTCCTAATGACTTCCTAAGCATTGTTTTTTAGCATTATATCGGACTACGTTACTCGCCGTGTGTACATTACTAATAAACCAATGAAATATTATTCATTACGTCTTGGGAAGTCTTTGGGATGAATTTTTAGACTGTGATGACGTCTAAATCTGTAAAAGTTATATGCGATAAATATATATAGTATCTTTAAAGATTTTTTTAGTGAAAATCGAAAAACACATATTCGATTACTATAGATTTCACTACCAGATCTTTTATTCAAATCATTTTTCTCTGACACGTGATATAAGCCCTCGAAATCTTAAAAAAATGTGGAAGTGTAAAGTGTTTGCCATTGTTTACATTTTGACATTAAAGTTTACATTTTTACACTTGATAAAGGTATTCTTACCGAACAGGTTTATTAATTGTTGTTACATCAAGATCTGATAACATTTTATCGTTTACACTTATTACCATTGTTAAAATTTAGAACTGTGAATTAATTAATAGTGATTGTTAAATAGTATTCTTTATAAATTCTTGTAGGTGACCATTTATTGATTAGTATGAATTATATTTGGTTTTATTTTATAGTTTCATTCAAACGACTTCCAATTTCACTTGCAATTTAGTGGAGATACTCACTTGAATTTTAGTGGAGTTACTAGTTTATAGTGAGGTAAATGAAAGTCGTGCGGTGTTTCAAACCAGATTTTTTAATAATGGGTACGGGTAATGAGGTTGATGTTCATAAGAGGTATGAAGGTGAATAAATTAGAACTTCTATTTATAGCTTAGACCAGTGATTCTCAACCTTTTTTTGTTCCGGCACACTTTTAATAATTCAAAACCTTAGTGGTAAACTAACAATTAGATATTAAAAAATCACAGTTAATCAACGGTTATACCTGTAAAACGATATGTTTTGGAAAAATAACAGACGATAATAATTTTGAATGCAATATAAAGTAAATAAAATGTTTATTTAATGATAAATTACCAACTGCAGTTAATGCGAAATTTAAATCAGTAGCTGATACTGACCATTCTAGATTTTATCATGTAGTAAACAGAAAAAATTTATGGGCCTATTCCTCTTGAGAGGAGACAACACCGTTAGTCCAAAACCTATACGATATCAGGTTGTAACTGGAAATAATTACTCTAAATAAACGTTGATTATGGCAAAATTATGATTCTAGAGTTAAATAAGAATCAATGTAATTATATGGTATCATGAAGGGCTTTAAGGCCTAGGTATGCTGTGTTATCCTTACGGGAGTAGCACTCCATTCCACGAACATATCCTCTGAAACAAAAGATCAAAGTCGTTTCAGAAATAAGTCTTAATTCTTTTTCTGTTCCCGGGAGGGACTTCCTGCTACGGTTAGTGCAATCGCCTAACCACTGGATCGTCATGACATCCTTGCAAAGAGTTGGAATATGGTTCATTATAATATGCAAAATTTATGGTTCATTAAAAATTTGTATGAATTAGGATTTCCTTTTCATTAAAATTATCATACTATTGACTTCGAAGTTCATTTTGATAGTCAAAACATTTTAATGTCAATGCATTAAGTAAGCTAAAATTTGGCATACTTCCCAAGCTTTTTATTTAATGAGACGAGTGGTATTTCCAAAGTGAATCCTTAAAACAGTTTTTCAGGAAATTTGGCAATCTATACTTCAGAGAGAAGGAAATAATATTTTGACTATCTGCCAACTTGATTAAGCAGATATCTAAAAAAAATCATTTAGTTACTTGTAGTTCAGAGTGGAAAACTTAATTTTCTAATATCCTGCAACTACTTTGAAGAATAATGCGCAGAAATGGTTCCAAGTAATTTATTGAATTTATTGTGTTGGTGGTGTTAGTATGGAGGTTATAAACTGAGAAGGTTAATACAGGTTTTTTTGAGTGAGGCTAAAATATTCCATTAAGAGTCATGCAGGTTCATTTACGGCTCATTCCACAACTACTGAACTATTACATTATTATGAAATTATGAAGTCGAAGATTTTATACTGTAGAACTTCTCTGATTTAACAGGTTCGTTTTTTTTCTACTTCATATACGGAACGGCTGTTTGAATATGAGGCGTAACTTGTTTGTTGTATGTATTGTCAAAAAGTGCTTGAAATTCATATGTTTATGTGAGAGGTATTTGTACGGTCTATGATACACTTCGTAATTTTTTTAAACTCATGAGGTCATAAACTACTCTCACGTGGTACATAGTTTTGCAAAATTCTTATATATCACAATAACATTTTTCTTTTTGTTTTATATAAAGTAACTTCTAAAAAAATAGGAATATTGTACCCAAATTCTTGTTCTATTTCAGGGATGACAGTAACTTTAATATGAAAATTAGTGTATTTTGCCTATGTATTCGTAGATTTTAGTTAACAAGATTATTTTTTCTCGTATTATGGAAACCTTTATCATTGATCAAATCTATTTATCAAATGTAATATATATTGAACTTAAGAAAATATAGGAGTGCTTAAAATGTTTTAAAACTTGCAAGGAAATGGTGGTCATGTTTACGAAGTAAGTAATTAGTAACTGGTGATGCAGTGCTAAAGGTTTGAGAGCTTATGTTGACATTATCGAACATAGTTTTCCTTTTTACTGTATTCGTTAGTGTGCTGTTCTGCTGTATACGGGTAATTATTTAATTGATCTTTAATTGTAAATCAAAGATTGCGATATCTAATAGACGAATGAAATGAATTATTACTTTTAAGGGAAAGGTATGATTCAAAGTGTTTGTCAGAAACATGCATGTCTCCGGAATTATACTAGTTTTCTTGTTTTATTATTACTTTTTCAAATGTGAGAAATTCATTATATATATATATAAACCAATTCGACTTATGAAGGAATTTATGATACAGGTATAAATCGAGTATGTTTTTGAAATTCCAAATTTTATGTTTCATATAAATATAAATTAATTAACTAAGGTTATATTAAACTGGAAAAACGAAAACACTCAGGTTTTATAGTACTAGAAGATATAAACCGAGTGGAGGTAGGTAGAATGAGCCTCACCTGTCAATAAACAGATTTAACCGACAGAAAAAATAAACTACCAATTGAAAAGTGTTACATTCTCATTTTAAAATGGACCGAACTATGTATGCAACTGTTTTAAGTATACCGAAAATTGTCATTCTATTTTTATAAAACAGGCATAAGAACTGTTATTTGATTATACGATTGTTCGTTTTAATTTACATTTGTATTCTTGTTAACAGATTGTTTTGAATTGCCAAACTCACAGTTCCAACTTCAATGAAAATGGAAATGTTGTTAAAAGTAAGTGCATCTTATTTTAATTAGGTAATTTTTGTGTTTAATCTCAAGAAATTTCAGAAGCAATACTAAATATTGTATGTTTATATGTGTACAATATATCTAAACCACAGTTATGTTTCAGTATCAGTTTGGACTTTGATGAAGTCAACTTGTTCTGACTGAAACATTTCTTTCTGTGGTTTAGATGTTGATTTTTATTTCACGTGTTCATTGTGAAATCTTGTTTTATATATATATTTTATATATGTTACTGTAGTACAATAGTACATATTATATATAGGGTGTCCCAAAATAATTTATACACACTTTAAACAATTGTAATTCAGGTGTTTATTGTAATTGATTTTATTTTGAACATGTAAAAGAATTTACATGTATCATTCTAACAATTAGTAACTCAGTTGTTTGTTTTTGGTTGTAAAAACGTAAGTGGAAAAGTTACGTTCCAGATCAGCCCATTCTCTTAATGACGATGATCCAGATGGAAATGGTACTTGGAAAGTTGCAGCAAGTTTAAGTAAACAAGACCAGTCATAGTGGAATCAAAAAAATTGTTCGGTTAATCCTCCTGATGATAATCCGCTCCACAATGTAATTTTTGTATTTATGTATGTAATTACCATGGCAGTCGATCGTCTTAATTGCATCTACGGGGATTCTCAGGTATTGAGACGGGAGGGACTCAAGAGTGGTATTTTAAAGGGTGAAAAGTGCAAGGAAAGGGAACTAAGGGCTGATTAAGGCAAGTCAAAGTAAACAAAGGAGTTCAGGAAGAAATAAGTAAAAGTTATCGGCTGGATATCAACCTGTATCTTGACAAATTTACTTATTTCTTCCTAAACTCCTTTGTTTACATATTTTACCTTGCCCAGCCCTTTATTTCCTTTCATTACACTTTGCGTCCTTTGAAATATCTCTCTTGCCTACCTACCGTTCCATTACCACTCCAGATTTCCTACATCACTTGTTTTAGAATGAGTAGGACTCTGACAAAGACAGCTTATTTTGGTTGAAAGAACTTAGTCAGATTTCTGAGGTTTAGACGTTGATTTTTATTTCAGGTATTTACTGTGAAGTCTATATATATAACAAGATTTCACAATAAACACGTGGAACAAAAATCAACGTCTAAACAACAGCAATAAATCAGAAAAAAGACACTAAGATCTTTCAACCCAACAAGCGGTCTTCGTCAGAGTAAAAACTGATACTGGAACTAGTTGTGTAGAACATCTGCTGTGGGGTTGAGAGGAGTGTGAGGCAAGAGAAGTATTGTAGGTAAGGTGTGGGAAAGAGAACAGAGGCCATGGGAAGGATGTCGGGGTAAACAAGGAAGTACAGGAAGAAATAGGTAACAAACTATCTGCTGTCAACCCTCGTAGATAAAGGTATTGCCCTCTTTAATATTGAGTTTCTTCAAGTTCGACTCTTAGTATTGACGAGAGCAATAGCTTTATATACGAGGGTTGTAAGCTAGCAGATAGTTTGTTTCTTATTTCTTCCTGTACTCATTTGTTTACCCTGACATCCCTCCCAGGGCATTTGTTCTCTCCTACACTTAACACTCTTTAAAATACTCATTGTTATGCCAATACCAAAACATAAAGTTTTATGAATTTGCCTCTAATCTTAGTGATTTCAGTGGAATATAAAGGTCATATGAATTATTATGTACATAGAATTAAAGGTCTGCGAGGATTGGCCTAGTTCGGGGGTGGAACAGAATTTTTAAGTTAATACTCCATTTTTCAGCGTGTCTTGTGGATTACCACAGTCTAGCACTTGAAAACCAGAGGTGACTTGACCATCCCATTGTCCAAAACAAGTTACTTTGGTCTTTATTATGCCCATTAAGATGGTTGATTTTCCTGTATCCGACATTAGCATATGCCTTTGGAAGGTCTGAGTAATAGTTTCTAGCCTAAAACTAGATACCACAATCTTTACTGTCACTCTTCTTGCATTATGGTGCCTCATTGAGATAAACACATCTTTTGACGAATAAAGGTGCTCACCAGTAACTCCTTATTAAAAACTTACTTTACCTCCATATGAAAAGTTTAGTAAGACTTTGACTGGTTCAAATATGTTAGTCCCGGTTTGGAATATCTTTTTGTGGTTTATGCATTGATAGATACTCAATTTTCAAATGAAAAAAACATTTTCAAGTAAAAAAGAAATGTTTATAAACAGGTGCAGTACAAGTGAAAATTTAAAAATAATTGTAACGGTGTTTGCATGTAATGGCCCTCATAATAGTCACAGAGAGAATGAATTGAAACTATCGTATGTTTCGCTTCAGGAAATAAAGAAATCAGTTCCTTGTCTTCAGTTTTTTGGACATTAGTTATAAATGTATAACCAATTATAGATGTATCTCTGAATTTAGGAAGCAGTCGTTCATACAGATATATTTTGGGAAACTTCTTTCCCTTTCTTTTTATTTTCATACTTTCTTTATATCTTCTTAGTATCTTGGTCAATGATTTCATTTAAAATTGTCAAATAATTTTGTGTAGACGTATTCCAACTGCTCATAGTTATCTTCAGAGTGAAGTAGTTCAAAGTGGATGACTTATATTGTGGGAGTATCAATGGATTGATGGATTAATCTTGTTGGTTTTTATTTATATATGTCCGAAGAAATCTGCCCAACAATGACGGGATTATGACGAAATTTGATCCTTTGAGGGAGTTGGTAATCATATAGCCACTTTTCCTTTATTATTGCGGTGATTTCTTTGTGTCTACGGTGAATCGAAGTTCACATATAATAAAAAAATATACTCTCAGTTTCAAATTCTCGTTGAATTCTGTCCTGATACCCGTTCAAGGAAAATCAGTTTTAAATTTAAATATTTCTAACGCATCTGTTACTGTAAGTTTTATTCCTTTATGTAGTAACTCAATCGATTTTGCCATATTGTCTAGTTATTTATAATATACCATTAAATGATTAGCAAAGTTGGGATCAGTTTTAGTGTACTTTAAAGCATGAATGGGCTATCTATATCACTGTCTTTTTAAGTCCATCCAATATAAAGTCTGTCCAATATAGTATTGTATGTGTTCTTTATTCTAAAATCACTTTGATAGAATTAGCTGCTTTATTCTATTTTGAAAAATTCGACTTCTGTTGAATCATTTTACTGCAGGACCATGATACGGTTCTTGTTTATTTGTTAAGTTAGGTTAGTTAGGCTTCTGTAGATAAAGGAAATTTTAGTAATCGGTCTTACATATATGCAAACTCGGTTAGTTTTTTGAGTTGTGAGATGTCTTATGAATTGTTATATCAGTTGTCGGTTTTCTATGAGCTTTAAATTGTAGGTTATTATCAAGATTTCTTTACTTCTGTCTAAGTATTATATGTCATTATCTCTTCTTGATCGGATGTAGATTTCCTTTTTCCTGCATAGAATTTAAATGTTTTTAATTACTCCATTATTTCATTATTAGCATAGTTTATTATTAATAATGTGTACCATCCGCATATCTGCTGTAAGAGTAATGCTGAAGTTCTTTTCTAATTTGTCCATATCTTTATTTTTTAAATTATGTAAAAAGATTTCTGCTAATCTAGCAGATGTTGAAAGATTGACTCATTCCTAATCTATCCTTAGTCCTATATATCTGATTATTAAATTTAAAATAGTTTTGATTCAATGTGGTTTTTGTTTGTTTCATTATTTTTCTCATTATGTCTGTACTTTCGTGTTTGTATAATAATTTGGTCAGTAACTGTAGAGTTGTTGTACTGATATAGAAAGAAGGTTGTCCATGTCGAGTGATATTAGTTTTGCCTTTTGGTTAATACTAATGTATATATGTTATTTATTGTGTAAGCTGTATTAATTACATTATATCTACTTAAAAGTTTAGTTTTTTGCTTTATTATCTGAACTATTGTTTTTCGATGTACACGAGGACTGGTCTGTAATTTAGTAAAGCTCTAATTGGTGCTCCGTCTATAAGAAATTTTAATTAAAATCTCATTTTTGGTGTTCCGAGTTCACGCTAATTATTTCATAGCTTTCATCTTTATTAATTAAATTCGAGTATTCCTTAATTTTTTTTGTTTGTTTTTATATTTCTTACCCGGGTCTCTGGGTCTGAGCTTATTTGTTCGTAGTTATGCTTATTTATAAAAGTGACTGTTTTGCCAGTTTATTCTTTTATCTGAAATCACGATTGCGTATGTATGATCTTTTTTAGTTATTAAGGCGTGGTTCTCACGGTTTTTACAATTTTATCTATTATATTGGCAACCAAATGTCTATTATGGACTTCTTCATCGGTATTTGTTTTATTTTTGTTTTCTATTTGTCATTTACTGGGTGTCTTTTTTGTTATATTTCAGCCTTTTTCTAAGTTAGTTAATCACCAAATTAGGTAATTTTACAATTGTAATGAAGTTTTTGCCAGTTTTCTTGTCAGTTGTTATATTTCTGTCAAGAAATTGGTTTAGTTTTTTCTGAAGTCCTTCATGTTTCATATCCATGTTCTTTTTTATACTTATCATAAAAGTGATCCGTCAGCTTTATAAATGTCTTAGTCTTTATTAATTGTTCAGTCGAATATGCTTTGTCATCAGTAATTTCATACCTTATCTTTCTTATAGTAAAAAAAGGACTTTAATTTAATTTTTTATACGTATTGTTATATAATTTTTTATGTTCATGATCCTTTGATTTAATGTTCACGTATTTATGATTATAGTGAGTTATTCCCAAAATTAACTGATACACTATCTATCCATACTTTATGAAACCATACAGTTGCATTAGTTGATAGTAGTTTAGTTTCCAACGTAAAAAAAGTGCATCGTAACTTCGCCAGCTTAGCTATGTTAAACTTACTCTTATTATTGATAATAATAATTTACTATAAGTTCCTAGTGGTGGTTTACTTAAACGAACCTTATTTAAATGAGATTTCATTATATACATCTTAGATAATGTTATGATGGCTTGATCTACTGAACTGCCATCGTCTTAGTAATGGTTTTTATTCCACTGTTCTCCTGAATATGTCATGGTGTCAAAATTATAGAGTGACGTGAATGCTGATTTCCTTTTGCTACATTCCTTTTGTTTACGTACAATTTTAAAAAAAAAAACTTAAAATTGTATGTAAATTTATAGCCGAAACTTCACAGTTAATACACGTGAAGAGTTATCAAAGTACCTCTCAATGTTAAAACGAAATGTTAAAAACCAATGAACAATCAAATAGTCTTAGGACTTTTTTTTCAATTTATTGATCATTGTGTTATTTTGATATTTATAAATGTATACAGGGGAAAGTTCTATTGCAGAACTACAAATCTATTAAAACAAATCATACGTACAGTCCCCCCCCCCCCTCAAATATATGGATCTATTGTTCGAAAAACACTCTACTAATATTCATAAACTGGAAGCTTAATTGCAGCTTACCATTTTGGATATTTTTGTGGGAATGTTTAATATCTTAGCTTATGTATCAAGCCACAGTATTTCAAAGTAAATCGCGCTTGTGATAAGAAGCTCCATCACCGTACATAGGGTGGCCAATAGCAGAAAGACCTACCTAGGACATACCAATCCAGTACACTCCAAATAGTAAATATAATTTTTGGGGGTGTAAGAGTAATAATTATCAACGGGATAAGGTTGGCTACAGGAAGGAGGGTATAGTGAGATTGAGGTTAAGAAAACGGACAGGTTAAACCAGGCGTGGGGAACCTCCAGCCTTCTGCGGTTATTTGATAAAAATGTTTCAAAATATAAAGAATTACACTTCTGGTAATAAAGACAAAACTTCTGGTATTTAGAAAGAAAACTATTTATCAATCATTACTTGAAAATTCTAAGCTTTTAGAAAATCCTTTTCCTAAGCTAATAGAGGTAATAAACGAGGGTAATGAGGGCACTGCTTAATCTTTCGAAAGACGCGAAACAGTTTTAGATTGACTGATCGAGTAATATAATGATAGATTCAAGGATTTTACAATATAACTGTTATATAACAATTCGCTTATCCATTTGTTGTGGCCTTTTGGGGAAGTGGAAGGTGCTAAAATGCCCTTTACTCCAAGAAAGGTTTAACCCCATCTCTGGGTTAAACAATCCAGGCGTCCATATAGTTTCGTTCTCCCAAGATCATTCCTACTAATCCAGTTTCTGTGGGAGAAGATATTGCCAAGGTTGGAAAGTTGTAAGATTGTGAAATATAATTGAAAATGAATGAAGAAGATAACATTTTTATAAACATGAAGTTTGTAAATATACTTAAATTCTGCAAGCATAAGTGGATGTGAAATATCAGAAATGAACGTAATTAAAACATAATAGCATAATAAGATATAATTATACCTGTGTCACTATACATTAATAGGTAATTATATTTTAATTACGGTCCCATTTTTAGATTCTGATTTAAATGACAGTGGTGATGAATTGTCAGAAACTCTTGATGACTGGCAGGAAGATGATAATTGGAGTACTTCAACAGATCCTTTGGTAATTATTTGTTTTTCTTATAGCACGCTTTTATAGTTTCTTCATAATTGTTCAATCAACTATATCAATGACTGCTTTTTAGATTTATTGCTATAATGAATGCATGATACAACATATGCACTTAGGAAAAACATTATAATTTGAAATTCTACTATCTCTTTCAAAAAATAAACCTGTTTATTTTTATTACTAACCATTTTTTATGAATTACAGATTTTTAGTGATCTACTCCTTGATGCATCAAACCATTTTGTTGAAGAAGAAGATACAGAAAATGATATTTTAGCATTGAAATTGCTGTTTAATAAGAAAACTACTTTTCCAGAGTATGGAGTTGATATTGTCGAAGGTATATTTGTCATATTGCTATCGAAACAATTAATGAGATGCTCTATTTTTGATATACTAATTAGACATATTGTACGTTGATATTTGACCAATAAGAAAACATTATGAAGTTATTAACGAAAAAGTTGAGTTAATTGATGTTTACAGTAAACCTAGTTAGTATGAATATCGCATTTATCTATAGATATTAACATTTATTTGAAAAGTGCACTTGATGTAAGAGTCTCTTGTAGTATGTATATGAATGTATTAATGAATTAATTAGAAACGGGAAAATAGTGGCCAAGATGAATTTTTGTGTATTATCATTAAGGTTTTGTGTTCTGATTTAGAGGGTGTATTTAAGCTATAATATATACTATTATGTATATATCTTTTACTCCATATGTCTTTCGTAATAACTAATACTAAATTGAAGTATTGAGGACAGCGTTATGCACTCTTAACATTAGGTTGATATATTGCTAGGAGTTGCTAGGATAAATAACCTGTATTTATAAAATTAAATACCATACTTGCATTATCATCGTGCTTAATTTTTCCAATTTTCTAATGTATTTCATTTGTTTCTTCCTTCATATAGTATAGAACAGTTTTTCTTTTTGTATAGATATATTTAATTATTCTGCAAGCTCTAACTATTGTATCACATGCAGTTGTTTAACTATTAATTTGGTTCGCGAACGAATATAATTCTTTGAAGTCACAACTTACCCAGAGATATTAACATATTTCAGAAGTACTCTTCATGTAAGTGTGAATTGAGTTAGAATTGCGTATCAGTATTCAATTTATAAGTATATATAAATTAAAGTTACAGCTAGGAAACACAAAAATGAGACTAACACCCACGATTTGGGGTCATTTTGACCTTCTATCTTAGTCTTGTTTTCCCATTTCTTATTGTGGTTTGATCATTGATTGTTGTTTCACGTGTTTATGTGAAATCTTTTTATCGATGAATACATATATGTATATGTTCAAAAACGAAGGAAAGCAACACACAGAGAAAGGGACACACTTACAAACTCAAATTTTCGGATGATCCGTCTTCAGGAGAAAAGAGAATGGGTGACCAAGCACGACGGAAACACAACGGCAGGAAACCTTCAAAAGGTTTCATATATTATGAAAAAGGTAATCATATCGCTTCTATGATTAATGCAAGTTCGATCTTTTTTAATGAATAGCATTTCAAGGGTTCTTCTTCTATGTTCGTCCTGTACTCTACTTATGATTGCTGCTCCATCAAAGTCAAATGTATGGTCTTCACTTATTGAAAGATAGGCTAAAGCTGTTGCATTAATCTTTTTTGTTCTAATGGAATATATATATCCTGTGGCCCCGTGGTAAGCATGAGTTAGATCAGTTCCTTACGTAATTTAATTCTTTCTTTTCATCTATTTACCCTTTCCTTTACCCATCAAGTGTTCAATAACCTCATTACATTTTTGGATGTCAGCGTCACCTACAATGAGGTGAGATCACCTACGTCATCTTTCTACTTCTGTATATATCAAGTCAACTAATGCTCAACAGTGCCTTCATTTCAATAGTTGTTATCCCTCCCACGTAAAAAAAGCTATTCCCAGATCATTGTCCATACGCCTCCATAAAATGTGTAGCAGTATAAAAGGTCGTTCCTTCTACATAGATTTATTGAAACAGAAATTTTCTGACCGAGATTATCCTTCTAATTGCATTAACAATCGTCTAGTCCCTGCAGACGTACATCATAATTCAGGTCATAGGAGGGATCGCAGTGTCTCTACTTTCCTCATCACCACTTATTTTCTTGGTGCTCATAGGCTGGGTGCAGTTATCAGGGAGTTTTTCCCTATACTTTATTCTTCCTCCTGTACTTCTTCTGTCTTTAGTGAGGCAGCACCTTCCATTTCCTATCGAAAACCTGCTAATCTTCAATCTATCTTTTCTCACATCTCTTCTCCTAACCTCCTTAGGAACTGCTGGTATTGTTCAATGTGGACATCGTGGATGTCTTACTAGTCCTATCATCAATCCTGTTCCTTCCTTTATCTCTTTCCATAGTAAACGCACCTACTCTATCGCTCACAAGGCCTCTTGCACCTCTAGTAATTGCGTTTACCGTTTGGATTGTACCCAGTGTGATTCCTTTTATGTGGGTTTAGCTTCCACCGAGCTAAGCCTGCGTATGAATGAATAATCACAGGGCGTCCGTTGGCAAACGCAATGACCTTCCCGTTGTTACTCATTCCAGTTCTCACGGACTCAGTTTCAATGACTGTTTAGGTCAAAGACCACCCAATTAGTCTTCTGGGTGGTAGATCTGCTCCTGAGCTTAACCTCAATCGTTAATTGTTCCTTTTTTTTCTTCTACAAGTTGTTATTAGTTTTTAATTTTATTTTAGTTAAATGTTTTCATTCATTTAATTTTTATTTGGCTTTTATTTCTTTTCTTCCTTGTCTCCCTTTCCTCCGAAAGTTGGTTATACTGTTTGAGTGCTTCTGTTTGAACGCCAGCCAGTCGTTATCAGCTTTTGGAGTGATTCACATCTTTCCAGACGACGAGGACATCGAAATATAGTTGTGAGTTCAGTGATTTCTTTTCTGTGTGTTCTTCTGAAAGTTCTAGTTTATATATATATATATATATATATATATTACTGTATTTATGTAGCAGACCTTCGTTAATACATGAATAGTTAAATTTCTTGCAATTTCTCTATGGATGATTTTTCGGTATAGCTTCTCGAGTTTTCTGATCTGACACTTCCATTCGTTTGGTCCTAAGTGCAATAAATCTCCAAAAGATTTGCTTGTAAATTCCATGGAATTGATAGATACCTTACAATTTAAAAGTATAAAACCAACGTTTCAGGCATCATTGACCATCCTCAGGGTGTAATAATACATAAAATTACTAAAAAAACAACAACTCACTACACAAAAAAAAAGTTAAAGCCTACATACTAAATAAGTGTTTAAAATTAACAATAGATAAGATAATACTACTCAGTAAACATCACAAATTGGGAGGTTGCATTAGGTTTTTACACTATGAATGTTGTCCTTTCATTCTGATGTCCCTAGGGTATCCACGCTCTGCGGCTGCAACTGCTGTCTTTGCTGTGACTGTCCAGTATATAGTTGAAACTTTTAGTTTTTATATTAGGTAGTATATTGTTGAAGCTTTTAGTTTGATGATTCATGTTAGGTCTTCATTCTAAAGTGTTTAGGGCTTCTAATATTATTAGTTTGTTTTTGTCTTTTTCGTAGTATAGAACCTCTGTATTGTTTACTAACATCTCTCGTGTGAGTTTATACCACTTTATGGGTATTAAGTGTATGGTCTTTAGGACCACCTGCTGCTAGGTGCATAGTCAGAAGTCGGGACGAAGTTGTAGTAGTCGAACCAATGTATGTGGATTTGAGGGATTCGCAGCTCCCTATCATACAATTATACTGGTAGACCACATTGGTCTGTTGGAGTAATGGTTTCATTTGGGAATTGTTTCTAATGATTAAATTGGTAGTATTAAAACCTCTGTAATATATATTAATTTTCAATCTGTCTTTGGGGTTCACACAAGAGGTGTTATTTTTAATGATAGTTTTCACAACACGTTCGTCAGTTTTATACCCTCTAGAAAACTGATTGAGGTAATATATGACTTTTGTTCAACCTTGCTCATCTATGGAAGGCTTTCTGCCACTGTTCAGTCTATTTAAATAAGTATGGAGAATATCGTCAAAATGTCTATTGCTATACCCATTGTTTATCAATACTTGCTTTATTCTTTGAGCTTCTCGGTCAAAAATATTCCAATTTGATGAGGTCTTCTAGGCACGATGTAATAGAGCCTTTATGTTCCCATCTTTGTACCTCCGTGGGCACTCACTCATAGCATTTAAACAAACTCTCCTTTCGTGGGTTTCACGGACACAGATGTCTCATAGTGATTATTCTTTTCCTTTATAGTGAAATCTAAAAAATCTATACTCTTGTTAAAATTAAATTTTTCTGTCAATTTCAGTTTTGAGTTAAATTCAAAGGCGAATTTTAGCTCGTTAATTTGGTGTTCTTGCTCCAACGACTAGAAAACAGTAATCTAAACCGAAAAATCATTCATAGAGAAATTTAACTGTTCATATATATGTAAAATAAATTCAAAACGAAGGAAACACACAGAAAGACACAGACATATCTCACATCGAAATATCGATGTGAATTATGTCTGTGTCTTTCTGTGTGTTTCCTTCGTTTTGAATTATTTTATTTAAAAAACGTCCGCTGAACCTTTTCTTTTAATTATATATATATATACATTCAACAGTACCTCCATTGCAATAACTGGCATCCTTCTCATGTTAAAAAGTCTAAACCTCGATTCTTGTCGATCCTTGTGGACAATATCTGTAATAATCTCCAAGACACCAAAATTAAAGGACAAATTTTCTAAACGAGGCTATCGTTTAGAAAAAAAGCTAGTAATCAACATTAAGATATTGTATAGTATGTGAGTCCTGAACATGTTCATAAACTGTGAAGTATGCTTATCGTGATAATAGATGAGTTCAATCAATCATTGCATTAATTTCCGAAGACAATACCTCTCCAAAAGGGCATTAACCCTTACCCAACCATCTGGCTTATGCTCACCCAAACATGCTTTTATTTTTAAAATAATCAAACCTGATACTGCAAGAAAGGAAGGACATCTAAAAATTGTACACCTAATTGTCTAAGGTGCATATTGAAGCCAAGTGTGACGGATCGTTTAATAACAAAAAGATATATCAACGTCTTAGCCACAGTTAAAAATCAGAAAAATAACAGGGATCTTTCAATAAAAGATTGGTCTTCGTCAGAGTCCAACTGACATTGAAACAAGTGATGCAGATCATCTGGTTTGGTGTTGAGAAGGGTGAGAGGCAAGACAGAGTTACTCTAAAGGGCATAAAGTGCAGAACAAGTAGCCCTTAGTCTTGCGTACAAATGAGAACTATAATGTAAACTATAGTTTGGTTATATATAATAGGGTCGTGGAAGCTCTCCTCCTCGTGGTCCACCTCGGGCGTATCTCGGAGGCTGGTTGCCCTATCCTCGGATAGAGCTTGGTGCTCCTGAGATGCGGCGAAAGAGCTTTCACGTTAAAAGGCATCAATCTGCGTTGCTATTACACGTGATATAGCCGAAAGGCTGGGTACACGCTCTAATATCAAAACAGGTTATATATAATATGATAAAACCACAGTATGAAATGGGAAAACAAGACTAAGATCTTTCAACCTGAAGTTGGATTTTTGACTCTGACGAAGACCGTTTGTTACGGTTGAAAGATCTTAGTATTGTTTTTCCATTTCATTGTGGTTTGATCATTGATTATTATTTCACGTGTTTATGTGCAAGCTTTATATATATATATATAAAGTATCGACCATGAAATAGAATCAAAACTAAAGTTTATCAGGACTCGGTCAGTTTTTAATCAAAGAAACCTTTACCTTGTTTTCTATTTAGATTAGATAGGTTCTTTTCTAAATTATATTTCGATTTCATAAATGTATTTCCTCTGAGTTTGGCCATTGCATCTATATAGTTTCTAACAATAATATCTGGTAATTTTTCATTTGTCTTTTCATTACAATTTCTAATAAACTGATCGAGTCCTGATAAACTTTATTTTTATATATATGTATATATATGATCAAACCACAATAAGAAATGGGAAATCAAGACTAAGATCTTTCAACCGTAACAAGCGGTCTTCGTCAGAGTCAAAAACCCAACTAAAACTCGTTTTAGTTGGGTTTTTGACTCTGACGAAGACCGCTTGTTACGGTTGAAAGATCTTAGTCTTGTTTTCCCATTTCTTATTGTGGTTTGATCATTGATTGTTATTTCACGTGTTCATGTGAAATCTTTATATATATATATATATATATATATATATATATATATATTATATATATCAAAAACCCAACTGAACACTAGATGCAGAAAACACCTGGTGAGGAGTTGAGAAGAGTGGGAGGGAAGAGTGGTATTTTAAAAGGGTGAAAGCGTAGGAAAGGACTAATGTCCAGAAAGGGATGTTTGGGGAAACAAAGGAGTACAGTAAGAAAAAGTAAAAAAAACTGTCCGCTAGCTGTCAACCCTCTTTGAAGAGGCTATTGCCCTCGTGACGAAAGTATCAAGTTTGAAGAGACCGTTACTAATGTTTATAATATTTGATCTATTAAATTTAATTAGAGACGATTCAATAATATTTCTTAACTACATTGATTTTTCATAGGTAATAAATGAAATCATCATACGAAAATCATCTTATTGATTGGACAGGAGCTAAATTTATTATGGATCTCTAATTGTTCTTGACTTCTTCATTCAACACATTATTTATTAAGTTTTTTAATAAGTTGAAAAATTGAAAATTAACTTCTTTCTATTTATTGGGCCAACATTTTGATGTATTTATGCATCATCGTCAGGGCTACTAAACAAGATAAGGCTTTAATACTTTCAACAACTATATAAAAATTCAATATGGACTACTATCCTAACAATAAAAAATTCTTATTTACTAACAAAATGAGTATATGACTTTTCCTTCGATATTCTTTAATATATAAATCAACTGTTTTTGATTACCTTGGACTGAATATGGATTCTATTTCTATTTTCTTTGCTCTTTGCTGTAAGTACATGTTATTATTTCTTTGCTGTTTGCTGTAAGTACATGTTTTTATTTCTTTGCTGTTTGCTGTAAGTACATGTTTTTATATAAAGAAATAAGACTACTCTAACGAATTTTGCAATAATTTTTTTACATGCAGCGTTTGCATGGTTTGGAAGTTGTAGATTAAGGTGAGGTTATTTCACTTCTGACGTATTTTACTGTTATTATGTATGGGACTGCGAAAGAATATTATTATAAATTTGAGTAAACTTTTCTATATTAAATATAGTTAATGGGTTAGTTCCACTGAGGTTAGTAATATTAGAATTAGTAATAATACAATCCGTCATACCTCGTAAAGTCTTTCCGAGGTATGACGGATTGTATTATTTTCTTTATTAGATCTAGAGTTGCGAGTAGAAATACTGAAGTTTAAATTGTTCAACGTTTGCATTTTATGTTTTAATTATTGATGAACATATTTGCAATATTAGGATTGGAATTGTAGGAAAGTTATTTTAAATACAGCCTAAGTTTTTGTAGTTTTCATCAAAGCTGCTTCCTTTTAAGGAAATTACAATAAAATAATGGTTGAGATATAAGAGTTATCATCAAACAGGTCTAATATGTTTTATATGACCTCATAAAGAACTTCATACTTATATAAGTCGTTTATCTTAATTTAGACTATCTCGCGCACTTTTCCTAGGTGAACTGAATGTTACCTCAATATTGTATCATACAAAATACGTATATTTTTTGAAACGATCATTTTAAAACTTTTATTTGTAAAGAATAATCTTTTCCTCTTTTCACCCTTTATTATAATGTACCATTCATGGAATTCCCTAGTTGTACATTCATAATTCTATCTATGTATAAATTAATAATAAAAAAACAGTTTAAATGTATCTACGAAGAAGTTTCCAATTGAAAGTGCTTGATTCAAGACCATATATGTATATATATCTATATATTTTTTAGGAAAAGGTGATCATCCCACCTTTGAGAGAAATTTATCTGTGGATACCTGGGAAGATAACTGGTTGTTCAAAAAAAAAAAATTGAAACATGGTTTAAGTACATCTGTTTCTATGTTGGTTCCTAGTCCCTCTGATTTTGTGAAGGCTTTTATTGGAGGGGAAGATGCTGAACAAACTTCTGACTTCTCTGATTGCAGTGATTCTCAACTTGAAGAAGTCATCAATTCAAGTAATTTTCATTTTACTTTTCAGTTGCCGAAGGTATTTTTGATAAATAATGTTGATATTTTGTACTTGTTAGTCATAATATCTATTCCTTATCTCATTAATTGTTAACAGTTAATTGTATTAACTGGTGTGTTTGAATCAGTTGGAATTTTTCAAATGAAAATGGAATAAAGTAACATAGATGTATCTCTTGTTTGAAATGGAATTATTCTTTTTAATATTCTAATAATTCAATAATGGTCACCTTTGTTGTGCTTGATAATCTTTTAGATTTTTTCTCAGTGGTTCATGGTAAAATATTAGTGTTCTGTTTTGTGTAAAATATACTAATTGCCTGATATGCATACTGTACTGTTTCTGCAACTGATGATTCTCAGTTCGAATTAAACTGGTGGGAAATATAAGTTTCCTTCTTCACTATTCAGATATCTGACTTCATAATTAATTTCTCCAATTTACATTTTGAATAACACTGTATTACTAAACACAATTTTTGAATTATTGATCTGTAAATTGATGCTTATGTGTTACAATTTGTTTTACAGAGAGTGATGAAGATATTTTGTGGATACCAGTGGGCTCAAAGTCTAGCGCTGAAAGTGTGCGAAGCGATACTAGGTATGCTCATAGGTTATATCAGATACTATGTATTTATATCATATGTTACTGAATGTTTGCAATGATTAATTTATTGTAGATTTGATTTTGTCTTCTAGTATGTTAATGGACCCAACTGGTAGTTTTATTTTGTAGAACTTATAAGTTGCAAAACAGCAAATTTGTTTTGTGAGTTTGTTATACTGGATATGAATTCCATTTAACCTCCGACGTTTACATTACTACTTAACAAACTTCAATAGCTGTCATATTCATGAATAATACTCGTAATTCTTGAAGTGGGTGACACCCGAAAATGGTTAAACGTAAGAAAAACTTACGTTGTAATATGGAATGGCATCAATCTAAGGATAATAAATAAACACTATATCAAATTGCAAGATTAAAAAAGTATTGTTCATCTATTTAGTTTAGTCATAAATTTTTTTCTCTCTTAGTCATAAATAATTATCTCTGTTTGCAAAATTTTCTTAATTTGATAAGCGAGAATAAATAGAACCTCCTGAGATACTGTTTTAAAATATTTGTAATTTCATATATTTTGATCTTGATTCCTAAGATATAAAATATGAGATATAAATGCACCTGTCGACTTAAAACTTTTTACAATCAATGGAAGTGCAAACGAATGAAACATCACCGTATCTTAAATTGAACAAGAATTAATATAGAATCCTTAGTACGATTGTATCACTGACAGGTGATTATCAAAATGTAAACAAAAGTAAAGACTAATTTTACTCTTTACAGTTTTCTTTAAGATTTTGAGAACTTAAATGATATCACAGAGAAAATTATAGCAAATGAATGTTATAGATAAAGAAAATTTTCTAATGGCTATGTTTTATTTAAGATTTCTTATTAAGTTAATTGTTTTTAAAATATACTAATTTAAATATTGCTGTCTATTTTTATTTTACTATAAGTAAAGTATAGTGGGTGGGTGGGTGAGTGTTTATCTAAAGTTTGTGGACACACTGCGGTTCAGAATCTTTGATGGTCAAGTTGATATTTTACGCAAAAATGTGCCTCATGTTTAGATGTGCTATAGTTTTGGGAGCAGTAGATGTGCCCCATGTGTATAGTTTGGGAGCAGTTATGCATGAGGGGAAAGTCACTTTTTTTGTCAAAATGTGCTTTTAGGACTTTTTTTTTTTGTCCTGAACTACTAATTCTAGAGTCTTGAAATTGTGGTATTATCTTTGAAGCTACAAAGGCAATAACTGAAAAAATTCTCAGATGTTTAAAACAACATAATATATTCTTTGTCAATAAAATGTAAAAACTTTGACTTATCATTCAATCTGAAAGGTTCTGAGGACGGTAGAAGCCATACCGGTCAAAATTAAAATGAATGAAATAATGAATGTATCAATACATTATAATGTTAATTTATTATAAACTTTGTTGTTATGTTTCTTTTAGGACTAGAGGGGTGGAAAAAGAAAACGACAGTGGTATATTCGAAGAAGCTGTTTTAAGAAATTCCTTGACAAATTTAGCTTACAGAGGAAAAGGAGGATCTTCTCAACATTTCACTATGAATCCATTATTTTATGATGATTGCTGCTACACAACAAAATCATTTATTGATCAGCACTATACTTCTTTACAATACCCAAAGAAAAAAAACAAATACACTAAGATATCAAATTTTGGAGACCCTGAAATTTCTCGTAAAATCCTTCATCCTCTTTCTGATATTAGACTGGCTAGAAGTAATCCATCAAAAATGTGATTAATTGTTGTACATATGTTATTTTTTGTTATACTAAACCAAATAAATATTATCTTTTATTATTCATTTTTTATTTTATCATTAATTTTATGCGACATTACTTCAATCCATTTTCAATCGAGAAGTTTAAACATGTAGCAGAAGTTTAAACATGTAACAGATTTAAAGTGTTTATTTTTCTCTTGGAAGAACTTTTAAACATAAAATTATTATGAAAAAAAATGGGTTTTTCCTAATAATTTTGCATATAACATTTATAACATACAAAATGTTTTAAAAGCTTTGGAATAGTTATGATAAGTTATGATGTCTTGAGCCCTTCCTTAAGACAACCATTTTTAAAATAACACCTTAATAACACTCTCGTTATTTCGTCTACAGTATAGCATATTTTTCATAGTCGACATGTTTCTAATGGTAACCATTCATCTTCAGGATATCCATAACTTCTTGAGAGAACTTTTCGTTTACATAAGAAAAATGAAGACAGTGGTGGTAGTTTTTCTTAAGTTCATAATTAACTGTTTGCTAATCTTTTGGGGCGTGGGGCTTCGTGATTTGAGTGATCACATGCGAAGGCCCTTCTTGTTCTTGATATGATTGAAATATATTTAATATTTTGTTGCTATTTTTAATCCTACTATTTAAATTTGGTGTCGGTTTTTGAATTCGTAAGGCTTTTATTATTTTATTAAAGTTTTTTGCTAAAATTAGTAAAGCTTAAATATATATATATATATATATATATACTTTTTCGTTGGAAATACGATCCAAAACGGACAAATATAGTTCAATATAGACAAAGAAACATAGAGAAATCAAAAGAACACACTTACAGTCTCTAATTTTCTGTTTAAACTTTCTTCAGGAGAGATAAGAGAGGGAAACTAAGCGCACTGGTTCAGAGACGGTTGGAGACCAACAGTGTTGCCGCATGCGCACCCGGTCACAGAAAATAAGGTGGACAGGAATCAATTTATAATTACATTAAATTAGTGGAATATGAAAACAATAAATAAATAAAAGCAAAATTGAAAAAATTAAGGAAAATTGATTCATATTAACAACAGAGAAATTGATACATAAATAAATGTACGGACTAAGCTATGATAGAATAAAATAAAACTGTGAATACTAATAATAATAATAAATGAAATAATATAAAAAAAAAATTGATAAAATATGAAAAGGCAAGGAACTTTTAAACATTATCACTTTTGATTGAGGCCAGGTGCACTGCGCGCACTTAATAGCCAAATATGGGCTTCTTCGGAGGCTCGTAGTGTGAGATCTTTGCAGTCAGGGGGTATTTGTCGCAGAATCTGTAACCTGTAGCACTCATTAAAAGGGAGACCGTGGCTATTGGCATGTATGGCAATGGGAAGATGGGAGTGGCTATTGACTGAAGCTCTGTGACTGTTCATACGGAGACTAAGCTTGGTGGATGCTTGGCCTACGTAGAAAAAATCACACTTGGTACACTCCAAACGGTACACACAGTTTTTGGAGGTACTCGAGCAGTCAGTTGCAACAAGATAGAGGGTGTTATGGGGGGGGAGCTGTGAAGTGTGGCTGGGGATTGATAATGGGACATGTGAGGCAACCTCGACGTCCGCACAGTTGCGCTCCCGAGAGCAAACTGTTTTCCCTCGTGGAGGTTAGCTTCCTGTGCGAAAGAAAATTGCCAAGGTTGGGAGGACGTCTGTAGGATAGGCGTGGCGGATTAGGAAAGGTTTTGGAGGTGGCGGTGGAAGAGGATATGATCGGGAAAAGTTCTTTAATGATGGTACCCAGTCTGTGGATACCTGGGAAGTAGGTTGTTATAAGGTAGGGAGACCCAGAGGGTGAGGAAGGCCTAAATTTTTAGGCCTAAAAAGCAAATTTGTAGAGCGAGGTTACCCTCTCCCCTTCCTAACAAGAAGACTGGTTCCTGCCACGACCCCACACAATCCTACATCAACCTCCTCTTCCTCTCCCTCTGGGTCTCCCTACCTTATAACAACCTACTTCCCAGGTATTCACAGACCAGACTGGGTACCGTCATTAAAGAACTTTTCCCGATAGCCAATAGCCACGGTCTCCCTTTTAATGAGTGCTACAGGTTACAGATTCTGCGACAAATACCTCCTGACTGCAAAGATCTCACACTACGAGCCTCCGAAGAAGCCCATATTTGGCTATTAAGTGCGCGCAGTGCACCTGGCCTCAATCAAAAGTGATAATGTTTAAAAGTTCCTTGCCTTTTCATATTTTATCAATTTTTTTTTTATATTATTTCATTTATTATTATTATTATTTGTATTGACAGTTTTATTTTATTCTTTCATAGCTTAGTCCGTACATTTATTTATGTATCAATTTCTCTGTTCGTTAATATGTATCAATTTTCCTTAATTTTTTCAATTTTGCTTTTATTTATTTATTGTTTTCATATTCCACTAATTTAATGTAATTATAAATTGATTCCTGTCCACCTTATTTTCTGTGACCGGGCGCGCATGCGGCAACACTGTTGGTCTCCAACCGTCTCTGAACCAGTGTGCTTAGTTTCCCTCTCTTATCTCTCCTGAAGACGGTTTAAACAGAAAATTAGAGACTGTAAGTGTCTTCTTTTGATTTCTCTATGTTTCTTTGTCTATATTGAACTATATATATATACGTCCAAATCGTAGTAAGAAATCAGAAAATAAATACTAAAAATCTTACAACCGTAACAAGTGGTCTTCGTTAGAGTCAAATTTCAACTGTTGAAATCTTACAGTTAAAAGCTCTTAGTTTCTTTTCTGATTTCTTACTGTGGTTTGGACGTTAATTTTTATTTCACATGTTTATTGTGAAATATTGTTATGTATATATACAGATATAATTATAAAAATAAACTAAATTATATAGTTTATATATATATAATTTTGTTTACGTATATTTATATATTATTTAGTTTATATATATATATATATATATATATATAAAAACCAAATTCACAGAAAGAATACACGTTAGAGATATTACAAAAAACTCACTACTATATTTCCGGCTACCTCGTCATCGGGTAGAAAGATGTGAATCGCTCCGAAAACACGTTACCACTGAAATGAAGTCTCATTAAAGCGGCACTCAATCAGTGTAGCCAATTTACAGAGGGAGGGAAGGTAAGGATAAATAAGAAAAATAATAAAAATAAATGAATAAATCCAAATATTTAAAATAAAAAAAATATTGAAAACTAGTAAAAAGCGAACGATTAAACAAAAAACATTAAAGACAATTGTTTAAAAAACCTTTTAATCAATTTTGTTTGTTTTATATATTTTTTCAATAGGTCATTTTTTACTAATTAATATATTTTATTTATTTAAATGATTGATTATTTATTCATTTATTTTTGTTATTATTTGTCTTATTTTTCTTTGTCTGTCAGATAGTGTTTTACTTATTTCTCTCTGAACTCCTGTGATTACCCTGACTTGGCCATCCTTTTGTTCTCTTTCCCGACTATTTTACGTCCTTTTAAATACCTCCTTTGCATCCCTCTCTTCTCAATACTAAATTAATCAATATATAAGTTCGCCTCTAACCACTCTTCGGGGTGGATGTACCTAGTACTGGCGTCCCCGTCAAGCTGTACTGGTTGCGCAGCCAAGCTAACAGTACAGGGCTGGCCGCTCCAAGCGCGGTCAAGTAGCCTAGTCCCTGACGTTGTCAGAGGGAATTCTTAACGTGCTTCGGCACAGCTTGGACACCCGTTGGGCGGTACGGGGTGTTAGCCTCTCTTCTGAGCAGAGTTTAAAAGGTTTTCTTAAAGAGTGTTAAAGTGGTAGCCTTGTGCAGCACCATCTTGGTGGTGGGTCTTCCAAACCGACACTCAACCGTCCAAGAGCCCGCAGTGGGGACATGCAGTCTTTTCCATAGGCTGGATGTCTTAAACTCCACAAGGTTCTTTGAACCAGGGCAATATTAGTGCCTCTCCCGGGGCCGTGCAGTTAGCTCATAGCTGCACTGGCATTATGAATGTGTTTTACCGGGGGCAACAAGGGCCACTGACCCTACCTGCGCTGAGCGGGTTCAGTAGGACCTCGGTCCGGAGTTTGATCCGAAACTCTTAAAATAAGTCGGTACTACGGGTGGAGGGAAGCCCCTGGTGAGAGTTTTTCTCTCTCCAGCCCACCATTGAGGTTGGACTCGTAGTGGCTGTGGTTCTCACCCAGGTTGGGTAGACCTTCGGGTCGCTGCGTGAGGAGCAGTATCTTTTCGGGCGGATGCCTGCTTAGCATCCGGGGGAGCTAGACCCCAGCCTTTACCAGTAGGTACGGACCACGATCTCAGCTAAGTGGGCTGGAACACTGGTAGTTGCTTTTTGTTGGCTCTAAAGGAACTCTGGATGGGTGTGAATGGTAACCCTCCCTTTCATGCACTAATTTGATCAAGTGAGCGAGACAAGATCTCCTCCTCAGCCAATTCCTCACTCCAGGTGGCGTTTGGCCGACAAGGGATTTTAATCCCTTCATTACTTTAACATCATATCCGGAGCACCCAAAACGGGGCCCAGAGGAGTTCAAAGTAGCAACCCCTGATCCCGGGGTAATGGGTACTTCCCTCTTCGGAGAAGGTCGACCGAATCCTTAAGGATCCTAGGGTAGACCTAAAACTGTAGACCCTCGACGGCCATTCAATATATAAGTTCACTTGTTTCAGTGCAGTGTAACTCTGACGAGGCCCAGTTATTTTGTTTCAAAGATCTTAGTCTCATGTCTGATTTTTTTACATTACTGGGAAAATCGGTTTCCCTCTCTCTTTTCTCCTCTTTTTCCGAAAATTTGAGTTAGTATTTCTTTACTCCGTGTGTTACACTTCTTCGTATTTGAACTTGTGGCTGTCCAGTTTGGATCGTTTTTTTACGAATTTAAAGTATATTACATATACACATATATATGTTACAGATTATGCATATATATAATATTTATATAAATATATATTTATATATAAATAAAAGAATGATTTTGTCTGTACATTGCTTAGAACTGACTCATTTCCAGTTTTCTTTACGTTTCATACATTAGAGAATCCGAATCCACCCTTGGAAAAATTTCTATCAGTTTGTCGGTTTGTCCTCAAAATTTTGCCAGAAGTAAACTCAGCCACCATGAGACATAGCGAGATGAAACTTTGACACTAGATTTGTGTATGCCTAACTTAAAATATACGCTCTAAATAGATTGATAATTCAGAGCAGAAACGAAGTTATGGATCTTTAAGCTGTATTTTGCTAACTTCACAGACATGTTTATTTTGAAAATATACGGGTGTAGCAAGTAGGTATTGTTAGTTGATTATAATTTCATTTGCGTATATGAATATATAGCGTATTTGAGATCATTGAAAGGTGTTTCCCAGAGTTGAAGATGTGCTATCCATTCAGAATAAGTAGCTTTGGGAACGAGCAATTCTCAACCTTTAATATGAACAGGCAGGAATAATCAGCAAACAAGTTCTGAAGCTATATCAATCTGAGGAAAGAACTTACAAGTCAGTAAAGAGAGTGATTAGTGATAAAACGAATCAGTTCATTATCCAACTGAATTTCTTGACTCCGTGACTGCTCCTGCACTGCCTACTTATGAGTAAAAATTTAAAGTATGAGCACCAATCATGCTGCTATTTAGCATCAATAACAAATTTCATGTTACAAAACTTGACTGTCCGAAAATGTGCCACGGGATACGACTTCAGTTCGTGCTCTGCACAGATATGGCATAGAGGCAGACATCATGAGTTAGTGTGGTATTGGGGAGTCTGTGTATATACCACGTATACACAGATACCTGTGTAGGATTGGTTCCGAGCCTCTATCCGTTTCCGTTCAAACGTTTGCAAAGTCCCGTCAGAGTCTATTTTGCAGTGACGTTAACTAAGTCGCAAGGGGAAACTATCTAACGCAGGAAATGAAGTGAGCGAGGCCAAGTTTTTCTAATATGGTCAACTGTAGTTTGCTTGCTCAAGAGTCAGGGGTTCCAACACTGTTCTTCCATGAACCTGAAGGATAGACAGCTAATGTGGTGTATAAAGAGGCATTTGCTTAACACTGTACTAATAATGGTATTTTCTACTATTCTATAATCTCTACGTTTATTTTGGAATACCAAGTATAATTGAATTTTTGATTACGTCAAAGACGGGTACATTTGCTGATATATATATATATATATATATATACTAGAATTTTCAAAAGAATACACAGAAAAGAAATCACTGAACTCACTGCTATATTTCGATGTCCTCGTCGTCAGGAATAGATGTGAATCACTCCAAAGGCCGATAACGACTCCATTCATGGAGTCTTTGATATATTAAAGGCTGATATATATATATATATATATATATATATATATATATATTGTTAAATAATGCCCCATATTTGGCTTGTATCTGCTTCTTACACAATTTCTCCAGTTTCCGGAATTCCTTCCTCGTCTCTTCATTAAAACTATAAAGTCTAGCACCAATATTACTAGTCGACATGTTTCGAATGTACCACATTCATCATCAGGAAAATAATGAGAGTAATAGTAGGAAAGCTAGTTATATATATAGAGATGGATTATTAATGGAAAGTTTACAGGGCATCGCCCTGTATCACGGCGCATTATGGGGGATTAAGGTAGGGTGGTTGGGCTCACCTACTACCTGGCTAATCTGGGTGTTTCTGTTTGCAAATAGTTTTAAAATTCGACAAGAATTATTAACTTGGATATTTAATTTTAAAACTATTTGCAAACAGAAACACCCAGATTAGCCAGGTAGTAGGTGAGCCCAACCACCCTACCTTAATCCCCCATAATGCGCCGTGATACAGGGCGATGCCCTGTAAACTTTCCATTAATAATCCATCTCTATATATATAACTAGCTTTCCTACTATTACTCTCATTATTTTCCTGATGATGAATGTGGTACATTCGAAACATGTCGACTAGTAATATTGGTGCTAGACTTTATAGTTTTAATGAAGAGACGAGGAAGGAATTCCGGAAACTGGAGAAATTGTGTAAGAAGCAGATACAAGCCAAATATGGGGCGTTATTTAACAATATATGTTTAAATGAAGGACTGCTTCCAACTTTTACAAATATATATATATATATATATATATATATATATATATATATATATATATATATATGATCCTCTGATTGTTCAGAGTACTAACTTAGCTATTGAAGATTAGGTTCAAATTAGTAACTTCTGATTTCATGCCAACGTTTTACCGAAATTTGTTCTGTATTATCAAGACTAAAAACCATATATTGAAAAAAATAGTACTACTATAAACAACTTTGAAAATAAATATCTCTTCAGAATATCAACTAACAGAAAACAAAAACACAGTAAGCAAGAGCGTAAAAAAAATAAAAGAAAACCAAAGTCTACAGTATTATGGTTTTTATAGACAATAATTGTACATAAGCATTTACTCAATTGAATTCAACTCTTCCAATCAGCCAGTTATTAAGGAACGATATATATTATATATAAATGAGAGTAAATCTTTAAACAAACCCATAAATCCTTTAAGCAGTTAATATGCTTTAAGCAGAAATCCATTTTGTATGCAGGTGATACAACAATCATTAGAAAACAGTTTTATGATTTAATAAAAATATTAGTAAAACATAATATAAACTGTATAATTAATTTAATTTTTTTTTTCTTAATTTTATTAAACTAGGAAACCGATTATGCATATAGAATTACTCTCTTTACAGTCAGCTCTAAAGTTGTATATAATAATAATGAAGTTGAACTGTTTTTATGAATAGAATAACGTTAATACATTGTTATTTCATTGTATAAATTCAATCAATCATTATTAGCTTTTGCAAATATACTCATTTCTTTTTACGTAAATATGAAACTTTGTGTGTCTTTGAAAATCAAATATTTATTCTGAATCCGAAATCTATACTTCCTGGATTCAAAGGTTTAACAGTTTTGTTGAAAAATGAACTTAATTTGTCTATTCAAAATTTGGACAATCCTCCTAATTGTTGTTGGGAAGTAGAAACTAAAAGAATACCTCAAGGCCTTGCCTTTTGTGTCATTTTATAAGTACATAGGAAAGTCATAGTGGTGAAGTCAGTGTCTTCTGAAGAGTAGTGTCTGACATCTTTCCTATTTCTCTCTCTCTCAGACGGTGAGTCTGGAAATTGATATCTATAAAACTTATGATGTGAATTGCATATTGAACTTTGACTAAAGAAAGTTCAATGAAAAGGAAATAAGATTTTGTTATTCTTACCAATAAAAATAGAACTCTTAAATTGCTGTCAATTTGTTCAATAATAAATGTGTTAAAGACAACTTAGAAACTTAAAATTGGAGCGATGAAACACAATTTATTGTTGTTGATATATCAGCTATTTTAATTAAATTAGTTTTTCAAATCTCTTAGAAAAATCGTTAACTAAGTTTTATTAACTTCCTAACCTTGAATTTAATCTTTTTTTTTTCCATATACGCGTATATAAGTAACTAAAAATTTGTACTTTTGGTAAGTTACGTTTGAACTTGTTTGCCTACTAAATTTTTAATTTACTCTATGCAATCAGATTTAATTACTGTGTATTATCACCTGAAACCAGGCAACTTATCTGTGTCCAGTTTACATTTCATTGGTGCGCCTTCCCTATAAGACAGCACTTCTTTTTTTTTTAATTTCTTTTATTGAGTTCATATTATTGTACCATTCTGTTTTTTTGTTATACAAACGCAATTTATATATGTTGCAAAAGTTAGATTGAATTATAAAAAAATTGTTATTCGTGATACTCAACCATACTAAAAAAATCAATCTTTAATGTTTACTAATCGGGTGTTTTAGGTGGTATTGCGTATATGTTGTTGAATTGATTCTATCCGAGGATTACCTTGGTCTTGTTTATTTACAGTAAGCATCAAAATGCTAGACAGTTATGGTTCAAAAGAGACATTAAACTAAGGATTCTGCTCTGAATCCATTCAACGTCAATGGAATATACACTAAAGGAATTATAATAATTCTAAAAGCCATACCGTGAGAAACATTGCACAAACAATTTACATTATTCCTTCTTGCTTGGTTATATCTGCTGAATTAACCAATTACTGTGTTCTGGCATGTTTTTTGAACAGTATTAAAATCTAAGTGTAGTTGAACTACCTTAAATATAAGCTTAAAATTACTGTTGGTTAAAAAATGAAACCTATATATATATATATATATATATATATATATATATATTATATATATAATAAAATAAAAAACGAAGGAAACACACAGAAAGACACAGACATAACTCACATCGATATTTCGACAATCGTCGTCATCAGGAGGTGCGAAGAGCGAAGAGTCCCGCAGGAAGACAGGGCGGTACTGAACTTGGAAACCGCAGCCAGTACCCCACCACTTACCACCAAGCGGGGGAAGGGAGGGAAGGAAATGAAGAGCCAAATTAAGACGTAAAAGGAACGAGTAAAAATTATAACTATAAAAAATTATAAAAAAGTAGATAAATCAAATTAAAATTAATAAAAATAATAAATAAAAAGTAAAATAAAAAATAATAAATAAATAAATAAAAAATAATAAATAAATAAATAAAAAATAATAAATAAATAAATCATAAATAAATTATCGGTTGAGGTTGAATCCGGGGGAAGAGCGAGCATCAAGTAAGCATATGTATGCCTCCTCTGAAGCTCTTAGGGCGTCTTAGGGTAACTTTATTGTTGGATTCGGGGATCTGTTTCAGGATCTGAACCCTGAAACAGTCATTGAAACTGAGTCCATGCGAGTTCGCATGGATGGCTACAGGACAGCGTTGTCCTGTAGCCATCCATGCGAACTCGCATGGACTCAGTTTCAATGACTGTTTCAGGGTTCAGATCCTGAAACAGATCCCCGAATCCAACAATAAAGTTACCCTAAGAGCTTCAGAGGAGGCATACATATGCTTACTTGATGCTCGCTCTTCCCCGGACTCAACCTCAACCGATAATTTATTTATGATTTATTTATTTATTTATTATTTTTTATTTATTTATTTATTATTTTTTATTTTACTTTTTATTTATTATTTTTATTAATTTTAATTTGATTTATCTACTTTTTTATAATTTTTTATATTATAATTTTTACTCGTTCCTTTTACGTCTTAATTTGGCTCTTCATTTCCTTCCCTCCCTTCCCCCGCTTGGTGGTAAGTGGTGGGGTACTGGCTGAGGTTTCCGAGTTCAGTACCGCCCTGTCTTCCTGCGGGACTCTTCGCTCTTCGCACCTCCTGATGACGACGATTGTCGAAATATCGATGTGAGTTATGTCTGTGTCTTTCTGTGTGTTTCCTTCGTTTTTTATTTTATTGTAAAAAAGTCCGCTGGACCGTTTCTTTTAATTGTATATATATATATGTGTGTGTGTGTGTGAAGTTGACAGTCGTTCTCGTCAATTTACTTCTTCTCCTGAGGACGACCTCCATAAGGGTCGAGATATTGAAAAGTGAGTCCTTTGTTACGTTTCGTTCTATGTGTCACAGTTTATTTTAAGTATATATATAGGTTTCATTTATTTGAAAGATTATACATATTTATATTAGAAACTACATTGACATAAAGAACACAGAGAAAAGAAACAGAAACTCACTATTATATTTCGATGGCCTCGTCATCAGGAGGATAGACTCGTTTCTATCCTCTTGATGACGAGGCCTTGAAATATAATAGTGAGTTTCTGTTTCTTTTCTCTGTATTCTTTATGTCAATGTAGTTTATTTAGTTCGTGGAATCGTTTCATTTAATTGGGTGTATATATATAAATATATATTATAATGTTTCAAATATTGAGTTGTGGTGTATGATTTTCTATGAATATTGATTTCTGTTTTAAATTGCATACATATATTCATAATGACTTTCTTAACCTCTCTGTTCGCATATAGTATCCGATCTTTCTTGGGAGTTATGTAAGGCCAGTGTTTCTAACTTTTTACTTCAGGGTGCACCAGTAAAATAACAAAAGCTTTGGAGCGCATCACTGATTTTAATATAGAAAATTTAGTCCTGAAATTCGAAAATTGGAAAATGATAGGAAATTAAAATGAACAGTTTTTTTCTTAAGCCAGTTTGAGAGGGGGATTTTAGTAATTTAACTCCCGAGAGGAAGAAAAAGAGAAACTATTATCTATTGTTGCTTAAAGATGAAAGAAATTTACCTACCAGTTCAAAATATCAAGTGGCAGAGACTTGACTTAGACTTGAAAAGCTCATACTTGGTGTTCCTAAAATAAATGAAAACGATTCAAATTTTTAAAATATAAATTTGTTATATAAATTTAAACACCCGTTATTTTGGGGCGCACCTTGCTACCTTCCAGGGTGCACCGTTTGAGTCTGGGTTAGGTCATAAAAAATTTTGTTACCAACGTATAAAGTAGGGTTTATACAAAAACCGACATTTTAGAAAACCGGTTTTCGAATAGTAATTTTACAGAAAACCGGTTTTTACTGGTTTCGAATTTTTATAAAAAATTTTTTTTGCTCGAATATTCTGTAATTGGAACAAAAAATTTTAACAGAAAATTTATAGTGATTGAAAGCAGTTTTTGACTGAAATTATTTACTGTTCAATTTTATTGATAGTAAAATTTTTTTATGCAATTTCGTAGAACAAAGAAATAATAGTTGACGAGGATTAAATAACTTTAAAAACAACTATTCCTTGTTTATACATAATTTTCACATATAAAGATGTAAATATTTTTATAATAGTGAAACGAGTTATTCAGCAAAGGGTTCGAATAAATAAAAACAATATATTTTCACATTTTTATAGTAACCATATTATTAACCATATTATTAAATCGGACAGATATGATTCCAAGAACTAAACCGCTTGCAACAGTGTTTTCATCAATCTGGTACATTTGGCTACATTTGTCATTTTCACATTTTTTAAAGTGTTATTCATACATTGAAAACCGGTTTTCGAATTTCATAATTTTCTCCAAAAAACCGGTTTTTAAAACTGGTTTTTAAAAACCGACAAACCCTAGTATAAAGTGATATGTTCTTCAGATTCTGAACATAGTATTATGTAGAAATAATAACAGTTTTTTACAATAAGCAGTTCAGAATGGGAATTCAGATTTTTCGAATTGTATTATCTTTGGGTAATATTGTAGTATATAGAATGGACTCTGTTTTTCTATATTACTAAACGGATATTAATTTTAAGCAAATTTCTCGGTGATATTTTTTGTTGAATGTTTCTGACATTTATCAAAATAAATAGGAATATTTTGAAGTCTCCAAACGAAAACTTTGGCTTAATTCTTCAAAGTAGAAGGTGGTCAGATAAACAGCATTAAATGTAACAGATTTATTGCCCATGTAATGTTTCAACAGTTATGAATGAGATCCACTGGCTATGGGAAGAAAAGCCATCTCCTCCTGTAAAAGATTGTTTCGTACGGAAACATTTCGTACATAGCACAAAAGTGTTATTACTGCTGTGATAATGCCAAGGATACTATATGTTTCAGTTTGTGATATACCAAAATCAGATTTTATATTGATAACTGGTTCAATTACTATCTACACTACCACCAGGAAATCCAATGACCAACGACCAAGAAGTTTGATATTATATTTACTTATAGAAAAGTAAACACTGAACAGCCAAGCAAGATATTTTGTATTAAACTAGACATTTTGTATTCCACCATTAATGTCCTACCAAGGACATTGGTAGTATTTTTCTCCGGAGGGAAAAATTTCTGTTTGGACTAATTAATCATGTTTTATCATTTTATGTAATTTTCATGTACACAAAAAATATATAGCTGAGGAGTCGGAGTTGGCTGATTTCTTCCAACTCCGACTCCGAATCCTCAAGGCAGAAAATATGCCCGACTCCGACTCCGACTCCACAGCCCTGGTTCAAATTATGATTTTGTATGCGTGTTTTTCTATTGTATGTAATACAATATCTCGAGTTCTAAACTATTATCCAATTTTGAATGTTTTTTCAAAGTTTAATTATTATATTCGTATAATCAAAAATATATAATAGTTCTCAACTGGACTTAATAATAACAAACACGACACAGAATTTTATATATATATATATGTATTGATAAAAGTGGAATAGAAACAAAACTAAAGTTTATCAGGACCGTCGTACGCATGATTTTGTAACACAATCTGCTCTATTTCGGGCCCCCATATCATTGGCCGTACTCTCTGTGTGTAGGCTTCTAATAAATCAAATAGAAGTTATAGATTACGTTTTGAATAGCTCTGTGTGGCTTTTTGGGTATTGTCTACGTTTTAACCTATAACTTATAAGCAATAAAAGTATAACAAATTCATAGGAAATATTCAAATTCAAATCTTTTAGAAACAAATGATTTAACTGAAAATGTGAAGCGTGTTTTCGTTTATAAATTTCATTATTTCATACTCCACGAATTCATTTGTTATTCACCTTTCAGTGATGCAGATGTTCTTACTAAGTTATCATGTATATATAATTAAATGATTCGGTCCACTGGACTTTTAAATAAAAACGATTTAAAAGGAAGGTATCATACAGATAGATAAAGGAATAAATCATATGACATATATTTATGTCATCTTCAGGGCTACAGCATGATTGTTTTACAATTTGCACTACTATTACAACTATAATCAGTTATTTCGACTATGAATTTTTTTTTTATTTTGACAATATCCTTATGTCAAAATAAAAAAAAATTCATAGTCGAAATAACTGATTATAGTTGTAATAGTAGTGCAAATTGTAAAACAATCATGTTGTAGCCCTGAAGAAGACATAATATATGTCGAAACGTCGGCAAAAGGACTAGTTTAAAATCATTAGACCTCAACCTTCAAAAAAATTACATCATATAAATATTGGGTCAAGAAAGCAAATCATGATATATATATATATATATATATATATATATATATATATATATATATTATATTTCAGTTTAAAATCTGGCATTTTAGGTGGTTAATTAAATTAATGAAATTAGGAACTGCAAGTTAACTAATAGTAATTGTCTATTACACTTAGTATTTTTTAATTTACTGATACACTCAAAAGGCTATAACTTTAGCCCTATTCCAGAGGCAGAAATATTACTCCTTCCTTATATTTTGTTTATTGTTTTTATAAGCCACATTACTGAATTAATAATAATTGTTAAAATTATTATTTCCTATGTTTTAGAGGATAATTTCTCAAACTTTTTTCGACGCGAAACCTTTTTTGGTTCCAGTAACTTTCCCGGGAACACCAGATTATATAATGATTTTATATGATCATAATGTAATTATTTTCATATGCCTTTATAAATAGTATGTACATCTGAAAACAAATAGACAGTAATACTATTGAAATGTGTATTTTTCTAAACTAAAAACAATTTAAAAATAAAGGATTTGAATTTCCATATTATTAATGTAATCATGCACTAAAAATATCATACAATAATTTTGTAGAGTTTAATGAGAATAATGTTTTTGTTTAATATAATCACACAGTCTTTAAATGTTTGGCCTTATAGTTGAGAGTTTGATTCTCAAGTCAGCAGCAGCATTAAGCCTGCTTGAGTATTTGGTTTACGGCAGTATACAAGAAAAATCCAGTTTCACATAAGTAGGTAGTGGAAAATGGCAGCAATGTGTAAAGTGCTTTTTTGCAATAGCAGGAAATTCGGGAATCAGATAGCACCAAAAACTGACTAGTGATTCATCCTCAATATGAATGAAATTTTGACCACTTATACTTATGCATATAAGTAGATATACACATGATTCGGTTTCATGATTCACATGAAACACTGAATAAATCCATACAATTAAATAACATTCAGAAAATATTTTTTCTACATGTTTTTCATAGAACCATTTGGAAAAATATTTTTTCAAAATGCTTTTCGTGGAACCCCGGGCAGCCCGTTAAGGAACCCACTTTGGGAACCTCTGTTTTAGCGTATAACCGAAAGTTCATATGAAAAAAAAACCTTTAGTTTTCTCCCTGAATCAAAAAACGTTGCAAAAAAGCACTTCACACATTGCTGCCATTTCTCACTGCCTACTTATGTAGAACTGGATTTTCCTTTTATACTGCCGTAAACTAAATACTCAAGTAGGCTTAATGCTGCTGCTAACTTAACTATCATCATTCGTAAGAATGGTATTAGTTTTTTTATGCTTTAATTTTAACAAATTCATTTATTTAAAATGTATGTTATATATTATACAGTATAGATTTGAGAAAACATGTACCATTATTTTAAACAAAAAGTATTGTCAATAAATTTATTATTATTAGTTTTCACATTGTCAACGTTGTGCAGACTGCTAATATATATATATATATATATATATATATATTGAACAGTGTCAATATATATAAAAAAGACAAAAATATTTCAGAGTAAACTATATGTAAACGTAGGTATAAATAAATCTATATAATAGGTATAAATAGGTATAGGCTGAAGACCTAACCGTCGCCTTGAAAGTGCGCTTGACAGCACGTCATCTCCTGATGATGGTACCGAAAATTAGAGACTGTAGGTTTGTTTTTCTATTTACTGTTTTTCTATAGTTTACTCTGAAACGTGTATGTATATACACATTTTCAATGGAAATACGATCTGAAACAGACCAATATAGTTCAATGTACAAAAAGAAACATAGAGAAATTAAAAGCACACACTTATAGTTTCTAATTTTTGGTTTGAACCGTCTTCAGGAGAGATAAGAGAGGGAAGCAAAGCGCACCGGTTCAGAGACGGTTGGAGACCAACAATGTTGCCGCATACACGCTCAGTTACAGAGAATAAGGTAGACAGGAATTAATTTGTAACCAAATTAAATTAAGAAATGTGAAAAAATAATAAATAAATAAAAAAAAAATTGAGAGATGAACAGAGGAATTGATACATAAATAAAAGTCCCATTATCAATCCCCAACCACACTTCACAGCTCCCTTCCATAACACCCACTATCCTGTTGCAATTGACTGCTCGTGTATCTGCAAAAACTGTGTATTCGTTTGGAGTGTACCAAGTGTGATTGTTCTGTGTAGGCCATGCATCCACCAAGCTTAGCCTTCGTATGAACAATCATAGATCATCAGTCAACAACCACTCCCATCTTCCCATCGCCATACATGTCTGTAGCCACTGTCTCCCCTCTAACTGCAGGTTGAGGATTCTGCGACAAATCCCCCTGACTGCAATGTTCTCACTCTACGAGCCTCCGAAGAAGTCCTTCGTGGGGCAGTGCGCGCAGTTTACCTGGCCTTAATCAAAAGAGATAATAATTAATTAGTCCCTGGTCTTTGCATTTTATTTTATATTATCAAATACCCTTTGTTATCCTTTATTATTTAATTACTTTTTTTTTATTATTTAATCAATCATTTTTAATATTTAATTACTTTTTATATTTAATATTATTATTAGTATTATCAATTTCATTTTATTTTATCATAACATAGTCCGGACTTTTATTTATGCATCGATTCCTGTGTTCATCTTTCAATTTTTTTTATTTATTTATTATTTTTTTCATATTTCTTAATTTAATTTGATTACAAATCAATTCCTGTATACCTTATTCTCTGTAACTGGGCGTGTATGCGGCAACATTGTTGGTCTCCAACCGTCTCTGAACCGGTTCGCTTGGGTTCCCTCTCTTATCTCTCTTGAAGACGGTTCAAACCAAAAATTAGAGACTATATAGTGTGTGTGACTATAGTGTGTGCTTGTAATTTCTCTATGTTTCTTTTTGTACACACTGAAATCTTCGACTAGACTGTTTTGCCCAGTTAAGATTGTCGTTTCTTTAAAAAATGTAAATTTCATTTTCTTAGTCAAAAAATTTTTACTTCTGCCTATGAAAAAGGTTTTAAAATAAAACCGAAACGTCGGCAATGAGAGTTTGATTTTTGAACCTAAAAAATTTGACCGAATCCCGATTAGATAACACACCTATTCTATCAAGCGGTCGATATATTGTTGAATCTGTTATATATAACTATATTATGTAACTATATATATATATATTTGTATATATATTGACTGTCATAACGGTCAAAATATTGAAAAGTGATTCTTTGTTATGTTTCTTCCTATGTGTGACAGTTTATTTTAAGAATATATATATATAAACCAATTAAAAAAAGATAGCACACAGATAGACACAGGAATAACTCACTTCTATATTTCGACCATCGTCGTCATCAGGAGGCGAAGAAATTTAAAAGCCCGTTGGACCGTTTCATGTAATTATATATATATATATGCAGAAAAATCACACAAACACGTGATTCAATCAATGAAGTCTAAACCATAAGGTAAAAGAAAAACAAAAGAAATAAATGCTCTGATGACATAAAGTAAAATTATGTCATCAGAGCATTTATTTTTTTCGTTTTTCTTTTTTCTTGTGGTTTAGACTATATATATATAATTATATATATAAAAAGATTTCACATAAACACGTGAAACAACAATCAATGATTAAACCACAATAAGAATGGGAAAACAAGACTAAGATCTTTCAACCGTAACAAGCGGTCTTCGTCAGAGTCAAAAACCCAACTCCTGCTCAGTACGAGAGGAACCGCAGATTCGGACATTTGGTTTAAGCACTCGGTCGACAGGCCGTTGGTGCGAGGCTACCATCCGTGGGATTATGCCTGAACGCCTCTAAGGCCGAATCCCGTCTGGAAGCGAAAGATCTTTATCAATGGGTTGGGTTTTTGACTCTGACGAAGACCGCTTGTTACGGTTGAAAGATCTTAGTCTTGTTTTCCCATTCTTATTGTGGTTTAATAATATATATATATATATATATATATCCTGGTTTGTCTTTAAAATGGATCATATCTATCTACCTGATGATGACAAAAGTCGAATTATAGTAGTGAGTTTCCGTAATTTCTTACATGTGTTTTCTTTCTGTGAATTTAGTTCATATGTATGATAAAGTCGCTGACGGCGACTGTGCGTTGGTGGAATCATTTGTGTCAAGCCGAAAAATAAATGAAATGGAAAACATGATAGCAATGAGCTTTGATATCTTATTCAAGATATTTATGTAAAACAGCTCTTCCATGTACAATGTATATAAAACTTGGCATAAATATTCCTGTGCTCTTTACAAAACATACAACTTCTTGTTATTCGTATTTGAAAGAAACTGAAAACATTATTGGTACAAAGAGGTTTTATTGCATAATTTCTAGTTGTTTTCAAGTTTTGGGTTATACGATTCTTAATTTAAAACACAATTACATATTACTATTAATTCATAACGCGACTTCACAATTCCGTAAAAAACAGTTACCATTTGATTTACAGATATCACTCCTTTAATATTTTACTTGATTTCACTAATAGAGTGAACACTCATTGGTTATTTTAGCTTTCAATCCTTCTAATGAACAATTTTTGATTTTGTTTACTACTGTTTTTATTTAAATGTTCCCATAAAAACGAAGTTTCCTCACTGTGTATTCATTCTAAAGAAATTTTTAGCTTCAAATTACTATTAGAAGACAAATAAAAGTTAAGCGTGTGTTTGTGTGTGTGTGTGTGTGTGTGTGTGTGTGTGTGTGTGTGCGTGTGCGTGTGCGTGTGTTTGTGTGTGGTGTGTGTGTATATGTGTGTGAGTGTTTTCGTCCCTATACTCTGTATCTATAGTTTATTGTGAAACGTTTGTTGTTCTTTGTGGATCGTTTTCCTCTTAATAAGATATATATACGAGAAACGGCAATAATATTCAAAGAAATAAATGTTAGAACAATAGTACAAGGGAAAGAAAGAATGAGACGATCTCAAGTACCAGGCTTTGACGACTTCTTTGCTGATTAGTTTGATTGCTGATTGAAAGGGATGACATTCATTACTTGAAAGTCATAAAACGAAGATGCGTGAAAAGCATGATATGAACCTTCACGAAACGAATGAGAAGCCTCCCTAAGAGAGCACTATCGGCGGAAAGAATAAGTTATTCAGCTTAAAAGATCTGAAAGGAAACTGCCCAAAAAGTATGAAATGACGCTTTTTGAAGAAAGAAGAGGTCTTGCTCTTAAGGGAAAAGAGAACGTTGTTTGAAAGGATCGAGATTTCGCTTCACGAAAGGGATAAACTAACAGGTCAAAAGAGTTGATACGTGAAAAGCATGGGAACCAATAATATTTATATCCTTTGGTTTTTTAAAGACATTGCCATTGAAGCCAGATGAACGAACAATTAGCTATCATCCTGTCTGACAGAAAAACTACGTTTTTATCAGAGTAAATTATTTTATTGTTTAAAACTGATTGTCGTAAAACGATGGCGAATTTTTCTTCTCTTCATTACAATACATATTGTTAGAAATAATGATGGATTATTTAGGTTAGTAAACAACATTTAAAATCTTTACGGGAAGTTATATTTAATTTATTCTTTCCTAAACTTAAATTAATTCCCCACTTACCTTGTTTACATCTTCTGGTTCCTAGACCCTAAGGCATATCTTGAAAATGTAAGATTTAATAAAGCTCATGCTTGGAGGCTCCTTTGGAAAAAAACGTTATATTTAATTACATTGAGCTCTGAATTGTTTCAGATACTTGCATTATCTGATTCATTTTGAAATTTACTGTACCAATTGTGAATTATTGGTGCATGGGTACTAATTATTGGTACAATTAGCTTCCACACCTATAAGCTATAGGTTATACATACTTATAACTTTCATTTTCTTTTACTCTATAGAATATTCATTATTACTTGAGTGTTAATTAATAAACTTGTATATGATTGATGAATGTACGTACGAGACATGAGAAATGATAATTTAAATGATGCAGAATATCAGATTAATCTTTAAAATAAGTATTATTTCCAAACTTTTTGACACTATATTATTTCATGGATTTATTTATTGACTTGCAAACATGCCTTTCTTTGACGGAATCAAAAATTCGACGATACATGATATTCCAGAAAATCATTAGAAATTATAGAATTGTAGAAAATATCATTATTAGTACAGTGTTAAGGAAATGCCTCTGTATACACCACATTAGCTGACTGTCCTACAGGTTCATGAAAGAACAAAGATTTGGAACTCCTGACTCTTGGGCAAGGAAACAACAGCTGACCATGTGAGAAAAATGTGCGGTAGATGGAATTTCCCCTTGCAGCTTAGTTACCGTCATTGCAAAACAGATGCTGATTGGACATTGCAATTGTTTGAATGGAAACAGATAGTGTCTCGGAATTAATGGTATGCTTGGTATAAACACAGACTTCCCAGTACCTCACAAAGTCATGATGTTCGCCTCTGTAACGTATCTGTGTAGAGCACGAACTCAGAGTCGTGTCCCATTTTTGGGACACTTTGTTGTACATTTTTGGGCCCTCAAGTTTTGTAACATGAAATTTGTTACTGATACTAAATCACAGCATAATTGGTGTATAAACTTTAAGTTTATACTCATGGGCAGGCAGTCCAGAAGCAGTACCGGAGTCAAGATATTCAGTTGGATATGAACTGCTTCCTCGTCCCTAATCACTCGCTTTACTGACTTGTAAGTTCTTTCCTCGACTTGTATCTTCTTTCCTACCTGTTTATTGGTAAGGGTTGAGAATTGCTCGTTCACAAAGCCATTAATTCTGAATAGATAGTACATTTTGAACTCTGGGAAACACATTGTCAATAGTTCAATTATGCAATATATTCATATACGCAAAAGAACTGAAAATCAACTAACAATACTTACTTACTACACCTGTATATTTTCAAAATAAACATGTCTTTGAAGTTAGCAAAATACAGCTTAAAAGCTCATGACTTCGCTTCTACACTGAATTTTCAATCCATTCAGAGCCTATATTTTAAGTTAGACATACACAAATCTAGTGTCAAAGTTTCAGCTCGCTATGTCTCACGGTGGCTGAGTTTACTTGTGACAAACGTTTTTGCTTTCAAAGTCCATGACTTCGTGTCTACGTCGAATTTTCAATCCTATATTTTAAGTTAGAAATACACAAATCTATTGTCAAAGTTCAGGTTGCTATATTTGATGGTGGCTGAGTTTACTTGTGACAAAATTTTGCGGATTCGGTTTCTATAATGTATGAAACGTAAAGAAAACGAAATGAGTCAGTTCTAGGCAATGTGCAGACAAAACCTTTCTTATACTTATATAGATATTTTGCTAATGAATAATTATCTTCTTACATAGGTTTACAGCGATGCACTCTGTAAATTTAACGTTTGAAACAGTTGTTCTACAGTTCTAAGAAGACAATATTTATAGATGATGTTTAAAGTAATCCACAAGTCTAGTTTATAAGTAGTCTAAGAAGTTTCATAATCTAAAAATAGCAAAATGTCGATGCTCAATTTCTATGACTTCATTTCTGGCATACTTTGTCTACTACGAAAGTCGGAAAACGGTGGGTGGGTGTATGTCCAAAAGTTTGTGAACTCTATATAGGTTACACTGTTCAATACATCAAACTGATATTATACCGAAATATAGCCCTTATAGTGCAGATAAGCTACGTTGTTTTTAAGCGTTATCGCATCATTGATAAGTTCCTTTATTTCCCATTATGTGATTATAGACCGCATTTTTTTCTCTTAAACAGCTAAAATTCTAGAAAATCGAAATTGTGTGTCTAGTATGGAACTGGCAACAGCATAAACTGAAAAATCTTTTTGATAAGAGAAATGATCAGTTTTGTATAAAAATATAAATATTTTAATTTAATATTGAATCAAACATTTTATGAATACGATACTAGTAACACCGTTTGGAAGACCATAATGGAATTAAACACAAAACTAATTCCTTATAGGATAATGCATTGAACAGTTTTTTCCATTAGTATATGATACTTTTTGTAAATTTAAGACATATTTTTTACTGTCTAAGTTACTAAATTACAATAAACATGCCAAGTAGTACATAAGATGACTGGATAAGGTAATGATTCTAAGAAAGATTAAAAACTCAACTTTATTTATCTCCATCTGATGTACTTCTTAAATGTGTGTACATTAAATAAGAGAAATTTTCAAAATCAAAGTGAACAGATTTGGTGAACTTTAAATAAAAGTTGTTAATTACTTACAATGAGTTAATGTGATATGTGAAAAATATAACACTTACAAAGCTATGTGAATATGTAAATTTGAGCATATTGTATGTGATTGTAAGAGTTATGAAGATTGGGTTTTACATCGTTTTTTACTGTATTATACCGATTGAGTTAAATAATTGGAGACATAAGTATAATCGGATATATGATTATAATATATATATTTTTAATGATTACATTTAAAATATGGTTGTTATTTTGCCTCCCAACCTACGCGCGTCCATTTTATTAAATATAAAGATTAATATAAAATATAGTGGTAGTGAGCGTGTTTTTCGATTTACACGTTTTGAGGTCTGCTGGATCCATTTTTGTTGAGCTGTGGTTGTAGGGGTGTCTATTGAAAATGTTTTAAACATTTCTCAAAGTCACACCCTTTGACTAATCTTTTTGTCATTTAATAAACATATAGTTGCTAACATGATAAATATTGAAGTATGAGAAAGGTACTTTCCGGGAATTAATTTGAACCCGCTTTTCTGGTGCTTTCTTACTGTAATATTATATGATATAGATTTCATGCAATATTATATTGAAATGTTATGAATTTTTAATATTGAAAGAGTAAATAATATTCAACTAAAAAGGGAAATAAGTAAGTTTTACCAGTAGTCACTTGTCTGATTGTGCTAAAAACGTGATTAGTTGTACGCTATAGTTGATAAAATATAAATAATATAAACATAAATAAATTGATTAAATTGATTGTCAATGAGTTTGATAATATGTTTACTTACAGTAAATTTGAGTGTAGACTACTCCAGCTTTTTTCATTGAAACTTCTTTTGTGTATTTTAAACATTATTTCTATGAATGCACTATAGAGCTCTTAAGAATTGTAAATTTCTAAATCGAGGTTACCTTTTTACTAAAAGTTTGTAAATAATTCTTATCAAAACAAGAATACGACCTATAACATTGAACAAAAGCCTACAGGGCAATAATCCAAAGTCTGTTCGAGAGGGTATAGGAATTTTGGAAATCTTAAACATGGCAAGGAAAGACTTCGTTGAAATGCTCACCCGAAACATATGAAAGAAATGTTTGAAACTGTTTGAAACTACTTTTATGTTAAGAAATAGAGTATCTATGATGATGTGTGAGATTAAAAAAATGAATTATCCTCTATGAATAATTAATTATAATTACGATAATATAAATTATTATAATTATTAATTATGTCATTCAAATAAATGGGACTGCAATCGGCTTTATCATGACAAGACAATTTATTTACAATAAATGTCATTTTAGATATTTTTAAGAAAATTGACAAAAATGTGTACACTTTCTTTGATAGATATACTCTTTTCCTATTTCTCTAACCATTGACAAATTTCATTGTTTATTAGGGACCTGAACAAAAACCTGTCGTATATCAAATTGATGCTTTTTATTTGTATATTTATGTGAAATAGAGGTATTGGATTGTGATAGCATAAGCCATTTATTGGTTATTTAAATTACGAATTAGTATTTAATAATTTGAATTTTCATCTCAGGTATATTCTAAACCGAGGGGAACTATAGACTTAGCTTTTGTAATAGCTGTAACTTGTCCACAAAGATGTGGATGATAATTATAATCAGTCCCTAAGGTTAATTTTCTCTTATAGAATCATGCAATACTCTGACATGCATTTAGAAAATTAAAAATGCGTTATCTGTTTAACTAGATGTATTCTTTTTGTTACTTAAATAGAAACATCGAAACAAATATAGTATTTTAATCATTTTTTTTATTTGGTAACTATTAAATTAGATGGAAGAAGTATTAGTGATTAACAAATTTCTTCATTCATATAAAGATTAAATTCTGTGTTTACCTTAATTTATTTTGAGTTAAATATTGGCTGTCGCTCATAGTTTTATTCTGCATGAAATAAAATTAATAAATAGTCATAAATGTATGTATTTTTATTGATTATAATAATGGTTGAGATCAGTAAATACTGTAAACCATGTTTGAGAACATTTTGATTGGACATTTCAACTGAAATTTAGCATTTTGTTTAGAAAATGTTTTTGAGTCACTTTACCATAATAGAAAATAGTACTGTTTCAAAGAAGACATATATAAAATGGTTAATAAAAAGCAATAAAAGTGTGCTGAGATAATAAATATATGAAAATCTAATTCGTTTTAAAAATTTTTTTATAAAATCAAGATAGATATAAATGTACACTTATGCCACTTTCAGACTAAATGTTCAATAAACAATACGGAAAACGTTCACATTACTATGAGCGTTTGCAATTAATTCTAAAATGAATAGTGTTTTTTATTGTAGTAACCATACGTAAATGTCGATGTATTTAATATTTCTGATACACATTTTCCTATTTATATATCAACATATAGGCCTTGAACAAACTTTTTTATTCTTTCATTGTGACCAGCATACGTACAATTAACGTGTTGCTAATGAACTGCCTATATAGATTACTTAAATATTTGATTGCATTGAACTTTATATATTAATATTATGAGTTATAATTCAATCAAACCAAGTGAGTTATTGGACCCACATTTTGAGGTTATAAGTCTAAAAATGTGGAAAATAGTTTGTAACACTAAACTGCTCTACATTGTTAGTCAACCATAATATAATTTTTAACAATAAAAATGGGGTAGTGGTTTTGTTAGCAAATTGTAAATGGAATTCAGAAAATAAAATAAAGAAATTAGAATCTATTTTATTTCTAATTGTAGTAATATTTGAACATTACATTATATTCATAACAACCATCAATTATCTAGTATTAAACAATAATGATCTTCAAGTTAGGTTCAAACATATCTTATCAATTCCATATGAGATAAATTATTAACTTTAATTGAATGCATTGAAATGAATAATATTTGTTTTAAGTACAGACTTATGTTTTTCATAATAATTTTGAATTGACAACATAAAGTAAAAGAAATTATATACGTACTAGTAAGTTGAACTTTTAAAGTAAAATTTTATTCAACACAAGTTCAGCATGTTAAAATTTGTTATTCTTACTTCGAATAAATTATATTTAAAACATTGTCGGTGGAGAGAGGAAGGAAAGGGGTGATTTGGAGGGAGAGGGGTATAAAAAGCCTTTGTGGTCTTGTCTAGCTTGCTCGAACCTACTACACCGGTTGCATCACTTTACTTCTGTCTTTAATACTTTCAAATTTTTAATTTTTTTTGGTGCATCTAGCGAAAAAATTATCAATTAGACTTAGTCGTAAACTGAGTGGTAGTCGGTCTAGTAAGTGAATGTAAACGATACTAACTAGTTTTATCTGTAGGGGAGAGAGCGGTGGCAATTATACATGTCGGTTGGGTCGAGGGGAGGCTGCAGCTGGCGCTCCGACACACATGCTGTCGGCCGGCCAGTGGAGTAGTGTCGGAGCGCGCTCTCCACCCCAGTCACCGTTATTGATCGGTCCCGGTTGTGCAGTAGGCTACCACGCACCAATGTCGGCGACCACTCACAAAATCTACTCTCTCCTTTCTTACTTCCCCATTATGTGTCGGAATCCGGTGTAAAACGGGTGTGTGTGCGGCGTCCGGGGGTGGGATTGAGTGCCGTCCGAGGCTCTCGTGTCACCTACATGAAAAGCCATGGAAGCGATCGTCGAAATGGCGGAGAATCAATCGTTAGGGGATGGACTGGTATCGGTAGAAACGGTCGATTCCTCGGGCCTGAGCACGCATGGCTTGATGTCTGCTCGAGGTTTGAACATATCTCGTTCTGTCGTCACCAGGAGAGGAGTACTTTGCGAAGATTTGGAGGTGGACGTAAAAGAGGAAAGTGGAGGGGAGCTGTCAGAGTGCGAGGAAAGCAAACAACTCTCGGTTATCGTCCAACCACACGAACAGGACGATTCCAGAGATTCCCGTTTACTGAGTCCCGGAAAGATATCTCCGTCCTCGGTGAGCGGGATATCTGTAAGTGTAGCAGGTATGATAGATTCAGGTGACTTCCGTTCTTTACAGCCTGAACCGACATATCAAACCCTGACTTCGGTAAACGGCAGGATGTCACCACCCGGGTTTAGTCCCGGTTCATCATATGCAACTCTCACTCCCCTTCAGCCTCTACCTCCAATATCCACCGTCTCTGAAAAATTTGCTTATGGACATTCAAGTAATGTTAGTGGATCATTTACTGTAATGCAAAACAATGGTTTGGGCCTCAGTATGGGAGTTAATTCTCCCTATGGATACGACAAACTATCATCTATGGGTATGTCACCACATCAATCTTATTCACCAAATAATTTATCTGGAATAGGTTTATCGCAACAGCACTCCCCACTATCACCTCAAAGTAATTATAGTCAAAATGGACTGAATTCACCTCCTAAAAGTATGTCCCCAAACGGGTATGATTCACCTTATAACCAAAGGGACCTTGTGAGAAGTAGTATGGGTGGTCAAAGCCCACAATTAAGTCCACCTTCTGGATCCTTACATTCACCACCAAGCACTCTCGTTGCAGGATTTACATCCAGTTCCCTACCTTCCCTGAATGGCTTGACCACCATCACACCCCAACCACAATCTGTGGTGGTATCTCCACATCATAGTCCTCCGGCCCTTATACAAAGAGAAGCCGTCGTTGTGACACCCCAGACAAAACCTCAACAGACCCAGTCAACTCTTTCCTTGAAGACAGTGGCTCAATCCCCTTGCACCCAAGTCGGATCATCTGCCAACGAACTAGAAGAAATTAACACAAAAGAGCTGGCTCAGAGAATATCAGCAGAGCTCAAGCGATATAGTATTCCTCAAGCTATATTCGCCCAGAGAGTACTGTGTAGGTCACAAGGGACTCTATCTGATTTATTGAGAAATCCTAAGCCGTGGTCCAAGTTGAAAAGTGGTAGAGAAACTTTTAGAAGAATGTGGAAATGGCTTCAGGAACCTGAGTTTCAAAGGATGTCTGCTCTTCGACTTGCAGGTATTAATATTAATTCATTTTTATATTAATTTTGAACTAAGCTTACAGGTCTAAAGAGAAAATACATTCTGTTAAGTTAATAGTTGAATAATGTATTGAAATCAGAATTAAGTTATTATAAACATAGTCACGTGGGTTTAGGGGTGTAACTATTGATCAGAGTCATGTGATGAAAGAAGAACTGGGCCACACCGTCCTCCTCATTCAACCATCAAATGAACTTGTCTTCAACTTAAAATTTTCTCTTGTCACAGTCAATAGTCATAAAAAATGTATTGCAAATTAATAAACTAAAATATTTAACCAACTTTATATTTAAATCTTTGGTAAAAGGAATATTAGCGTTAATTGACATAAATCATAAATAAGTTATATAAGAAAAATATTTAAAATTACTAATTTTGATAATAATTACAAAACAGCTTAACAATTGTGCGTCGTATTTCAGTAATTTCTGGCACGACGATTAATATTTTAAATTAATAGCATTATTGTTTTACAATGGTTGCACGTATGACTCATGAAGATAACATTTTGTTCGAGACCTCTAGATGTAATTTCAAAACTCAGAGCTTTGTACTTTAATGTACGTTAAAATATGATACTTATCAAGTTCTTGTTTATCTTAGACTTTGACTTAGACTTGCTTACCTTTGTTTTACAAGCTTCTTTGACTTAATGCTAATCATTTATCAATTATTTTATTTCTTCATTTTGCGGTCTCATCAAAAGGAATCAAATCGGCAAGTTAATAGTATTTCATAAAAAGATTAGTTCTCAATTCATTTTACAAAGGAGAACTAACACACGCATTAAGGAAAAATATATTTAATTTTATGAATTTAAATATGAATAATAACTGTCCGAATTTATTTATAATTGTGCACTTTTATAGAATTCGAATATTTAAGTTACTAATTTGTCAAGATCACTAAATTTATGTTCCAATAAACAATAAGTATAATTGCATTATTAGGGTTCAATTATCGTTTAAAGTGTTAGTTTTTGCTAAAACTATTGACTGTAAATCAAAATTTTCTTTCATAATAGTTTTGAGAGCTTCCTGTGCAATATTAGTAGTGAACACTCTTAATGAATAATATTATTAATGAGAAATTTAAGGCAGTAAATAATGAGGTGTTAGTGGTTAGTGTACAAATGCATCTTCGCCATATCTTTCCTAAATAACATGGAACTTATTCTTGGAAATACTTATAATGTTTTAGTGAATCTATAAACTCAGAAATCATGTTAATTGACATTAACTGATTTCTAATTTATCTATTTGGAATATTTTATAAATGTACATGTAATTAGATCTAAAAAGCTGATTATTTACTTTTGTGACAAATTAATTCCAATATTAATTTTTTCCCTCCTGATTGCAAGGAATCATAAATTAGATACCAGAGTGCAGTGAGAGAATGTACTGGTTGTGCTAACAGTTGTAAACCTCTTCGGTTGTTTTAAAGTAAAATAATGAAGCTCTGATGGCCATGAATATTCATCAATTCAAATAATTCATCTAATCATTTATTAGTTGTTTTCTTTTTATCTGAAGTGGAATAATAATTAAATTTTATTTGGATAAACGGTACTTGTGAAAAGCAGTCGTTCGAGGCATACAATTTATATGGATATAAAATGGATCTATCATTAATATTTGTAAACATATTAGGATCTTTAAGATTTAACTCAGGTAAGTTAAAAGAAAAACCGCAGAAACAAATAATTTTAAAATAAATTGGAATTACAAGTTTCATATCATTCAATTGCAATTATTTTATGCCTACAATAAGCTTTAATATTCCGAATATTCCATAATTCTTTTTTTCATTTCTGACAAGTCTTAGATTAACTAAATTGGATGGAAACTTAAAAATTAGGTAATTTCACTGATTATTACCACTAAATTTCATTAATATTTAAATTTACCTCTTTTTTTCTTGGACTAATTTCAAAAGTAATTTGTTATAGATTCTAGTTTTTTTGTTTAATTAATAACTGGACGCGTTATACTGTTTCAAATAATATTTTTTAATATTTCATTAGTGTATTTCAGTAATAACCAAAGTTAAAAGCTTTCAATTTAATGTATAGATAAATTAATTGTACTTTGATGTAGATCGTAACTAGTTTTATGTGTATATAATAATCATATTTCCCCCCCCCCCCGCCCCCCCATATTACTGGTTACATAATGGAATTTGATTTTTTTTTTAATGCAAATGGTTTTATTTTGAGGTACAATTAAGTTTATATAGTTATTTGGAGTCATTAAGTTGAGCTTTATTAGACAACTTTTTACATTACTTCTTTGATTATTGCTTAACTTAATATTAAAAAAATAAGTGGGATGGTAAAGTGACAATGTTGCAAAAAAATATGTCATTAAAACGTTTTGGAAAGAACATGAGAATGCGATTCCTGATAGTGTTAAAGTAACGTATTGCAACGTATTCAATAATGCAACGTTCCCACTTGACGTCTATGAGTGAGTAACTAACAGTTACAATGTTTTCACTTCCAATTTTCTTTATATGAATTTTAAACAAGTAATTCTTTCAGTAAAAGACAAACACTCTTCGAAAAAACTCTTAAATTTCTTTCACTTTCTATTAGAATACACATATCTAAGACAATTTAAGATTATTGGAGAAGGTTTTAAAGTTAATATTTAAAAGTCGTCATTGTTGTTTATTTTTTTTTTTAAATAAATGTTATTTTAAATATAAAAACAAGTTTGATAGAGCTATATCGAAAAAATAAGTTGTTGTATAATATTTTAATTTTAAAATAGAGTTATTGGCACAGTATTTTAAAAATTAGAATTAGTTATTGTAAATGGCAAAATATTCAAGAGCTTGCCTTGATAATACTGCTTTACAAAATAGAAAAAAATATACATGGCTTCATGAAATAATAATTTTTTATACGACACATTATTTTCAATCCAAGAAAATGAAATTTCCTTTTTCATAATGAATTGGTCCATCTAAGTGTTCCTCTGCTGGTTAGGTTATTTTGTATAATCGATTCTTGTAGAAAAAGAAATCTTATAGCTCTTTAATAAAAGTCAGTTTTGTAGAATTGAAGGAGTAAATAAGAGTTAACTAATAATTATAATCTTGAGTAAGAATGTTTGCGCTGAGATTGTACCAAAAGCAACAAAAAGGTCTTAGAAGGCCTTGGGAGAGGGTTTAGATTGTTCTTTGTAAAATTCTCGAAATACCAATTACTTATATTTAATAATTAGATTCAAATTAAACAATTTTATAGCAATATGGAAAAGCTATTGATTGAAGAGAAAGGAGGGCTAGAGCTGGGTGACCTTCCTTGAAAGGATAGAAGGGGAAGTTTCGAATGTCCAGCTGGGTCAGTCAGCCAAAATCAATATTCACTATCAGGCATGTTTGCCCCACACTATCCGCCCAGCGCTGGCTTCTCTGACTCTAGCAAGCACTTAGCTTCTTCTAGGATAAATAAATATTTACTTTAAATTATTTAATCTTGATTTTAATTATTATTGAGGCATAGCCTGTATAAGGAGCTTCTTTCTTGCTACCCCATAGAAAAATACGACGATATATCTAATTTCATTTTAACACATCATCTCAAACTAACTTTTCTGTGACATTTAACTGACAAAACAAAGTTCAATGACAGAATTACAAATTTATTTTTAAACTTACCATGTATGCTAATTCATTAGTTAGTTCATCTTGCTATAAATATTATCTGAATGGTGTTATAAAGCATAGTTTTTCTATATAATGCTGTTTCCTTATAATTAAAACTCTTCATACCCTCTAAATTTTATTTCATATAATTATGAATTATAAATAAGTGATAAATTCCATTCTTTAATGCCATAATTATCTTTTGATCTAAGCATTAGTCCTTATGAGAATACTGGGTATTAAACAATGATGAACCCAGACTAAAAGTAGGCAGGAATCCATTACTTTGTAATCCTGTTCTATTCCGCGATTATGGAAGAGTGATGGTGATTTAACGTTAGTACTCACTGGGAGGTGAGGTGAGGTTAAGCTACTGCTTGTACCACGGGCACCGAGCTCTAACTTACTCGTCTTTTCTTGTTGACCACGTAAAATCTTGTCCATTCCATACCTCAGAGGGGACACAAAACCATCTATTCCAACTCAGTTTGATGTCAAACTGACTTAATTAAAAGCCTTAATTCTTCCGTGCATTCTTATAGTAAGAATCAACTAAACAACATTTTAAATTAAGAAAATCAATTTATACTGTGAGGAAATCATTAGAATTAAACTTAGTTATTTTTAGGTCTCTGACTGGTCAAGGTTCGGTAAGTACTTTAGGTAACAGTAAAATAAATAATAAAAAAAATTACGAAGCTACCAAGCAATAAATGTACTTCTACTTTTAAATGAAGTAAAATATTAATAAAACATTTAGAACGTTATTCTTGTTGACAAGTGAGATGCCAATTTATAGATCAAATTAAAAATTTATGAAGTGGCAGCTAACAGCTACTACTGTTTACTTCATATCTCTAAAATATAATCGCAATCATAGGACAAATTAGAAACTATAGTAGTTTCTACTTAATGCATCAAAAATAAAATTAGGTATTACTTTTGACCTACTATAAAGGTAAAATATGTTTCTCATTTTTTGTCATATTTACTCTTCAACACAATGTCAATCTGCAAACTTGGAAACTTTAAGAGTAATAAGTAGGCAGGTCTTACATTCACTGTGCACAACAATTACAAGGTTCACCGGTAAACAGGGCGAGAGAGACGTTTACTAAAGGTTTAAATGTACTTCTTTTTACTTTACTATAAGTAAAGTATAGTGATCGTGAAAAAATTCGATCTCGAGATTTTGACGGAATTACATGTTTTGAGGTCCCAGAAGTCATTTTATGAAGTTTTTTCGATGATTTCTGTGTGTGTGTGTGTGTGTGTGTGTGTGTGTGTGTGTGTGTGTGTGTGTGGGTGGGTGGGTGAGTGTGTTAGCATTGCTTGTTACCACGCTACGGTCTTGTTACCACCAGAATTTTTTTACAAAAAATATGATTTTTTTAGATGAGGTGGTAATATCAATAACACATTAGTAATCTATTCATGAAGATTCATTACATATGAAATTTAAAATTTCTCTTGTTGCATCTACTAGTTAAAAAACTATATATATGTAGTTCTAGATATATTGAATAGGAGTGGAGACCTAAATCGTATTTAATAAATGTTTCATAATAGATAGGAATTAATGTCAATTACAGTAAACTGAATAAAATTTATTTAATAAATAAATGTCTTTCACAACAAAAAAGAAGAATTTTGATTGACTTGATGATTACATATATCCGAGTTTAATAAAAAAAAAACTTCTTTTTATAAAGAAAAAATATCCTATTATTTTTTACAAGTCTTACTGTTTTTAAATTGGAACAGAATTGAAATTGTTCTTTATAGACAGGTCTTAAACAAATTATTAAAGACTAGTTGGGTAGAACAGATATTTTCGCTGTACTGCCTTCACTTTTTGTCTAATTTGATTTTGAGAGGGTAGTTGTTGATCTCCAGCAGAGAAAGTAAGCCCTTGGACTTGTCAATTACTGTAGAATAGATTAATTTTATGCATAGGTCGTTAATTAAACTATTCAAGTGGAATTTGTTGATTTCAGAATTTACGGGTTTTAGCGATGACTAAAGATGTTACGTCAAGAGTAAGATTGTCGTGCATGCATCACCAATTATTATTATTATTATTCAGTGCTGTACAAAGATATAAGTTATTTTTTTTAAATTTGAGTAAATTATTTCAATTATATCGTTTGACTTGGTCACCAATCCAGAATATAACATTTTTTTTCACGTGATAAATTAGTTTAGTTTTGCATGTGTGTAAGTTTTATATTGTAGACTCAGAGGTAAAGCCTTTAAGGAATTAAATGTCAGATTATTAAATGGGTAGTAGCAGAGGTAGGGTGGCCACCCTCCGAACAATAGCGGTGTTGGCATGAAATGCTCTGTCACCACCTGTCCCTCATCCGTCCCACAGTGTGCACTCCTGATCACATGCTAGTTACCCAGCTTAATCACACTCGTGTGGAGTGCCCGTCAGAGCAACATAAATTAAGAGCAAACATGAATATGTGGGATAACAAGAACAACACGCAAGGCCTGAAACATTACAATCACAGTGAATATTTTATAATTTAGTAAACAACGTGAAAGATGGGGATAGAGAGAGAATGAGAGAGATAGAGAGGGACGTTAACCATGCTATAAATATACTCCTTTTTCTAAACGAGCTAGTAATTTCAGTGTACAAATATACTGATATCAATCATTTTTTTTATTTACTTATCTAACACGACATGAATATTTATTAATGTATATGGGTGAATAAATGTAAATTTCACATTTTTCTTTACATATTTTTCCTTGTAATCAAATTTTGAAATAATAATAAAATAACATTATTTGTTAGAGTTGTTAGAACTATTATTTGAAAGGCATATAAAGTCTAGAAACACTACGTAATTTCCAAACCAATTTTTCTAAAACGTATCTTAGAGTACGTATTAATTCCTATTTTTAAACTTTTGTATGATTCTTCTGTAGGTTTAATTTCTTTTGCTGCTAAGAAAGCATTTGGTCTATTATTACTCTCATCTTTATGCAAAAGCATCTATTTTTTTGTATAAAGATTATCAAGATTCTATAGCAAAAAAGAATCAATAATTTTTCAAAATATTAAAAGAAATGTGAATGCTAAAACACAGTGTTGAAAGATAAACAAAATCCGTACTTATTTTTTGAAATTTACAAACAAATTCCTCTATGTTGCCTTGTTGTTCACGAGGGAGCAAAATTGAGCTGAAATGTTCTCATTACTGTTATTTCATTAACAATATTTACCTATGGAATAGCTGTACACCTCTGAACAAATCATTAAAGGTTTTAAAAGTCAAAATAATATTATATCACAATAAAATATTTAATCCATAATAATACAATTATACTGATTGAAGTTACATCCAATATTCAGTTGTATCTAAGTTTTACATTTTGTAAAAGTATATTGCATCTATTTTGTATGACAGTTTTCAAACACCTTATATTAAATTTTGTTAAGAATAGGTACATATAAAACAGTTTATAATAAATGTTGTTATCAAAAGATTAAAATCAGGTTTCACATTAAGTAAATGAGTTAGTTTTTAGTCATTTTGGAATGTTTTTCTTATGACCTAATTAAAATATTACAATCTTAATGGTTGTTTGAGGTGTGCTGAAAACGTGAAATTTATACAGTGGAACCTCTACATACGAGATTAATTCGTTCCCAGAACGTGCTCGTATCTAGAATTTCTCGTATCTAGAGCGAATTTTTCCCATAAGAAATAACTGAAAACCAATTAATTTGTTCCCGGCCTCCCAAAATCATTCAAGTTAACCCTAAATAACTATGAACACATCTTCCTGATTACTAAAAACACATTCAAATAGTGACTGAACATAAAAATACAGTAATAAGATAAATAAGATGATATTAACGAAATAAAATGCGAGTTTATTATGAGCATTTATTATGAGCACTTCCACTTAAAATTAAAGTTAACTTTATGAAAAACTAAATTTTTTTACGGCACTAATTTATTTATGCACTTTTTTCTGCTTTTTTTTTTGCTTTTTAACATTACTGTATCAGTTTTTACTTTTCTTCGCTTTCTTTTGCCCTTTTTGCTGGAATCGCAACACTTTCACTTTCTGGAAATTCTCATAACTTGGATTTTCTCTCGTATGTAGAGCAAGATTTTTGCTCGAAAGACCTCTCGTATCTCGAGTTTCTCGTAAGTAGAGTAGCTCGTATGTAGAGGTTCCACTGTATTTGGTTTTAGCTGGTTAGGTATAAGTGCAAACACACGGAGTAGGACATTATTTTAATGATTACATTGTGTTATAATAGGTTAATAGGCATTTATAAAAAGCTCCTTCATTCCAAGCAAAAGAATGAATACCTTGTATGCATTATTCTCAGAAGAAATATGGAAAATAAGAGTTGCAATGAATGAATGCTTGCACTATACGAGTGATAAGCAGGTCAATGAGATTTAAGTCATAAACTTCAGAAAATTGATAAATAATTCAAAATAATTTTTAAAATTTGCTTTTATTCATACATTACCTAAATATATGGTATATCTCGATGTCACAATAATAATAATAATAATCCGTTATGCCTTGAATGGTCTCGTATGTATCTATGAAAAAGAATTAAAGAAAATATAGGACATTAGTCAACGTACATTTAAGACATTTGAAAAAATAAAAATGAATGTTTCTGTGATTGTATGTTATCATGTTCTTTTGGTTTCATACGTATCGGGCATGATCTTCTATGATATATGGTTTAATGCAATGCTAGTTATGATGAAATATATTTAATTGGAAAAAAAGCTTTTACCAAGCATACCATAGAAATAACTTTTAAATTATATCATTAGAGTTATTTCTAATCACTCCAATGATATTTGATACCAACCTCCAAAAAGAAAAATAAAAGAAAAAAAGGAATTATCTATTCATTAAATTTAAATACACTCAACTAAGTCTTCATTCGGAGTTGATAAAATTGATTTCTTGTGATTATTTAACTCAAATATTTAACCTGTGCACAGAAAATCATTTGTTTACTGATTTGTTTTCATATTTTAGGATTTATTTAAAGAAGTACACTTTCTAGATTTATATTTTTTTATACAAAAATTACTGCTTAAGGTAACGATTTTAGCAAAACTATATCTATGCAAAACTACTAATAATGCTTAATTAAAACGAAAACTAACGTTCGTAACTTTTATTGAAGACATAATTTTTAATCATAACCTATTAACATAATAAAACCGTAATAAATAAAACATAATCTAATTTATATACATTGAAACAAAAAGAGAAATGTATACAAAGCAGAAAAAAATCCTTTATATAAGTTCTTATGGAAAATAATAATTTAAGAGTTCTTTAACCGCTAATCAATGAAGCCTTGCTTCCGCTCGGTTGACATTATTGATTTGTTCTTATACAATGTTGTGATTCTCATTTCAAATCTTTGTTAAACAAATGTTATTATTACAATTTTTTCTTCTCAAAAAGTTATTTTAATCAATTTATTGTTTCTTATTTTTATTAAGTTTATCAGTTCATTATTTTAAGAATAGCAAAAGTTTTTTTATTGTTAATTTTAATAATATTATAATTATTAATGATTTTTGTTATTAGATTTATTATTAAGTATAAAGATAAAAAGATAATTGAAAGTTTTATTAATTTTTTATCTATGATCTTATTTCAGTTCTGCATTTGCACTCTTTAAATCATACTCGCTACCGGTTCTGGACTTTATTAATTTTATAAAATGCTGCTTAGAGACTTTGTATAGTCTACTTAATAGGGCCAGTGATTATTATTATCAAGAGTGAACAGCTGGCAGCTGACAAAAGAGGGGACTCGCCCCATAGCAGTGACATGGTGCGTCACTGTTGTGGTGCTTTAGAGGGAGGTATTAACACAATACTCTACCATATCACTGAAATATTTTAAAATAACGTTATCAGAAATGCACCAACTTTAAACAAGCCATTCTCGCTATACATGGACACAATTTACATACATAATAAGTGATATTACAAGTCATGTATGAGCCAAAATAGAACTTTTTATAGTTCTCTCTGTTTCCATTTTAAGTTTTTAGTGGATACAAACATCGATTATTACTTATTTTCAGTATATATACTGAATATACAAAACTTACGTATATACAAAACCAAAATTTATCAGGACTCGGTCTCTTGTTCAGGTTCAAATTAAAGTCTCATTTGCCAACGTTTCGGTTTTTATTTAAAACCTTTTTCATAGGCAGAAGTATAAAATTTTGAAACAGAAAAATTGTTTAAATTAGAATTAAGTATTAAATTAATTAATTAATGTAATTAATAAATTAATGAATTAATTAAATTAAGTATTAAATTAGAGATTTACTTAAAAAGTGTCACGTGTTCATTCAAACTAGACAGTTGTTATTAAAATCCACAGACTATATTTTTCTTGTAAAAAATCTTTAATGTAGTACTTAGTTTTTCTGTTTCAAAATTTATACTTCTGCTTATGAAAAAGGTTTTAAATAAAGACCGAAACGTCTTGGCAATGAGATTTTAATTTGAACCTGAAGAACTGGAGGGAACCACTCTTCTCAACTCCTCATCAGATGTTTTCTACATCTAGTGTTCAGTTGGGTTTTTGACTCTGACGAAGATCGCTTGTTACGGTTGAAAGATCTTAGTCTTGTTTTCCCATTTCTTATTGTGGTTTGATCATTGATATATATACATATATAAAAGTTAGTAAAAAAAAAACAAAAATAAGAGAAAAAATATACCATCAGTTTCTAATTTTTTGTCCATTTGTCCTTAGTAGAGCAGATAGGGAAAGCAAACACACGACACAGTGACTATTGAAGACTTCATTGTAGCAAAGCACGTTTTTGTTTGTAAAATAACTAGTAGAAGTAGGGGAGGCAGTATATAAGGTGAAAACATATGAAGAGTCGGGAATGAATAGAATGAACAACATTCTACTTACAGGAAAATACAGTAAGTTAGGGAAGATAATAAATTAGAAGATCACAGAGAAAAAAGAAAGGAAAAGGTTATAAATAAGGCATTGTGTGTAAAAAATGAGCATATAATAACTAAATACATGACAGAATGTGATAAAATTATAAATAAATTAAGTTTTTTTTATGTATTTAGCAATTTTATGTTATTTTCTGGACACTATGCCTTATTTATAACCTCCTATTTCTTTGCTCCATAAACATCTTTTAATTTATTATCTTCCCTAAATAACGGTATTTCCTTATTCTTCATTCTATTTCTCCTCTTGACTCCTAAAATTTTCAACTTTTTTCATCTTATTTCTTAACTACCCTGCTTCGACTAGATCTTCTTTAATCCAGTGCTTGCATGGCTACAGTGGTGTTTTCCAACTATCACTGTCGTGGTTTTGATTGCTATCTCTGTGCTCTGCACAGGACGGCTGGAACCTTTAAATATATATATTTCAGTATGTTGTGTGCTGAAAATGACTGTCTGTCGCTCAGTCAGTGAACTGATATTACTATCAATAATCTATGTAATTATTATTTCATACTAATCGAAATATGCTGAAAAGACATGAAACAAAATTTGACGTCTCAATCCAGAAAATAATCTTTTAGGTAACTTATTGAGATCCAAAAGAACCAAATGAAAACATGTGAAAATATGAAATCAATATTCATGTAGTCCATCTTGTATAAAATCATCGTTTTTATTAATGTTTTCTGTTAATCGTAAGATCAATTGTCATAGCAATCAACGTTGTTCATTTACTTATATTGATATAAGTGTCACGTGTTCATTCAAACTAGATAGTTGTTACTGAAATCCGAAAGTGTTTTCTTAGTAAAAAAAAAATTCTCTAATGTAATACTCAGTTTTTCTGTTTCAAAAATTTTATACTTCCGCCTATGAAAAAGGTTTTAAATAAAAAACAAAAACGTTGATAATGAAAGTTTAATTTGGACCTGAAGAACTGACTGATTCCCGATAAACTTTTATTTTGGTTCTGTTTCACGGGCGATACTTTTATCAATATATTGATATATCAACATTTTTTGTTTCATAAAATAAAGCAAAACCATTCTTACCATCTTATTCCTTATTTTTAAGAGTTTATTTTTTTTATAAATCATTTAATATAGTTTTAAGTAGATTATGGCTCAAAGAAAGTTTCTTTGAAACCCTCATTATACAGGGATTGTTAAAAACATATAACTTGTTTTCTATTACAGTTCACTGATACTCAACGGTTCATACAACTAATAGATTTGTTGTATTTTTTACAACAAAATTAACATTGATAAATTGTGAATATTATCAATGGTTAAATTCATTTTTAACATATTATAAAATTGTATTAAATAAAATATAATTTATTTTGAATACATATAATACTAAAAATATGTGTCAAACGAAGCTTTGACTCATATATTAAAGTAATCTGTGAGAAACACTCCATAAAAGAGCTTCTTAAGTATGTGTGATGCAGAAACAAGGGAAGAATAATATAATATGTGTTGATATAAAAAAAAATATTTTCAAACTAATAGAAACTTCAAAAACTTTAAACTATCTTAGTAAATAACAATCGTTAACAGATAATGATGTTATATTCAATTACAGGCTTATAAAAAAGCCTGTTTAATTTTGACAGTTAATTAATGTTCTTTTGGTTTATCGATATTTTGAAACAGATTTGTTGAGTTATCAATCAAAATGAGTGCCAAAGTGCTCAAATTTGTAAGAAGTGTGATAGAAGAGAAACTAAGCAATCGTTTCTCGAACAGAGACTCAGGACCTCTACGAGAGGTACTCTAGTCATTCAGAGGTCTCGAATGAGTATGATGCATAACTACAAGAAAATGAGTACCGAAGTACCCTCCTCTGTAAGAAGTGTGAGAGACGGGAAACTAGGCTATTAATTCTCGACAGGAACTCCAAACCTGTAGGAGAGGTACTCTAGTCATTAACAGGTCTCGAATTAGTTTGAAGCATGACTGCATGAAAATGAGCTCTGAAGATTATGAAGGCTATTGATTCTTAAACAAGGACTCCAGACCTCTAGGAGAGGCAATCTAGTCATTCACAGATCTCGAATGAGTTGATGCATGGCTGCATGAAAATAGTACAATATTGTACTTAAATATTTACAAACTTATTATATTTATTATAATAATACGTTTGTACAATAAGCTTTGCTTTCGTTAGAGCTATAACAGGCATACGCGCACATTTGAAATTTATTAATTAGATTTCGAGGTTTATAATATATTGTTGTTAACACTAGTTAATACAATTACAATAATTGATTTCCAGATTTATATTTGTATTTATATAAGTTATTAATTTGGACCTAATCTTCAATAGCTAAATTAGTATTCTGAAAAATCAGAACAAATATAAATTCAATTATACTTGTTATTCCAAAATACCAGTAGAAGTTATAGAATAGTATAAAATACCATTATTAGTACAGTGTTATACAAATGCTTCTGTATACACCTCATTAGATGTCTGTCCTTCAGGGTCATGGAAGAACAAAGAGCTGAAACCTATGATTATTGAGCAAGCAGACTACAGCTGACAATGTGAGAAAAAGTTGGTCTCGCTAACTTGAATTCCTGCGTTAGATAAAGTCTCTCCTTGCGACATAGTTAACATCATTGCAAAGTAGACTCTGACGGGACTTTGCAATCGTTTGAACGGAAACGGATAGTGGCTCGGAATAAATAATATGTGTGGTATACACACAGACTCCCCAATACCACACCAACTCATGATGTCTGCCTCTATGCAATATCTGTGCAGAGCACGAACTGAAAGTCGTGTCCCGTGGCACGTTTCTGGCAGTCAAGTTTTGTAACATGAAATTTGTTATTGATGCTAAATAGCAGCATGATTGGTGCTCATACTTTAAGTTTTTACTCATAAGCAGGCAGTCCAGGAGTAGTCACGGAGTCAAGAAATTCAGTTGGATAATGAACTGATTCCTTTTATCAGTAATCACTCTCTTTACTGACTCGTAAGTTCTTTCCTCAGATTGATATAGCGTAAGAACTTGTTTGTTGATTTTTTCTGCCTGTTCATATTAAACGTAGAGAGTCGCTTGTTCCCAAAGCTATTTATTCTGAATATATAGTACATATTCAACTCTAGGAAACACCTTTTCAATAACCTCAAATATTCAATATCTATATAAATAAAATAATGATTTTGTGTACATTATTTAAAACTTACTCATTTCAAGTTTTCTTTACGTTTCATACACTGGAGACACCGAATCTACCCTTAGAAAAATTTCTGTTGGTTTGTCGGTTTGACGGTTTGTTGGTTTGTCAGTTTGTCGGTTTGTCGGTTTGTCCGCAAAATTTTGTAACCAATAAACTCAGCCACCATAAGATATATCAACCTGAAACTTTTAAAGTAGATTTGTGTACGTCTAATTTAAATTATAGGCTCTGAATTGATAGGAAGTTCAACGTAGAAGTGAAGTTATGGACGTTTAAAGCAAAAATGTTTGTCACAAGTAAACTCAACCACCATGAGACATAGCGAGCTAAAACTTTGACACTAGATTTGTGTATGTCTAACTTAAAATATGGCTCTAAATAGATTGATGATTCAGTGCAGAAGCGAAGTAATGTGCCTTTAAGCTGTATTTTGCTTACTTTACAGACATGTTTATTTTGAAAATACAGAAGTGTGGCAATTAGATATTGTTAGTTGATTTTAAGTTCATTTGAGCATATGAATATATTGCGTATTTGATATCATTGAAAAGGTTTTTCCCACAATGAACGGGCAGGAAAATCAACAAACAAGTTCTTACGCTATATCATACCGAGGAAAGAACTTACGAGTCAGTAAAGAGAGTGATTAGTGATGAGGAAGCAGTTCATTATCCAACTGAATTTCTTTCTCCTGGACTGCCTGCTCATGAGTAAAAACTTAAAGTACGAGCACCAATCATAATGTAATTTAGTAGTAGTAACAAATTTCATGTTACGAAACTTGAGTGCTCCGGGAAATGTGCAACGAGGTACGACTCTGAGTTCGTGCTCGGCACAGATATGCCATAGAGGCGGACATCATGACTGGGTGTGGTATTGGGGAGTCTGTGTGTATACCACGCGTACCATTGATTCCGAGCCACTATTTGTTCCCGTTAAAGCGATTGCAAAGTTCTTTCAGAGTCTATTTCGTATTGCAGTTAACTAAGTCGCAAGGGGAAACTTTATCTAACGCAGGAATTCAAGTTAGCGAGACCAACTTTTTCTCACATTGTCAGCTGTAGTCTGCTTGCTCAATAATCATAGGTTTCAGCTCTTTGTTCTTCCATGACCCTGAAGGACAGACATCTAATGAGGTGTATACAGAAGCATTTGTATAACACTGTACTAATAATGGTAATTTCTACTATTTTATAAGTTCTAATGATATTTTGGAATACCAAGTACAATCGAATTTTTGATTCCGTCAAAGACGGGTAGGTTTGCTAGTACTCGTATACGCAAATGAAATTAAAGTCAACTAACAATACCTACTTGCTACACTTGTCCATTTCCAAAATAAACCTGTCTGTGAAGTTAGAAAAATAGAGGTTAAAGGCCAATAACTTCGCTTCTGCACTGAATTATTCATTCCGTGACTGAATCTATTCAGAGACTATATTTTAAGTTAGGCATACAAAAATCTGGTGTCAAAGTTTCAGCTTGCTATATCTCATGGTAGCTAAGTTTACTTGTGACTAACGTTTTTGCTTTAAACGTCCGTAACATGACTTCTACGTTGAATTTCGAATCAATTCAGTGCCTATATTTTAAGTTAGACATACACAAATTTACTGTAAAAGTTTGAGCTTGATATTTCTTATGGTGGCTGAGTTTATTTGTTACCAAATTTTGCGAACAAACCGGTAAACCGACAAACTGATAAACCGACTAACCTACAATCGAACAGAAATTTTTCTAGGGGTGGATTCGGTTTCTTTAATTTATGAAACGTAAAGAAAACTTGAAATGAGTCAGTTCTAATCAATGTACAGACAAAACCTTTCTTTTTATTTATATAGATTTCATTTTTTTTAACATTTATTCGTTTTATTTAAAAAATAAAGTTTTTTTAATAGCAATAAACTGAGCTTAACTTTTTAATAAATGTTTATGTATAAAGATAAAAGTTATGTTTTAGCAAATATTAATTAATTAGAAAGGATATGAAGGTATTTAATAAGTTTTATACAATTAATAAAAATATATGAAAATAAATCTGGAGATAATATCGAATTACTATACCTTGTATGTAATAGAAGTGTAATGGAACGTGTGAGACTCCACAGGAAATTTATTATCGTCGTAATAAATATTCATTCCTTGATAAATTTAAATAAATGTTTAAAATATTAATAAGTCTTGTAACTAATCTTGATCAATAATTATGAATTGTAATAGTAACTATCAATATTAATAATTATCACTTTAAAAATGATATATTTGAATAAATCAATTAAATAAAGTAGGTATTCCTCCGAATCAACCTTTGCTCATTTTCACTAGGAGCGCTGGTAGAAAGACGGATGTCAAAGTACCAATTACTTTGTTTGTTTATTATTTATCAAAGCAGAATTTTTTTATTTTTGTGGATCAGTTTAATGAGTTAGCAAGAAATTTAGTATTTCGGGATTCATATTTTCTCATGATTTTCATAGTCGATTCTGCTTAATCAGAGCACTATAATAGTTAATTTATCTCTTTTCCAGAACAGTTTTCTAACCTTTTACCCTAAAGGATAGTATCTGAACGAATCACACCCTATAGATATGGTCGGCATTATGTAAAAAGTTAACCAAATTACAAAAAATCGACTTGTTTTTCAGTTCATGTACCCTTTAAGAAAGTTGCTGATACCAAGCTTGCTGTGCTGCTTCAGAGTAACAGGAAGTCAAATATGATATTTGGTGATGATAACTGTTTTGAGATGTACTTATCACACACATACTCTGAGACCCACTCTCGCCCTCTACCACTACACACAGACGACTTAACGAAACTTATTTTATTGGACTCAGGGGATCTCAATACCTGTATTTCAGTTGAAAATTGTATATAAAGATTTAGACCGGAACGCAATATTTTCACCACTACAAATTTTATATAGAGGATAAATAAAAGTGAAAACTGTGCTTTATCCAGTATCCGAGCATAAGCAGTGCTGAGTAGTAGGTTATTGGTTTCACCTTTGTTTTTTTAGTTAGTACTATGAATAGTATACTTTTAAATAAGAAAATTTTTGTTTACACTAAAAAGAAGTATGTTTTGTATGTATTCAGACAGTCACTCTAAAATTATAATAATAGCAATAGTTATTTGTTCAGACATTTATACCAACAATACTGACTCGTCTAAATGCATATATATATATATATATATATATATATATATATATATATATAAATAATCTAAACTTCGTATTAACTTCTCAGTATTGTTCTATACAAGGATTGTAAAATGGAAACCAAAGAAGGTTTAAAACAGTGATTGACATTACTAAAATATTATTAAGAATATATTAACAAAATATTATTTGAGTTTATATCAATTGTGTCTTTGAGTTTTCGTGATACATAAACATCAGAAAAAATATAAAAATGCAGAATGTATTTTCGAATAAGTATTTGAAAAAACTATGTCTTTTTCTTTTGACATTTAACCATTGCATTTGGTAATATTATAATTAGAATAAACAACACTATACCGTGTCATTCAAGATAAGATGGTGAATTACTTTAACACTAACGTTTCTAAGAACCTCGTAGCACTAGCAACCTAAAAAACATTTGGTAATATATTTATTGTCTTTGTTTTGAAGTTGTTCTAATGCACTTCAAATTTCTCTTAAATTAAAGTTATATATATTTTACTTGTTCTCACTGGCATATTCGTATAATGTTTATGTTTTACTCACTTAGAGAATTTACTGCTTGTTTAGAGGTAAGTATTTTGTTAAAAAGCTAAGTTCATTTTTGTTTGTTTGTTATGTCTCCAAGCTCCTTGCTCCTTTTAATGTATCAATAATAGATAAACAGACATAGAAGAAGAGAAGACACTTATTACGATTCATATTTCAAACAAGAGTTTGATATCAGGACGGAAGAAAAGACGATGGAGTGCGACAGAAGTATTCATTCTCACATGGCGAGATGGAGTTACGTCAAACTGAATATATTTGTTCCACTTCAACCTCTTTCTGATCTACTCCTGATGATGTACTCTTACTTTAAATATAAATTATACTAAGTGTTTTTCTTCAGTTTTGTGTTTTATGTAACTTTTAGTTTTGTTAGGTCGTTTGAATATTTTTTTTTAATATATTGTATTATGTACATATATGACAATATAACAAGATTTCACACAAGAACGTAAAAACAATAAATGATCAAACCACAATATGGAAAGGGAAATAAGACTAATATCTTTCAACCGTAACAAGCAGTCTTCGTCAGAGTAAAAACCCAACTGAGTTTAAAAACTATGGAATAACTCAGGACACTAAGGACAAAATTCTTTCTGTAATGTTTTGAACTATAGTTTGTCATAAGGATAACACTAAATGTGAAAATGATGTGAGTGAGATGTCTTAATGCAGAGTCAGTTTTGCGACCTGATGATTATTAAACTCCCTTCTTCTTCCTTTCTTATTTTGCTTGATCTTAAAGTACTTTTAAAAATATTAATTACAGTTATCTTTGGTTATGTTATGTGTACTGTGTTATTATTTAGTTCTATATATGACTCTTTAATTTTTGGCATCAGTCGTCATTAAGAGAAAAATTAGTCCTTCTAAGTCGATCGTTTCTTCTCCTCATAATGATGGAAATCCAAGTATTGAAATGAATTCACAGCTCTTTCTCCATCAAGAGAAAGTGTTTCTTTTAATTGTTTTTTTACATTACTATAAGATCGTGAAAAAATTCTATCTCCAGATTTGACGGATTTACATGTTTTTATGTCTTCTAAGCCCTTTTATGGCGTTTTTTCGATGATGTCTGTGATTGTGTGGGTGGGTGTCTATGCGCTATAGTCCACAGTCTTCGATGCATCAAAATAATAATTTACATAATAATAATAATGGGTCACATAGAGTAGATGTGCTCTATTTTTTTTGGTAACAATTATGCATGATGGGAAAGTCAATTTTTGGATAAAATGTGTCTTCAGACAACATTCTTTTTCTCTTAAACCATTAACCCTAGAGTCTTGAAATTGTTGGATTATCATGGAAGCAACAAAAGCAATACCTAACTGAAAAAATTGTTAGATTTTTAAAACAACTGGAAACAACTTCTTTTTCCAAAAAAGTATAAACATTTTGACTTATCAATAAATCAGAAAGCTTGTGATGATACAATCCATGCTAAATGACGGATAAAAATGATTTTATATTTAAAAATAGAGCATTATGTGAAGGATTATGTGTAGAGGTATTTTTTTTCAAAATTACATTAACTGTAGGGGCATTATGGTACATTTTGTTTTTAAAACAATTTTTTTGACGCTAAACGGCTTATTAAAGAGCAATGAAATTTACCAAATAAATTGAAAAAAATTAGATATATATAAAAAAATTCATGTAATTTCAATAACTGCAAAGAGCAATAAAGCTATAAAAACTGAGCATTCATCTTGGAGTAATAGATCGCCTGCTTTACTTGTCAGATTTGTTTACATTTATATACATTTACTTGGACATTTTTTGAGCGAATCCACTGAAATGAAATCGATATTTAGAGATTTAATGAAAAATTTTGAAATGATTTAATGACTTAATATGAGATATAAGAAGAATAGAATTTTTACATGTAAAAAATCAGCACCGATTTGTGATGCTTTCCATGGTACGATGGATTTTTCTAACAAAATGTCTAATTAATCTATATTTTGAACCACGAACAAAACTTAATATAGATGTAGGTTTTCTTGATGTTCATGAATCACATTATCTTTTTGGTAATATATAAGTATGAGGCATTAACTCTTTCGTTCTATAGAAGAGCTTCTATGTCCCTGACAAATGTCCAGTTTTTCAATATTCTGGTCCAATAGTTCCTATTTATTCTTTTTAAACATTTTGAACCTCTAACTATAAAATGCTTAAATTTACTTGAAAAAGCGGCTTTAAATTTTATTTGAGCATGCAAAACTGACTAATAACTAATATATTCAATTTCAATATAAATTTACAGCAACCAAATAACTGACTACATGACGCAGGGAAAAGCTAATACTCGATCAGAATAAGTTGGATTTTAATGATTTTTGACAACAGTGATTTTGAAAGAAAAGTGATTTTATAAAAAAAGTCGTATTGACTTTTCTGTATGTTTTTAAAGTCTGTATGTTTTCCGTGAACATTATATGTCGATCTTTTATAATGGTGTTATAAAAGATCAAAATATAAAATATATTCAAAATCGAATATATTTTATGGAGAAATAAAAATATTCAAGATATAAACCAGAGATCTTAAATTGTTGAAAACATTACAAGGGACTTATGTATAAAAAATATAAAAAAATTCTTTAGTTCATATCAAAGCAATATTAAATTGATTTATTTGTTCTCTTCATATGCAAGGCCTACATAATTATTTGTATAGTAATATTATAAAGTGTTCCAGAGATACATTTATATATATCTTAAATTTGTATATTTCAGAAGCAGACTTTCGTTTATACATGTCTTGTTAAATTGTATGCGTATTTTTAATTTTACAACTTTTCTACTGAGTCTTCCAATTTCTCTAATAGACTTTCTCCATGTTTGTGGTACGAGATAGATTAGTTGACCAAAATTTTTATTTACATAGCCCGACATGTTTCGATCCTCACTAACCATTATGAATGATTGTAGTTGTTGTACGAAATCATAACTGAACCATACATAACTAAAATATAACTACAGAACATTCATAATTAAATAAGCGCTCAATATTACATTCTAACACTTTAAATTCGTGGAAATGGTAGCTTGAGCAGGTGAGGTTATACAGACAAAGGTTACCGAGTGTAAAGTGGGGCAGGCGATCTATTCACACATTCTTGCCTGGTTTTTTCATCTTTCATAAACACAATTTTAAAATTCTACAGAACACTTCACTTTGTCTGTTCACGGCAGGTTGTTTTTCCATAATAAACAATGCCTCAATGATATGTAATCTTGTATGGTCGTTTTCTTACTGTAGGATCCTTGTATTATTGATAAGCATTTCTTTAGTTAACATAACTCCATGGAGTTGAAGCATTTTCTTTGGATCCACCTGAAGTGAGGTGCATTGTCAGCCTTCTTGATAGGTTGTAGTAGAACCAACGTATGTAGGTTGTAGGGACTCACAGTTCCCTGACTTACATCGATATTCGTACACTATGTTGGTTCTTTGGGGTGTTGATTTCTTCTGAAGGTTATTTCTAATTATGATGCTCGCTGTTGTTGAGGCTGTATAAAAAATCATCAGTTTTAGTTCATCCTCAGGATTGAGACAAGTTGTGTTGGTCGTTATTATCCCCTTTAGTACACGTTCATCTATTTTATGAGTTTCTGAATATTGATTATTATAGTATATTGTGTAAGTTGTACCCTTATTTTCGAGGATGTTATATAAGTCACTGTTCTTGAACCTGTTTATAATATACTATAATAATCAATATTCAGAGACTCGTAATATAGATTAACGTGTACTAAAGGGGATAATAACGTTAGCTTTAGAGTTATATCTAAATTAATTCCTGAAGAAGGTGACTTGTGCTCACCGAAACAAGTCGGATGTTATATTAAATGCTACGAAGTATGGATAGTTAATCTTTGAGTTAAAAAACCTTGAGTGGTAAAAATGGTTTAGAAGTTTAGCAAAATACTCCACACAACTTAAGAAAGTGAAATATGACGTATCCGTTTTAAATATATTGATTCGAGAAGGACTGCTCCCAACTTTTACCAATAAATATAACAGGATTTTACAGTAGTAATTTAAACGCTGATATATAAATATAATTTACAGTAAGCATGTGAAATAAAAATAACTAATAAACATGAAAGACCATGTAAAGACTTTTTAAGAAGCTTTTTTATATGTGGGAGGACCACGATTAGGAAGCATTTGCATTGAAGGGAAAACCATGAGGGTTAACTGAACGGCGCCAAGCAGGTCACTGCGACGACCAATGGGTGGATGGCCTTCTACAAATGATACGGATGGTCAGTGACGCGGTCGCCAAGCATCGCAGAATGAGTCACTAGAGCAATCTAAAAGACAGAGTACTGAAGAGTGGATCTGACAGAAGTATCTGACTACTAATGGGAGAAGCTAAATGACTGTTAGGCTTAACAGTAGGTCAGTTCAAACCACCAGTATGATTTGTGTTTAGTAACAGCACTGAGACCTTTTATTAGAGTATAATTCGTAGTTATGAGTGAGACTTCTTATATATAATTAGGTTTTACATTAAAAACTTAAAATAAAAACGTCGAAGTTACAAGATATTCAGAAATAGTGATATTGATGGTCGAAGACATATGTTCTAAAACACCGAGTAAAACTCTAAACTTATTTAGTACGTTTCGCAGACTGACATGATTTATACCGTGTACATTTGACGACATACAGCAAACATACAAGATAGATTACTTAATCTAATTGTACACTACTTCTAACATTTTTACAAATAAAACATACATTGATACTTAATAATTGGAGTAAGACTGCAGTCATAATAAAACAAATAATAATAATAATAATAGTAAAAACAATAATCCTGCATTCCTTTATACTACGTACTGTTTTCTCAAAATATTCTAAAAATCAGAAAACATGTATTGTAATTAGTTTCTCAAAGATCCTAATTAGTTGAAAAATATCCCTGTAAGAAAGATAGATGTAATGAAAGAAAAGATAAATTAAAAAAAAAAATGTAAATCTTTATAAAAGAATATTCTGTTGAAGTCATTATTTTAAAATAACTGACATTAATTTACAAAATTAAGTAAATAATATGTATCTGTTCTATTTTGGCGATTAATGAAAAAGAAGAAGACACCTAAGCTATATTAAGAATGATTTTAACATTTTACTTTTAAAAACAGTGCGAGAAATGGAATAATCTGACCATAAAACTTCAATTTTTATGTTTTTTTTTTATAATTAAGGAAATTGATTATTGATTAACTGATTATCTATACATTATGTAGGATTCACATATTTTGGTTTATAATTTTGTATATAAGTATATATTAAAACCTCCATTTTGACTTTACAGTTTTAAATGGTTCATTGAGATGTATTAACTGTGAGAACTAGCAGGTTTTTTTTTTAAGGAAAACGCTCCATTAGTTTTTTATTTTAGTGCAGTAATGAGCTGTTTGTTTAAGACAAAAACATTTTATTAACGAGAATGTCAATTTACTAAGTTTGCTTTTCTGCAGGAGTCTAACTTTAGACGTAACCTTTAATTAATTGACGTTTCACTAGAGGCGGATTGACTTATTATACCTTCCAACTCTAAGCAATGACGAGACCTTGAAGGATTCATCTCATAAAAGAAATATTTATTCACAACCACTCTTTGGGTTCAAACTCCTTCTCTTCTCCTCAAAGCTATCCAATGATGGTCCAATTGAAATATCAAAAAATTATCATATTTTACTACCAACATTTTTCTAAATACTATTTTTATGAAAGTTTGACACCAGATCTGCACACTTACCTGTTTTTGAAATAAAAGGAGTATTTTAAAAAAATACCATAAAATACTCTTGTATAAGTAAAAGTTGGTTAACTATATCAATATCTCAATATCATTTCTCAATTTATAGAAAAGATGTAATATCTTAAAGATGTGGTTCAATTTATTTTTACTTGTTTGAATTTAGTTGGAATCGTAATTCAAAATATTAACCATTTCAGTTTCATAAAAAAGTATTTATTTTCTTTTTTTTTTGTATGTTTCTACGGTATTCCAGGTTTATTTCTAAATTCATTTATTTTAGAAGTTAATTTATTTGTCTTTTTTTTTAATAATTCTCTTTTCAATATGTATTATTTATTTATTTTTTTTTATTAAAATTAATATTTTATTTCCAGTTTAGGAGTGGAAAGCATTGCCAAAGAGGTAAGAAATTGATGAAATATTGATAAACAACTAACTTAAAGCTTCTAAATTAACATGGACTAATCCTTAAGCTATTAAAGTTGCATTTTACCAAGTAAACTTTACTTGTAATTTCTTTACTTTCTCTGGTCTTATCTTTATAACGTCTAACTGTAACTACAAACTTCAGGCAACAGGATAATAGTGATGAATATTATGGTTATGGAAATTTTCTGTAATATCAATGAATGTGGTGAATAAAATTCTTTAAAATAGATGGAAAAACTCTATGCATTGCTCTCTGAGCTCTCTTTTGGTCAGTAATTCTCTAAAGGTAATAATTTTGTTGGACTTCCCACTATTTTCTATTTCTTTAGTGATACATAAAATACATACACTGATTGTTATTTTCCTTCAACAATATCATTTCTCTTTTGGGATCAGGTTGATAATATAACAACTGCTATCATTTTTCTTACACAAATACTTGCAGTAAATATTCCATATTCACTTATATTTACTTACTTTCATGAGATAAATATGAAATTTAAGAAAAGATATTAGGGAGAGTTTAGTGAAAAAACCGTTGATTGATAACAAACAGTACACTTCTATTTTTATTTGTTTTGATTACCGATTCTATTAAAAATTCTATGTTTCGTGTTCATATTGATCTGTCGAATAGAGAACCCCTTCAAATGCTGTTGATATTCTACTGGTTTGGTTCTGTAACTCTACATTCTAATCATTTCTTCAATGCTTATACCTAAACTAAATTTCTTTTTATGGACCTAAACTAAATAAAATCTGGCGGGAGACGTGACAGGAGTTACATTATGTTTTAACTCAACTGTATGTACATTTGTAGATAAAATATAAAATATTCCCTACGATTTTATTTACATTTGACTATTCACCGGTTAGCCATTTTAAGTCATTTACGAAGCATTCAATTAATAATTAATTAATTATGAATTAGTAATGGAATATCTATATTAAATATCAAATTCAATGTTATTATGTATTTCTACAATTATAAATATATCTAAATCTTAAAAATTATCTGCTTTTTTTGTTTAATGTCACTATCAAATTAATTCGAGAACTTCGAAAGTCGCTGTTCTAGAGCAGTTTTCTAAACTTTTAACCCTTATGGACTGTTCCTATACAAATTCCTATTAAATGTCAACTAAAGTGCAAGAATAACAGGAATGGTAATCAATATCTTGTGGACAGACTTCTACCAAATTACAAAAAAATGAATTTGGTTCAGATGAAATACAGCCGTAAGAAAGTGCAATATTAGTGGCGAGCTTGCTGTTCTTTCTTAGTATTAACAGTAACAAATATAAAAAGTTACTGTTATGTTTTAGGAGTGGAGTTACTACATCCACATACTACATGGAGTTAATACATCCCTACATGAACTTTGTTCAAGGTAGGGACAATTTAGGAATTTCGTTAATCCATTCATGCGCGTCACTAATTAGATGACGAGGCATTTGGCTATTTTTTTTTTTTTAAGCTATGGGGGTTGATGGTGAAATGCTTTGTGCACTCCAAACCCGAAATGTTCAAAAACATCTCGAAAATGGGAGCGTCAGACTCAGTATACCGACTAAAACACCACCCATCTCCCATCGCCGCCCTGATTGTTCGCTAGGGACTTGGTAAAGGCGCGCAGAGCCTTAGGCGATGGGGGTTGATGGTGAAATGCTTTGTGCAATCCAAAGCCGAAATGTTCAAAAACATCTCGAGAATGGGAGCGTCAGACTCAGTATACCGACTAAAACACCACCCATCTCCCATCGCCGCCCTGATTGTTCGCTAGGGACTTGGTAAAGGCGCGCAGAGCCTTAGGCGATGGGGGTTGATGGTGAAATGCTTTATGCACTCCAAACCCGAAATGTTCAAAAACATCTCGAAAATGGGAGCGTCAGACTCAGTATACCGACTAAAACACCACCCATCTCCCATCGCCGCCCTGATTGTTCGCTAGGGACATGGTAAAGGCGCGCAGAGCCTTAGGCGATGGGGGTTGATGGTGAAATGCTTTGTGCACTCCAAAGCCGAAATGTTCAAAAACATCTCGAGAATGGGAGCGTCAGACTCAGTATACCGACTAAAACACCACCCATCTCCCATCGCCGCCCTGATTGTTCGCTAGGGACTTGGTAAAGGCGCGCAGAGCCTTAGGCGATGGGGGTTGATGGTGAAATGCTTTATGCACTCCAAACCCGAAATGTTCAAAAACATCTCGAAAATGGGAGCGTCAGACTCAGTATACCGACTAAAACACCACCCATCTCCCATCGCCGCCCTGATTGTTCGCTAGGGACTTGGTAAAGGCGCGCAGAGCCTTAGGCGATGGGGGTTGATGGTGAAATGCTTTATGCACTCCAAACCCGAAATGTTCAAAAACATCTCGAAAATGGGAGCGTCAGACTCAGTATACCGACTAAAACACCACCCATCTCCCATCGCCGCCCTGATTGTTCGCTAGGGACTTGGTAAAGGCGCGCAGAGCCTTAGGCGGTGAGTGTCAGTCTGGAAGACCCAACCACAAGTGGTGCTGCACAAGGCTACCATCTAGACACTCTGTCACAGTTAAAATAGTCATTATAACTATTTTAGGGTTTGAGATATTCTGCTCACACACGTAGAACAAACTTGATGTTGGTACGTCAACAACTGAATGAGGAGCAAACTTTAGTCTTTCGTAATCAAAGCTGTCGTCAACTCTGGAAAAGTACATTGATCGTACAACATTAAAGTTCGTCAAGTGATCCAAATCTTTGTGAAACATAACAAAACATATGTGAAAAATCTAATTAAACAATTTTATTGAAGAAAAATTCCACTTTTGAAGTTGAACTGATATTTTGAAGTTAAATGGATATTTTGTCAGGCCTAAAAAATTTACAGTCTCAGAGTAGTACATATAATGGAGAAATCAATTTCAAAATGTTACAGTAATAATTACACATAATAGAATACAAACATTTTCTGTACCTTCTTAAAAGTGATCTTAGTTTTTCTAAGAGTGGTTTTAAAAGTGTGATTAAGAATTAAATAGGCATTCATATAATGAACTTATCATGAACCTAGTAGCGTATTACTGGTCAAAATTTAGGCCCGTCTGTGAAATCAACCATAATGTTTAAGTGGTTCTTGACATTTTGTTGGAACCAGAATAGTATAATGCTGTGCTTCAGGAGACATCTTTTATCCTGTTTAAATTTCCTTTATATTCACTCGTGAGAGCATGAAAATTCATTATTGATAGAATGTTCGCGCGAATAGAAATAAGTTTTTAATAATTAATAGAAAACAAGGTTTTTTTGTTTTTTGTTTTTTTTTAAATGGGTAACTCTGTTTTCATTTTATTCACTCCTTTCAAATTATTGACGGCTTGTAACATGAAAATGCTTGCTTCAATTTCATTTAGTAACTAAACTGAATTTGTAATTTTTTTTCAACTAAGGAACTTTCTTTCAACTATGTTAAAGTATCTCTTTTTTATCCACACATTTATAGAATTTCGGCAATACATCATAGCTTTCACTTTGTCAATATTTGAGTGCACGGAATCAGAAGTTCATTCGATTAAAAAGTATATGCTAACCTAAAAATTCATTAGAATGATAACCATACTTATCTATTTTTTCAATGCTTCATGACAATGGAAACCTTAGAGTGGAAGAGAGAACTATATGCAAAGTAAGCTTTTATTTGCAGGGAACTGAAAATATACTCGTTCGCAGTACAGGTTTGGATCCCTGGCTGTGTTTGACTCCAACACATAATTTGATCTTCACTATTTCACAATATTGGTAACATAATAATAAAGTAGCTAAAAAGTTTCTTTAGGTTGACATTCAGTTATTTATCGTTGATATTTCTCTGAATCTAGTTTATCATTCTCCTTATGACTGGCATCTGGCTGGGAACACTACTTATTGTAATTATATTAATTGAAAGAACTCCCTCACAGTCGCTACCAAAGAAAACAGCAAACATTGAAAATGAAAATATGTAGGACCAGTCACATTTAATGACTGATATAATAGCAAGTGAAGCAACCACTTGAAGAAATTATTCATTATTCTTAACAAAAGGAACTACTCTTTTGTTGGCACATGAAATCACCGTTTTCATGATAATAAATGGTAATTATTTATTTTTTCTTTTTGGAATCTGTCATTTACTCTGGACCTATTTCTTATTTCTAATACCAAGCATGTATAATTAAACTCAAATTTCATTAGGTTTTTAATGGACGATGCATGTGAATATTGAATAGCAGATCTGCTAACAACCATATTAAATAATGCCTGCTTTAACTTTAGTACAGCATGAACTTTAATTTGTTAATCATCCATGCAGAAATATTCATTAAAACTTTCAAGATTTGAATAAAAGATGTTGCCACACAGAAATGTGTTATCACTTAACAAAAATTGTGATAGGAACAGTCATAGGATAATTCCATTTTCCTTAAATGTCCTTAAACTGTATTTATTCAATTCTGGTTGGAAGTTAAGCATTTATAATATTTTTAGTCAATAAAAAAAACTAAAATCGCTTATTCATTAAAATAAGAAAGTTTTTATATTATCATATTACATTTACAACAATAAATTCATTGTTATAAAGATTACCAGCAAACGTACCTGTCTTTGACGGAGTCACAAATTTGATTAACATGGTATTCCAAAATATCAGGAGAAATTATAGAATAGTAGAAAATATCACTATTAGTACAGTGTTAAGCAAATGTCTCTGTATACACCACATTAGTTGTCTGCCCTTCAGGTTCATGAAAGAACAAAGAGTTGGAACCACTGACTCTTAGGCAAGCAAACTATGGGCAAAGTTGACCATGTGAGAAAACTTGGTCTCACTCACTTCAATTCCTGCCGTAGATAGAGTCCCCTTGGGACTTAGTTACTGTCATTGCGAAACAGACGCTGACAGGATATTGCATTCGTTTGAATGGAAACAGATAGTGGCTCGGAATGAATGGTATACATGGTATATATACAGACTTCCAGTACCATATGCAGTCATCATGTCAGCCTCTATGGAGTATCTGTGCAGAGCACGAACTTAGATTCGTGTCCCGTTGCAGATTTTTGGGCACTCAAGTTTCGTTACATAAAATTTCTTACTGGTTACAGCTATTAAATCTCAGCATGATTGATGCCCATACTTTAAGTTTTTACTCAAGAATAGGAAAACCAGGAGCAGTCAAGGAGTCAAGAATTCAGTTGGATAATGAACTGCTTCCTCATAACTAATCTCTCTCACTCCCTTTACTGACTTGTAAGTTCTTTTCTCGGCTTGACATAGCGTAAGAACTTGAATGTTGATTTTTCCTGCCTGTTCATTAGTACAGGTTAAGAATTGTTCGTTCACAAAGCTAATTATTCTGAATAGATAGTAAATCTTGAACTCTGGGAAACACCTTGTTAGTAAGCTCAAATATGCAGAATATTCATATTCGCAAATGAAATCAAAATCAACTAACAATACCTCCTTGCTACACCTGTCTATTTTCAAAATAAACATGTCTCTGAAGTTGGCAAAATACAGCTTAAAGGTCCATAACTTCGCTTCTACGCTGAATTTTTAATCCATTCAGAGCCTATATTTTAAATTAGGCATACACAAATTTAGTGTCAAAGTTTCATCTCGCTTGTCTCACGGTGACTGAGTTTACTTGTGACAAACGTTTTCGCTTTAAGCGTCCATAACTTCGTTCCTACGTTGAATCTCCAACAAATTTTGAGCCTATATTTTAAGTTGGACATACAGATATACGAGTAAAAGAGAAGGACAGTTTAAAAAGAGAAGGTTGTTTTTTTAAAATTGCAGATAATAACTCTATTTGTTTTTACTAATTCTAAATTTTGCTTCGAATTCGACCAAAACATGGTATATGTGGAGAATCCTACAAGTTTTATAATTGAATATAAGAATTTGTCAAAGAATTTGAACATTTCTGTAAAGCAGACTATTGGAATTTGATATTAATGATAATATTATAGAAACGTGAAAGTATTTCTTTTTGAAATGTTAAATATTGTACAAATATTATATTAATTAAATAATAAAAACAATTTAATTAATAATAACCAAATAATCTTCAAGTAAATCGAAATAGACTATTCAATAATTGATCTTAGTCGCTAGTTCCTTTGTCAATTCTGTTTTCTTTTTCAGGTCCACCGAAATCTTCCAATATTTTTATTTTGAAATCACTTTACCTTCATATCCCCTCCAGCTTTCTATACTTGTTTTTATGATATTTTTCAAAACACCTTTTAGTTTTGTCATTTTTATTTGACAAAATAAAAATTTGACAAAAAAAAAAAAGCGTCTGCAGTCGCTCTGCAGACAAATGATGACTGAAGTGAAGTTTCATTGAACAGGCACTCAATCACTGAGACATGAATAAATAACATTAATATAAACAAAAATAAATAATAAATAAAACATTCAAAAACAAAGTAATTAAAATTTTGCACAAAAAAGGTTACATTCACATTTTAAAATAAACAAGTAAAAAAAAACTTAAATAAAAGACAAAATAAATAAAGAAAAATTAACGATACAGTTTAAGTCTAGAAGCAGATCTACCTCTCAGAAGGGCACTAATAAGTACTTCTTCTAGAGCTCTCAAAGTGACATTAGCACTAATTTCATTAATCCGCCTAAGAATCTGTACACGGAAACACTAATTAAAATTGATTCCGTGGGAACTGGAGTGAGTGGCGACGGGAAGGTCACTGCACTTGCCAACGGAAAACTTGTGATTAGTCATATGCAAGCTTAGCTTGGTGAAAGTTAAACTCACATAAAAATCATCCAACTGGGTGCAATCCAAACGGTAATCGAAGTTACTAGAGTTACAAGAGGTCTTGCAAGAAATAGAGTTGGTGCGTTTGCTGAGGGAAGAAGGAAAGGAAGAAACGGGATTGATGACATGGCAAGTAAGACAACCATGACGTCCACATTGAACCATACCACTAGTAGTATTGGAAGGCTTTTGAGAAGTAACATTTGAAAAGAAGGGTGGATGAAAAAATTATACAGAAAAACTTATTGATAACTGTGTCCAATATATGGGCACCAAGAAAATAAATGGTGATGAGGAAAGTCGTATCACTGCAATCGCTCGTAGAACCAGAATTATGATGCACATCAGCAGAGAATATACGACTACTAATAGAGTTAGAAGGATAAAAAACACGGGTAAACATTTTTTTATTTAACCGGTAAATTGGAAGTCTATGATCATTTAAATTCCTACAAATTTCATTGAAAGCGTATTGATTTGATTTGAAGGCGTATAGACAAGAATCTGAGGATGGTCTTTTTTTACTTGGGAGAGGTGACAACTATTGAAATGAAAGTTTTATTGAGAATTAGTTAGTTTAATATGTACAGAAGAAGTAAGATGCCCATTGTCGTAGGTGCCATTGACATCCATACTGTAACCACAATTAACCATAATTGTTAACCATAATTAACTACAAGGAAATGAGGTTGTTGGACACTTGGTATGTAAAGGAAATAGATGATGAGAATGTTTGGAAGGACGTAAGGAGCAGATCAAACTCATGTTTACCGTGAAGCCAAATGAAAAAGATGTCGTCTATGAAGCGGATGTAAAGGATGGGTCGGAGATTACGAGTGGCAAAGAAATCTTGTTCCAACTTCACCATACATATATATATATATATATATATATATATATATATACATTATTGAAAATGACACCAAACTTAGCTGACACCTGTTTCTAACAAGTTTCTCAATTTTTCTAAATAAAACTCTTGTTATTCCGTCTACACAATAAAGTACATCTCCTACAGTCGTCATGTCTCGAATCATCAACATTTATCTTCAGGATGTGAATAACTTCTTGAGTAAATTTTCTGGTTTATTAATATAAATAAACCAGATATATTAATATTAATTAAACCTGGAAAGACGTAATGAACAGATCCACCTCATGTTCACAATGAAGGTAAAAAAAAATGTATATTAATAGCCTAGAATATTAATAAACCAAAATATTTGCACAAAAAGTTATTCACGTCCTGAAGATGAATGTCAACCATTCAAAACATGTCGACTATAGGAAATGTACTTTATTGTATGGGCAACATAACCAGTTATTTATAAAAAGTTGAGGAACTTGCTAAGAAACAGGTATCAGCTAAGTTTGGTCACATTTTCAATCATGCTTGTGTTTAGGAAGGACTATTACCAAAATTTACAAGCCACACACACACACACACACACACACACACACACACAACATATATATATATATATATATACACACACACATATATATATATATATATATATATATATATATTGGTATAAATAGGCAGCAAATCCTCTTTTAAACAAGTATCATCAAAATTAACCGCAGTCTCGGCATTCACGATCTTAAGACTGAGAGATTCGATCCTACGAACTAACCTCCTATATATATATATATATATATAATATAAATAACAGATTCAATAATATATCGACCGTTTGATAGAATAGGTGTGTGATTTGATAGAATCACATATGTGATTTCTTATTATCCTTTGTTTGTAGGCCTATGAAAAAGGTTTTAAATAAAACCGAAGCGTAGGAAACGAGAGTTTGATTTTTTATCCTGGAAAATTGACCGAACCCCGATTAGAGAACACACCTATATATATATATATATAGATTGTATCGCGCCAATTTATATCGGCCAGTGGACGCATTTACGTCTCCGTTCCTTCATTCTTTCTCCTTTTATTTTCTTTCTTTCTACTCTCCTGAAGACGGCAAGACGCCGAAATTATCGAGATTCGTGAGTGTTCGTCCTTTTTCTTGTGTTCTCTAGCTTAGTCTGACTTTTTTAAATAAAATAAATTCAAAACGAAGGAAACACAAAGAAAGACACAGACATAACTCACATTAAAAATCATAATTATTTAAATAAAAATAAGTCTAATGAAAAATTATAAAAAATGTGGAAAGTATATAAATCAAATTAAAATGAATAAAGTAAAAGTAAAAAACCATTCCAATGCAAAAAAAAAAATTCAAGTGACGTTGACATTACTTTAGAAAATGGAAACTTCTTGACTTCCGTACATATTAAACCCACCAACACCCAACAGTACCTCCATTAGAATAGTTGCCATCCATCCCATGTTAAAAAGTTTATACCTAGATCCTTGTCCCTCCGTATCCACAATATCTGCAATAATCTCCAAGACCGCAGATATCACCTTCACCTCTTAAAGGACAAATTTTCTGAACGAGGCCATCATCGCCTCTTCATTGATAGTCGTGTTTTACCGGCTGACATCTCCCACCAACCTAGACCCAGGAGAGATAGAAGTGATTCTTCCTTCTTCTTGACGACCTATTTCCCTGGTGCTTATAATCTTTGTTCTGTTATTAAGGAGTCTTTTCCGATTCTGTCTACTTCTGCTTGTACTTCTTCCATCTTTAATCACCCCCCTTCTATTTCCTACCGTAAACCTCCCAATCTGAAAAGCATTTTTTCTCATATTTCCCCTCAGCCTTCCAATCCTGTTCTTGGAATGAAACAATGTGAACGCCGTGGCTGTCAAACTTGTCTGATTGTAAATACTAATCCTTCCTTCGATTCCCCTCTCCACCATCGTTCCGACCCGGTTCAAGTCAATTCCTCCTGTACCTCATGCAACTGTGTTTACCGACTGGATTGCACTCAGTGTGACTCTTTTTACGTTGGCTTAACTTCCAATAAGTTGAGCCTTCGTATGAAAGGTCATAGGGCTTCAGTCGGTCAACGCAGTAACTATCCTGTAGCCATCCATGTGAACTCGCATGGTCTCAGTTTCAATGACTGTTTCAGGGTTCAGATCCTGAAACAGATCCCCGAATCCAACAATAAAGTTACTCTAAGAGCTTCAGAGGAAGAATATATATATATTTTTTTTCCTTTTTTACTTTTACTTTATTAATTTTAATTTGATTTATATAATTTAAACATTTTTTATAAGTTTTCATTAGACCCTTTTTTATTTGAATAATTATGATTTTTATTTGTTCCTTTTACGTCTTAATTTAGCTCTTCATTTCCTTCCCTCCCTTCCTGCTTGGTGGTAAGTGGTGGGGGTACTGGCTGCGGTCACAGAGTTCAGTCAAGCTCTTCCTTCCTGCGGGACTTTTTGCTCTTCATACCTCCTGATGACGACGATGGTCGAAATATCGATGTGAGTTATGTCTGTGTCTTTCTGTATGTTTCCTTCGTTTTGAATTTATTTTATATATATATAAAAGAAAGGTTTTGTCTGTAAATTGCTTAGAATTGACTCATTTCAGATTATATTTACGTTTCATACATTAGAGAAACTGAATACACCCTTCGAAAAATTTCTGTCTGTCCGTTTGTTGGTTTGTCTGCAAAATTTTGTCACAAGTAAAACTCAGGAGGTGTGAAGAGCGAAAAGTCCCGCAGGAAGGCAGGGCGGTGACTAAACTCGGTCAGATATAGGAAGCTGAAACGTTGACAGTAGATTTTGTATATGTCTACCCTAAAATTTAAGCTTTGAATAGATTGAATTTTCAACGTAGAAGCAAAGTTATGAACATTTAAGCTATCTTTGGCTAATTTCACAAACATGTTTATTTTGAAAATATACAGGTATATCAAGTAGGTATTGTTAGTTGATTTCAATTTTGCATTAAAGCTCCAAGCAAGAGATAATTGACAAGCTGTTCCCCGAAGTTCAAGTCTGCCCTCTATTCAGAATAACTGGCTTTATGAACAACCAGTTGTCACCCCTACAGATAAGCAGGCGGGAAAAATCAAGAGACAAGTTCTGGCACTGTATCAAGCTGAGGAAGAACTTACAAGTCACTAAACAAAGTGATTAGTGATGAAGGAGCAGTTCATTATACAATTGCATTTCTTGACTCCCTGACTGCTTCAGGACTGCCTTCTCATGCCTGCTATGACTTAAACTAGGGGCTCCAATCATACTGTTTCGAAACTGCATTTTGTTACATGCTGAAATTTCCCGTGAGCGTATGTTTTGCAATGACAGTAAATAAGTCATAAGGCCAAACTCTGTCTACGGCAGGAATTGAAGTGAGTGAGACAAAGTGTTTCTCACATGGTCAACTGTATGTTGCTTGCTCAAAAGTCAGAGGTTCCAACTCTCTGTTCTTCCATGCACCTGAAGGACAGACAGGTAATGTGGTGTATACAGAGGCACTTACTGAACACTGTGCTAATAGATATTTTTTTTCTTATTCTATACTTTTTTTAAAAATATTTTCAAATACCACGTCTCATCTCTGAATGTTTGTAAAATACCCGGCAAAGACGGGTACGTCTGCTAGTACATGTATATATCAATGGTCAAACCACAATTAAAAAATGGGAAAAAAGACTTAGATCTTTCAACCGTAATAAGCAATCTTCGTCAGAGTCAAAACACAATTAAAATACAAGATGTAAAAACACCATGATAAGGGGTTGAAAGAAGTCGGAGGGAAGAGGGGTATTTTAAAAAGTGTAAAGTGCAGGAAAGGACAAAATCTAGATCTATGTTTGTTTTCCCATTTCTTATTGTCTCAACATTGTTATTTTACGTGTTTATTATTTTTTATATATATATATACTGTAAATACAATTTTCTACTGAGACAGTAAATATAATTATGTCGGAAAAGAAAGACTAAACGTAATTTGAATTATAAATACATGAGTAATTTTCACCTCATAAGTTGCATAGCGTTCTCACTCACTTCAGGAATGAGTAACTTATGAAGGAGAAAATCCTTGTTCTTGGAGATGGGTGAAGTCTGGAACCTATGAAGCACAGACATACATCTTGTGAGGTAAGACATATTTATGTACTTATAATTCAATTTATTCTAACCTTTGTGTACGTAACGATCTTTATTACATAGAGACCCACTTGATTATGTTTTAAGAAATCTTGTCTTCAGAAGAAGACGTTATTTGATTATACAGATAAATAAAGTAAAAAAATATATCAGAATCAAGATTTCTTCTCTTGTTGACGACAGAGATCACAGTATAGATAATAATACTTTGACCTCTGGTAAGTATAATGTAAGTCATTTGACTATATTAAAGTATAGTTCGTATATTCTGTCGGTATTTTTCTGTTTTTATCAGTCACCATTCACTTATTCAATTTTTAGTTTGATTTACGTATTGAATTGATTCACTTTGGATAAAAATGAAGAAAATCACTAAACAAAAAAAAATACTTCTTCAATAAAAGAATTCACCTAAATAATAAGTTAATATATTTTTATGGCTGTTTTATAAATATGTTTATCAATAATATCACTATAATAACAAGACACTAGTACTCTAGTATTGAACTAAATCGTAATTGTGCCTACGTCTAATTCTGTTAAAGTTATGTGCTATAAAATATATAAATAGTTGATATCAAAATATTCAGATCAAAATATTTTAAAAAACACAAGACTATAGAGGAAATCTAAAACGCATTATCCGTAACATTCCATTTCCTACAACTTTTATTCCAAATATTCTTACATCTATCTTATATCAATAATTGTTACTTTATTATCTGATAATGTCCCACTTGTTACCTCTCATTGCACTGGTGAAATTAAGAAGTGTAAGAAAATTAATAGTAATTATTGAAATGGTTGGTTTTCTATATTAATGCGTATAACCAACAATTTTTGATACCTCTTACTATTTCTATAAATCATATTCATTTCATAGGTTAGTTATGACATGTTCTGATTGCTTTAAATTTAGGGGCAGATATTATATAATACTGAAATGAAAAAACAGGTATACTACAAATTGAAACAAAGATATTTTATCAAATTAAGTGTTATTATTATTATTATTATTACTGTTTGTTTCCCCGCTGCCAAGGCAGGGAAGGGGGATACTAGTTTATTATTGAAATTAATAATTTTCAGCAAAGATTATTGAAAAGATGTATTCGTCGTGAGGTGCCTTAAATGAAATGTCTTCCATTATAGTGTCAATTCTTTTATTTCGTAAGTGACAATTGTTTATTATGATATTTTTGTATGTATACAATCAAATTAGTGGGATAACACTGTTCACTTCCATATTTTGATCGAGATTGTCTTCAGGAGAAGAAGTGACACAGTTCTAATACCTCTATATAGCAAATTCCTTCTTGAACTAATGATGACGTATATTGAAATAAAGTATGATTTTGTTTATTCTTTTCTCTTTATGAACTCTTGTAATTTGACTGAGGATTTCCGATATAGAATATCATCAACGTCCAAACCACAAAAAGAAATGAAAACAAAGACTAAGATATTTCACCTGTAACAAGCGGTCTTCGTCAACTCAAATCCCAACTGGGATTGTCAGCTGGGATTTGACTCTGACGAAGACCAATTGTTATAGCTGAAAGATCTTAGTCTTTTTCCTCATTTCTTATTGTGGTTTAGACGTTGATTGTTATTAAACTGTTTATTGTGAAATCTTGTTATTTCAATATATATATATATATATATATATATATATATATATATATATATATATATATATATTGATAAAAGTATCGACCATGGAATAGAAACAAAACTAAAGTTTATCGGGACTCGGTCAGTTCTTTGGGTTCAAATTAAACTCTCATTCACATCCATATGTTCTTCTTATATCCTCATAGAAACCCATATTTATTATCCCAAATTATATAATTATATTATCCCAAATATATAAATTATATATCGCCTCATCAAGCGATATTAATGAAATCATATAATGGATTAGCTCCGAGGATACATGGATTAGTGAAATTGCATAAGGCAAATTTTCCTTTGCGCCCAATTGTTTCATTTATAGGTAGCCCAACTGATGTACTATCAAAATACTTAGAGAAATATCTAAATTATATTGTTGTCACTAGTAAATTCAATGTTAAAAATTCATTAACATTTAAAGAAGCCTTAACGAATGAAGTACTAAATGAAAATGTAATACTGATTTCTCTAGATGCTTAATCTCTTTGTACAAACTTGCCAATTGATTTAATTTTGATTTAATAAATAAGCAATGGGATAAAATTAAACCCCATATTGCCATCACAAAGGAAAAATTCTTATCCATTCTAAATATTATTTGTGAAACTCATATTTTATATTTAATGGAGTTATATAGGAGTATAAACAAAAGTTTGGATTACCTATGGGCTCTCCAATATCACCAGTTCTTGCTAACATAGTAAAGGTTGAATTATTTAAGTATTGTAAAAGTGAGTTAGGCTCAATAGTAAAATTCATGAAACTCTATGTCGATGATTTGTTTCTAATTATTGAGAAAAGAGAATTGGTTAATGCTTTAAATGTATTTAATTCATGTCATAATCGACTTAAATTTACATGTAAGATAGAAAAAGTTGGCATTTTCCCATTCCTTGATATAAAAGCTATAAGAGGAGAAAATGGTAATATTTTAACCGATTGGTACACCAAACCTACCAGTTCTAGAAGAATACTGAATTATTATTTTTCCCATCCTATGAATAAGAAATTAAATTGAGTTAAGAATATGGTAAAAAAAGTTGTAGAAGTAAGTTCATCATGCTACCTAAATAAAAATAAAAAAAGGGTAAAAGAGTTACTACAGAAAAATAAGTACCCAGAAAAGTTGATTGAATGTTTTTGGTCAAAATATTTAATTAGATAGTAACATTATATATGCAATAAAGAGCAAAGACTGTAACAAAGTTTATTATGGAGAAACCAGTCGTTTTTTGAAGGAAAGGACTTACCAGCACAGTTATTCTATAAGAAAAAAGAAAATTAATGCCACTGCATTAGCAGCACACAGTATTAATGAAGGCCATAATTTAGATTTTGATGAAAAAAAATAATAGTCAAAGAAATGGATGAACAGAGAAGAAAAACTCTGAAAATGTTATATATTAGAAAGAACCAGTCATCCGTTAATTATAGAAGGAACATTTCAAATTTAAATAGTATTTATTGGGGTGTGTTAAGTTAAACATTGTTGATAGATGAAAAATCTGGAGTGGCCTACACTCAACTTTACTATAAGTAACTTAATATCAAACTTCTTGAGTATATAATATATAACATCTCATTTAAGCATAATGTAAACATCTAAATGGGATATGATTATTAGACTTTCATTCCTGAAGTAGTATAGATAGTGATTGTGACTTATCAATATATAAGCTTATTTCTGTACATCACACAGCTGATGCAAATAATTTTATTAGTATAAAATTGTGTTAGTGACTTTTCGGTTCTCTGGTGAAATTTGGTTACCTTGCTTATTTATTTCAGTGTAGTGTCATGTGTTCATTCAAACTACAGTTGTTGAAATCCAAAGACTATTTTTCTCTATAAAATAATTTGTAATGTAATACTCAGTTTTTCTGTTTCAAAGTTTATACTTCTGTAAGTTTTCTCACTAACATATTGTCAAAATTTCTATTGTAATTTCTTAATTGTAACTAATTGCACTTTTCTGTATGTTTGATTTTTGAATGATTGAATTATTTCTTAAATTTCCTTTTTTTTGTAGGCCTATGAAAAAGGTTTAAAATAAAAACCTTTTTAATTGGCAATGAGAGTTTAATTTGAACCTGAAGAACTGACCGAGTCCCGATAAACTTTAGTTTTGTATATATATTGAATTTGATGGCAGATTGTGCATTCACGATTTTTTTACTTATAGTTTCTGTGTTTCTCATGATCTTCCTTTGTGATAGTGATAATTGCCAAAGCAGCTTAGCAAAAGACATTTAGAAGGCTAGAACACTAATAAACACTTGACCTGAAATATCTATAATTAACTACTACACTAAACTAAACTAATAAGACAAGCTTTTGGACCCATGGGTCATCATCAGGTTCTTAAACTATTTATATTAACTAGGTATTTAAACTCGTATGTAGTATGTAATATATATATCTAGTTAAGGTAAGCCGTTTAAGAACCTGATGATGACGAACGGGGCCGAAAGCTTGTGTTATTAGTTTAGTTTAGTGTAGTAGTTAATTAAATACAGGTATTCCAGGTGAAGTGTTTATTGATGTTCTAGCCTTCTGAATGTCTTTTGCTAGCCTGCTTCGGCAATTATCACCATCACAAAGGAAGATCGTGAGGAAAATAGAAGCTATAAGTAAAAAAAAATCGTAAATGCACAATCTTCCATCAAATTTAATAACATATGCTGAAAGTGAAAGTGAAAGATTTATATATATATAAAGTATCGACCGTGAAATAGAATCAAAACTAAAGTTTATCAGGACTCGGTCAGTTTATAATCAAAGAAACCTTTACCTTGTTTTCTATTTAGATTAGATAGGTTCTTTTCTAAATTATATTTAGATTTCATAAATGTATTTCCTCTGAGTTTGGCCATTGCATCTATATAGTTTCTAACAATAATATCTGGTAATTTTTCATTTGTCTTTTCATTACAATTTCTAATAAACTGATAGAGTCCTGATAAACTTTAGTTTTATATATATGTATATATATGATCAAACTACAATAAGAAATGGGAAATCAAGACTAAGATCTTTCAACCATAACAAGCGGTCTTCGTCAGAGTCAAAAACCCAACTAAAACTCGTTTAGTTGGGTTTTATATTATATTATATATATATATATATAAAGATTTCACATAAGGACGTGAAATAACAATCAATGATCAAACCACAATAAGAAATGGGAAAACAAGACTAAGATCTTTCAACCGTAACAAGCGGTCTTCGTCAGAGTCAAAAACCCAACAGTTGGGTTTTTGACTCTGACGAAGACCGCTTGTTACGGTTGAAAGATCTTAGTCTTGTTTTCCCATTTCTTATTGTGGTTTGATAATTTATATATATATATAAAACTAAAGTTTATCGGGACTCGGTCAGTTTTTCAGGTTTTAATTAAACTCTCATTGCCAACGTTTCGTTTTTTATTTAAAACAATTTTCATAGGCAGAAGTATCAATTTTGAAACAGAAAAACTAAGTATTATATTACAAATTATTTTACAAAGAAAAATAGTCTGTGGATTTCAACAACAACTGTAGTTTGAATGAACACGTGACACTGAACTGTCAATATATATATATATTGACAGTTCAGTGTTTACATCGGCCAGTGGACGCATTTACGTCTCCGTTCCTTCATTCTTTCTTCTTTTATTTTCTTTCTTTCTACTGTCCTGAAGACGGCAAGACGCCAAAATTATCAAGATTCGTGAGTGTTCGTCCTTTTTCTTGTGTTCTCTAGCTGTAACTTTAATTACATATATATATATATATATAAATATTTCACATAAACACATGAAATAACAATCAATGATCAAACCACAATAAGAAATGGGAAAAAAAGACTAAGATCTTTCAAACGTTACAACCGTTACAGTTGAAAGATCTTAGTCTTGTTTTCCCATTTCTTATTGTGGTTTGATCATTGATATTTAGATATATATATATATATATATATATTATGTTTGATTGCTCAATAATTTAAAACTGATCATTTAATGGTGGAACAAATTTATTTATCCATAGATAAATTCGTGAACCAAATTTTATACAAGGATCATAAGTAAGAATGATTAAATTACTTTCTGAAAATATCTTAATAAGATATTAGTTAAAATCTTATCAGTGAATTATATTAAAATCGCTAATATTGTTTGAAGGACACTCTGAGTAGATCTTATATGAAACTATGCTTAATGTATGAATTACCAATAAAATATGTTTATATAGTGTAAGTTTTCTTCGTGTCCTAATTTTAATTTTAAAATAATTCTCAGGCATTGTGTACTGGGTTTTGAATGCAGAATATTCCTACTAAAGAAATAGTTTTTTTTTTTTTAAAAAAGTGGGTGGAGATGAGAACATTTTATTTTGTTTTTGGGATTAAAAAAAAACACAGATTGTCTGCTGACTGAATTTGAGAATAGTAGATCTTAAATTTGTCAACAGAATAAGAAAAACAACTATAGCTTAGGACATATTTTAGTATATTTTTCTAAAGTTCTGAAGCCTTTTGTTAAAATTTTGGATTGCATTGACGGATTGTCTGGCGTAGACGTTTTAAAGATTTGAACCTTTGAACAATTCCGAACAGGCCCAGTTTTTGCAATCCCGAGTACTAATTTAATCCTACACCCACGACCCATATTTTAACATCCTTTTCATATTTGGTCAAACTAGGCTAATCTTATTTGAAAAGTAGCTTCAGAGAATTTAGTATTTTCAATAGCAATGACTCCTATTATCTCAGGATTTGGAAAATCACCTTTAGAAAGCCAAAACCAAATATTAGAAAACTTATTTAAATGATTCAAAGGAAAAACACCATGCTAAAAATAGTTTGAATCATGAACAAGAACAGAAAATAATTGTAATTGATTAAATTGTCCATTTGATTATAATAATGTTAATGGCGTCATTTGTCATTAGTATCTCCAGTTTAGTATTTAGAATAGCATTAACAAAGTTTCTAAATGTAAAATTTCTGCTTATTATTATTATTTATTATTATTATTGAATTAAATATAAAAATATCTTTCATTTAAAAAAAAAGTATCAAAAACACAGACAAAAAGTATTTTAAATATAAATGTCTATATAAAACCATTAATATTTAAGTTATTTGATATATGTTTGGATCCATTAAAAAGGAAATATGAATGTGTTTATTTATTCTACGAATAAGAACCTATTAAAAGCATTAATTAACCATTTGAAAGGAAAAAAGTAATAATTGTGTAAAATGGTTGTATGAAGTGAAAAAACTTGAAGGACTGCGTGAATTAAGAAATTTTTTAGTTACTAGCAGTTATGAATCGTGAAAATATTCATTAGAAACGACTCGGTTAGCCAGCTGACCGCGCCTGATCCCCTTCAACCTGACACACCCTCTCTTAGGATTGGGTCATTTTTGCAGTTCTAATTTCATTGTTATATATTTAGTTTTTCAAGTATCATTCTAGCCAGAACAAACTAAAAAAAACTGCTTAAATTGAAACATTTATAATTAACACGTCTTTAAAAGTATATAGAGTTTTAATTATTAATCAAACATTTCAATATATACCTCCCGATAACTGTTTTATGAAAGCCTCTTTTTTTTTCTTAGTTCTGCCCATTTTAGCACAATTAACAATCTATTATTTATTTATATTAAGCATTATCATTAAAGTTGTAAATCAAATTTGACAATTATATAAAGAGAAAAGTAAGCATTTGATGGTGCATGAGTAATTAATGGAATGGATTAATTAAACTAGATAGTAAGAAGTAAACAGAGTGGGAGTTGAGTGGGGGTTTGTTGCTAGGCGACGCGCATCAACACTTGCCTCGATCGATACCGACCTCACCACTAAATATTAACATACCTCCCCACTGGCTTGTTTTTATTCTTTTCCTCTCTTCAAATGCTCCCACCATCCCTGTTTACTTTTTTCCAGCTATGGACTTTCTTATATGTCCATTCAAAATTTTGACTTTAAAACTGCAGCTTATCATTATTTTATTTGACATTATTTAAAAATAAAAAAAAAATAACTTTTAAAACATTTTTCTAATTTTAATTTTAATGAAGTAGTTTTCAAATATTAAAATATCACAATCACCATTTATTCTTGTAAACAGGAATACAAAATAGTTCCTAACATGGCTTTTAACTGATATTATAGATGTACTACTATATTCAGTAATTTGAATTTATACTGAATAATTCAATATTCAATATAATTCAATATATTCAATATAAATTCAATATATTGAATTTATAAAAATAATTTCCAAATTAATTGACTCATCTATGTCCGTTTTAATACAATAAGCATTGTAGTGTTAAATGTTTAACTCCATTATATCGGTATGTTACCTCAAATCAAAATAACATTCTCCATTATATAAGTTATTTTTATTTATAAAATATTCTAAAGTAGTCTAATCAGTTATTCTGTGGTATTTACTCATTGCAGGGTAAAAAGCTAATGAAATAGTCTCCACATATAGAAATTTAATAGTATAAACAACGCGTTTCTAACACGTAGTGTTCTTCTTCAGGCGTTAACTAAATAAATACATGATCATCTCAGAGTTATCTATAGTATAAAGTAAACGGTACAAAATAAAATAAAGAAGAGAGTACATATGTACTATAGATATACTACGTGTTCGAAACGCGTTGTTTATACTATTAAATGTTTATACGTGAAGACTATTTCATAAGCTTTTTATTCTACAATTTATAAAATTATGTAATTATTTAAGCATTAGTAGATGCAACATATATTATGTAACCACTATAGAAGTTTTAAACCAGTCTGTTCATTTGACGATTTGAACATATATATTTTAAAATTTTTAAATTAAAAACTATGTATTTAATATTCTTTGATGGATAGTTTCTTAACATATGCATAACAAAAGCCATGTTTGGCAATTAAATTAGCAAATGTTCAATGTTTTACAGTATTTTACTCGACAGCTTGTTATTTTCAGTGTTTTTTTTTATACCCTATAGTGCTAACAAATTATTATGATTCATTATTCATTAACTCTTTTTGAAGAAAATAAATCTAAACTGATATATTTTTCTTCAGCTTTTGATATTTTTAAATGTTAATACCTTTTTAATTTAAGTTTTTAACGAATGAAGCTTGACTTCAATGAGACATTCTCTTAAAATCTGAATAAAACTAATTAAAACATTGTATACAACTCCTGTAAGAAGCCCCAATACGTATTGTTTTGTTTTTTTCCTTCTTTATAATTTCTTTATAATAATTATTATTTTTTTAAATAAAACTAAAATAAGTTAACTTTTTACTTATATTACTGTTTCTATTATTTCAATTTGTTCCAGATTAATAGGTAATTTCTATTTCTTTTTCTTATGTTTATTAATGTTAACTATAAATGGTTTCATAACAAATAAAATAGTTATTTGGGCTTTGTTCGGATGACGTAGCTAGCATGGTAGTGCTTTTTTTATTCTATCTTATTGTTCACCCCGAACACATTCCGTTTGGTGTACATTGTAAACGCGCTTTTCCAAACTCACTCTTCCATTACTTCAGGTCGAATGACTCACAGCCTAATTGGTGTCTCAGGCTATCACCTTTCCCTTTTTAACAGAACAACGCATTTTCTTCTTGTAAAAATGACTTTTTCTTTTGAACTTTCATAACGATAAATTTTCTGTTTTTCCTATTACATGACACAAAAAAATATTTCAACATAAATATTTCATTTAACCCTTATTTTTATAATATATTTATAAAAGAGTTATATTTTTTTTATTCTATTTAATAGTTTTATTTTTTTATAACGAATGAGTAAGTATCCGTATTATAGATGTACTACTATATTCAGTATTGGAAAAATAATTACCAAATAAATTGTCTAATATATGTCCATTTTAATATAATAATCATTGTATTGTTAAATGTTTAAACTCCATTATATCGGAATGCAGTTACCTGAAATCAAAATAACATTCTCCATTATATAAGTTATTATTATTTATAAAATATATAGTTATTTAAACATTAGTAGATGCAACATATATTATGTAACCACTATAGAAGTTTAAAATCCAGAATAGAAGAAGAACCACTATAGAAGTTTAAAATCTGTCAGCCTGATTGGCAAGACAGTACATTTTGGTATAGTTTGATAAATCTTTCAACAGTATATCAGCGTTCATTTATGTTTAATAACATTTATGTTATCATTGATAACAGAAGAAGGCTGGAAATGAAGTTTTTTGTTATTTTCATTCAATTGACCTCCTTTCTTGATATGCGAGAAATTTGTAATATATAACAACTAACATATGAGATGAAATTGACATAACAATAAAGTGTTCAAACACTGTTGAATTTCTACTAATATGTGCAAAATGAGTTCTCTTTTTATTACTTTTAAAAATATGTTAAAAACTTACCTTACTCAAGTGAAAGCTTTATGTTCCCTCACAGAGATAGCACTCAGAATATTTTCCAGCTATCACATTAAATCCTGCGTGGTGTTTTAATGACTATGTCTACAACACCCTACTTAAAAAAATATTGCTCTGACATCAGTAGTCTCACCAAAAATTTTAGGCATTTTTTTTATAAACATGTTTCAAATTAACTTTGTAATAAATCAATTTTCTAAATAGTTTTGTGATTTTTATATTTTGTAACAGTCGTAACACAGATGGTTTTCACATAAATAACAGGGTATGGTATACATTAATTTTGTTTAATATAATTGTTTATTGTGATATTCAGGGTATAAGTGAATTCATCTCAGAAAATTTTGTAGTTTTGATATTCTCTTTGTTGGTTGTAAGTTAAACTGTAATTGCAAAGAAAACGACTTCAGGTCGCTGTTGTCACTTTTAACAAAATACTATAGTCTGTGTTCTATTGCTTGTAGAAGTAGTATTACTATTGTTTGTAAGCAATATCCTTTGGTGCTTGCTTCTACGTAACATGTGCACATACTATTAGACCAAAAGAACTCATTATGTCATGTGAGATTTTTATATGTTGTTATTCCTTTAAAAATGTTGCAGTTATTAAAACAAAGTATACAAGTTTGTGTGAGAAGAAGAAAAATTATATGACACCATCTCTCGGAGAGAAAAAAACACATGTGGGTTTTGATATACTCCTTAAAGGAAACTGGAGTTTGACGACATTTAAGAGAGCTAAGATAGTTTATTAACTACTGTTAATAAGCCTAGTAGTGAGTATAGCTTAACAGAATGATAAACAGATGGATTAGTCTACATTACCGGACTCATTGACGATCAATTTGATTTAGCGATTTATGTTAATATGGCTGTCATATATGCTATCAAACTCAACATAATCAACTTCATAGCAATGAATGAAGTGATTTATTTTAATTTAGCAATATCAATGTAAAAACTACAAAGAAAGTTTAATACTTGTTCCTACATATGGAACTGGATAGTTGGTCTTTTATTTGTCATATTCTTCCTTACAATATTGTACACACGAAAATCATACAGATTCATTTATCTAAATAAATAAAGGAATGTTTTTGTCTGTACATTGCTTAGAACTGACTCATTTCAAGTTTTCTTTACATTTCATACATTGGAGAAACCGAATCCACCCTTAGAAAAATTTCTGTCGGTTTGTCAGTTTGTCCGCAAAATTTTGCCACAAGTAAACACAGCCACCATAAGGCATATCAAGCTGAAACTTTGTCAGTAGATTTGTGTAGGTCCAGCTTAAAATATAGGCTCTGAATTTATTGGAAATTCAACGTAGAAGTGAAGTTTTGGACGTTTAATGCAAAAACGTTTGTCACAAGTAAACTCAGCCAAAATGAGACATAGCGAGCTGAAACTTTGACAGTAGATTTGTGTAAGTCTAACTTAAAATATAGGCTCTAAATAGATTAATAATTGAATGCAGAAACGAAGTTATGGACCTTTAAGCTGTATTTTGCTAACTCCACAGACATGTATAATTTGAAAATATACAGGTGTTGCTATTGTAGGTATTGTTAGTTGATCTTAATTTCATTTGAGCATATGAATTTATTCCGTATTTGACATCATTGTAAACGTGTTTCCTAGAGTTTACGAGGCAAATTTCATGTTACGAAACATGAGTGCCCCAAAAACTGTGCAACGGCACACGACTCTGAGTTCGTGCTCTACACAGATATGCCATAGAGGTGGACATAATGACTAGATGTAATATTGGGGAGTCTGTGTGTATACCACGCATACCATTGATTCCGAGTCACTGTCTGTTTCCATTCAAATGATTGCAAAGTCCCGTCAGAGTCTATTTCGCAATGACGTTAACTAAGTCACAAGGGGAAACATTATCTAACACAGGAATTCAAGTTAGCGAGACCAAGTTTTTCTCGCATGCTCAACTGTAGTTTACTTGCTCAAGAGTCAGAGGTTCCAACTGTTTGTTCTTCCATGAACCTGAAGGACAGACAGCTAATGTGGTCTATACAGAGAAATTTGCTTAACACTGTACTAATAATGGTATTTTCTACTATTCTATAATTTCTAATGGTATTTTGGAATACCAAGTATTATAAAATTTTTGATTCCGTCAAAGATGGTTACGTTTGCTAGTAGTTTATAAAACGACCAGAATAACATGTTTAAATTGTTTTGACAGAGAGAACAGTAAAGCCGGAATCAAGAGTTTTAATATTATCAAAAAACACCATGAACTACATGTCTGTTCAATATTATAAGGATTTGTCAAAAAATGCAACTTCTGAAATGTCTGAAATGTTTTCAACAGTCACCACTGCTTGTACGGATTTAGAGATATTGCCACATGCTACGATTATATATCATACCATAATTATATTACAAACTTATACCCATAAAAAATGCACACACGATTTATTAATTTACTCTTATTTGCAATAATGTGAGGAAGGATATTCAAAAAACATGGAAGTACATATATATACACATAAAAAAATTCATCCATATATGTTTTTGTAACAGCATAAAATCTACCTTAATGTCTTTTTTATGGTAAAAACCTGTATAATTCATTTTTCTATAAGAATGTAACTATGTGTTAAATTTCTTTATTATCCATCAAAATGTGTAACCAATATTGTGTTTACAATCTTTCAGACTAAATCATAAGTAATTTTTACACTTTTATGGAAAATTACTTTTTCTGTCATTAAAGGAATACGGCATTGATTTCAGTTTTTTTATAAATATTCTAGTTTAGTTAATTCAATTATATCATTAAATGATAATATTAATAAAGGTATTTTTAAAATTATTAAATTATTGTATTAATTAATAATTATAATAAACATGTTTGGGCTAATTAAGGGAATTTTCGATGAGAAATCTAATGGAAATAATATTTTCATGAGTAATATTGACAAAAAAAAAAACAATAGAAATCGTTTACAATGTATGAACTCATATTTTTATGTGTAATACCATTTTGATTCTTTAAACGATACAATTTGTAGTGTACCTACAACTTTTGGATAGACACTCACTAACCTATACACGTATCGATTATTTCCATGGCACTTACTGATAGTAAAGTAGAGGTAAAGGGTCTCTGCTTTAACCACAGTTCTGAATTCAAAGCAACAAACCACTAACATTGAATTCCTCTACGACATCATAAACGTCAAATCATTGACTCCAAATCTAGTTGGTCTTCTGTCTGTAAATAAATAGATCTTCATTTTCTTTGAAATTAAATATTACAGATAGCAAAAAAATTCTATCTGATTTGTAATGCTATAAAAAAACAGGAATTTAGTGGTTTCTAAAAAAGTAATCTGTGGATCTGAATATCTATGTAGTAAAACAAACTTAGCCAACTTGCTAAAGGGGAGACTGAAGAATTTGGAAAGAAGCTTATAGAATATAAAGATGCTGATGCTTGTAGTCCATTTGATAATATTTGCATGTGTAATATATGCTTTTATTTTGATACGTTCAAATGCTGAGATTGCTGTTGCCTTTGTTCAATGACTTTTGAAATTTCTTTACGCATGTCGGATTAAAAAAAATACATTATTTATCAAGTCTAATTCCGACTGGTTTAACATGTAGTATAGTTTAAACTCTGAGTACGATCTGATCACTGTTATTACATTTCATTACATCTCTCATATTTGAATACGAGTACCACTCCAACTGCAACCTTCTAGTGATATATTTACTACTAACTCTAACACCAACTTTAACTCCGATTATGCAGTCCTGGTTAACATATAAAAAAAAAAATTGAAGGAAGAATATTGTATTAACAATACTGCAACGGAAAACTTTCAGGTAATTCAAAGGGATATACTTAGGTTATTTTCCCGTCTGAACAAGAAGACAGATAGCAGCGCGCCAAGTGGTCAATGCTTGAAATTCAAGAAGGGGTGTCTTTGCATTCAATGTCTAAACAAAATGCATGTATTATTAGGTTATCTTAAATTTTTTAGGTTTACATCTGGTTATTTTAAGGTTTTCGAGATATTCTTAATTAAAGTCAGACGGATCTCATCATAGTAGCATTATACTATCTACTACATAGTACTATAGACATAGACATAGAATAGATATAGATATAGTACTATCTATATCTACTATGTAATAGTATTATACTACATAGTATATATAGTACTATCATGTACTAATAGATAAAAAAATGCTCAGCTCATCACTTATATCTTTAATTGCCTATTAGTCCTTAATTAATAAATAATTTTTTTTAATTATTCTACTTGGTATATATTATATATTCTACTACGTTTTATATGTAGTACTATCATATACTAATAGTTAAAAAATTGCTCAGCTCATCTCTTATATCTTTAACTGTCTATCAGTCCTACACCTCAATTTTTAAATATTTTTTTTTAATTATACTACATATTATACGAGGTATATTATACTACATTGTATATGTAGTGCTATGATATACTAATAGTTAAAAAAATGCTCAGCTCATCACTTATATCTTTAATTGTCTATTAGCCCTACACCTTAATTTATAATTAATTTTTTTTAATTATTCTACTTGGTATATATTATATATTCTACTACATTGTATATGTAGTACTATCATATACTAATAGTTAAAAAAATGCTCAGCTCATCACTTATATCTTTAATTGTCTATTAGTCCTACACCTTAATTTATAATTAATTTTTTTTAATTATTCTACTTGGTATATATTATATATTCTACTACGTTTTATATGTAGTACTATCATATACTAATAGTTAAAAAAATGCTCAGCTCATCTCTTATATCTTTAACTGTCTATCAGTCCTACACCTCAATTTTTAAATATTTTTTTTTAATTAATTATTATTATTATTTTAATTAAGTCCGTACAGTATGTAAAGAGCTGGTGGGAAACAAAATTCGATCTTGCTACGTTATTTTGTACTATAGTAATCTTACTCATACTCTATTTTTTTATCTATGGTAAAACTCGCTTCTCTCTCTTTCTATAAGGGCATGTTTTAGAATAAGCGTTATGGCTCTCAAAAGCAAGGCCACGGGTTCCGCAATTGTGGCAAATGCTTTTATTCCGGTTCTGACACAATCTAGAATCATATCTTTGGCACAGAATGCACATACAGATTTCTCATGGGCACACCTAGTGGCAACGTGCCCAAAGCCCAAACACTTGAAGCACTGGCTCACGTTTGTATACTTCACTGCTGGACACACCCTTCAGTCTACACGGATTTTGCCTGCGTCCAGTATCGTCTTGAGTTTCTCCTTAATCACTGTACATACGACAGACATATTTTGGTTAACCTTATTAGCAATTTTAAAAAGAGGCTTCACATCCCCTTGAGTGAGGCCGAGGTCCATGTTATTACGCATTATCTGATCCTCCAAATCGTCTAACTTGCAATTATTAGGGATCGTCTTTAACTGAATTCTGGGCGCTCTAGGGATTACTCCTCTAGTCTGAACCCCATTGTCGAGTTGTTCGATACACTTACTCAGAGTATCAGCCTCACCTGGGGAGTGTGTTACAAACATAAGTGCTCCTCCCTTCAACTGCCTAACAGAATCCACCCTAACTCCCAGCTCTGCCGGTTTTAATTTGCTAGTGTAACTCAAGAAGGTTCCCTCCCTTGGTTTTCACGTCTCTGTATGATGCGATAACGATATTTTTCCTGGGAGCTAAATATATATCCCTCAATGTTTTCAATTTTGTTGCATTCTGTTCGGTTGAAGGCCGTTCGTTGTTGCTCGCTTCTTTAATATTAATGAACTTATTCCTTTTTCTTTTTTTGTCTTTAATCTCGTGCCATTTTTCAGGCTCCTCGCCGGTCGGTAAAAATTTGACTTGCACTGCCGATTTTACTACATCACTAAAAGTGGGCTTTTCCCCATTGCTATTATTTACATTACATAGGTCAGGGGTAGCTCTTTTAGCTTTAAGAGCCTGAGAATAGTAACTGCCAACAGTATTACCTCCAGGCTTACTGGTCGCAAATAAGTCGTTAATCCCGCGACTTACCGATTGCAGTATATCTTTTTTCATTCCTGCATTTTTTCATTACCACTAGCTATTCATTACCAGCTAGTTGATCAGTTCTTGTTGAAGATGGGTGACGCCCGAAACCGGTCTAAGAACTTCAGCAGCAGGGTACGAGGTAAGACGGATTACTATAATTTTAATTGTTTCATTCTGCTCAACATGACTTTCAGCTCCTCAGTGGTACTTTTCCCTTATTCTTTTCAGGAGTAGTTGCGGGGGAGTACGACCTAGTCGATATCACCTCTTCCCTAACGGCTTGTAAAATATCCTTTTTCAAGTCTGAGAGGACCGCATTAATCTCGCCCCTGACCTTGTTTAGGGTTCTTTCTTCGTAATCCACCAGAGGGGGACCTCCCCAGAATGATTCGAAATTTCCCTTCACCATGCCCGTCATTGCCCTGAGCTCATCGATCATTTTGGAAATCTCGCTGGTTGCGCCCTGCAGCTCCGAAATGGTCTGAGGGTGCGCAGTCTCGGACGGCTTTAGAGAGACTATACTCTTATTTAGCTTATATATACTCTTATGTATGTCTGCTTGTTTGTACTCGATAGATTCAAAAACCATACATCCAATCGCTGTGAAAATTTAGGAAATTATTAGGTATATCCCCGGGAAGGTTTATGCAAAGTTTAGTTTTTTTAAAAATCAGAGTTGTGGTTCAGGTAATATCCCAAAAATATTATAATAGATAAGGTTTGCTGTATAACTGTTTGTTTACATTTTGACTTTAATTGGTAATAGCAGCCGCAAGTAGATTATTCATTATAATAATATTTCCACATGCTTTGTTTAATTGGAAATTTTTTCAGATTGATATTAAAGACAATTATTGTAATTTTATATGGGGTTTCTTATTAACTTTAACAAAGCTTTAGCTATTATCAATAGTTTACAATTAACTTTTCATATCTAATTGGTTTAGCTTGCTTTAAGCATCAAAGAAGGTTATGCGTTAAATAATAACTTATTAACTTTAAGTATGCATGATAGTATTACGAATAATAATGACAGTATTTGAACCATTAATTCTAATCTTAAAAGAATAGTTAAAGTATTGTTTAAGTTTAATGGATGTAAGGCTTCTTTATTTATTCCTGATTGATTAATTCGTTTGTTTAAAATATTTAGTTATTAGTAATTAGTATCCGGCTCTACTCCATATAGGCAAAATGATAAATTATTATATATATCGATGATATCTAACTAGAAGACGTTTCATTTCTTTATGTATTGTTCGGCAAAAAATATTCTCTTTATTATTTGTTTAATCTAATCTATCAACTACCAATTGTATTAGACAAAGTGTGCAATTTATAATCAGTGTTAGATTATATCTTTTTTGCGTAATCTATAATTTTAATTCTGTATTAATTTCGTTTATGCCAAAAAAGTTAAGTGTAACGGAACTATAGAAAATTTAAATTGTTTTCGTTATATGTAATTTATTATTAGAGTTGGAATTAAATTGTTTCCCGGGTAAAGCCGGGTAGGTCAGCTAGTTTTTAATAATAGTCAACTAGTCGATATAATTAATTTAAAAATAATATAAATTTAAATTATTGTAGAGCAAGCAAACTACAGTTGACCATGTAAGAAACTTGGCCTCACTTTCTTCAATTCCTGCGGTAGATAAAGTTTCCAATTGCGACTTATTTACCGTTATAATGACACAGGCGCTGACGGGAAATTGGCATCGTTTGAATGAAAACGGATAGTGACTCGAAATCAACAATATGGCTGATATACACACTGACTCTCCAGTACCACAACCAGTCATGATGTTCGTCTCTATGGCGTATCTGTGCAGAACACGAACTCACAGTCATGTCCAGTTGCACATTTTTAGGGTACTCAAGTTTCATAACATGAAAGCTGCTACTAAATCGCAGCATGATTGGTGCCCCTACTTTAAGTTTTTACTCATAAGCAGGCGATCCAGGAGCAGTCATGGAGTCAAGAGCTTCAGTTGGATAATGAACTGCTTCACTAATCACTCTGTTTACTGACTTGTGAGTTATTTCTTCAGCTGGTATAGTGTAAGAACTTGTTTGTTGATTTTTCCTGTCTGTTTATTAGTAAGGGTTGAGAATTGCTCGTTCACAAAGCCACTAATTCTGAATAGATAGTACATCTTGAACTCTGGGAAATACCTTGTCAATAAGCCCTTGTTGGGAGCTTAAACGCAAATGAAATTAAAATCAACTAACAATACGTACTTGTAAAACCTGTATATTTTCAAACTAACATGTCTGTGTACCTAGCCAAACATGGCTTAAAAGTTCATAACTTCGCTTCTACGTTGAATTTTAAATCCATTGAAAGCTTAGAGTTTAAGTTAGACATACACAAACCTACTCTCAAAGTTCAGCTCGCTATGTCTTAGGTGGTTGAGTTTACGTGTGACAAACTTTTGCGGACAAACCGACAAACATACAAACGGACAGACAGAAATTTTTCTAAGGGTCGATTCGGTTTCTCTAATGAATGAAACGTAAAGATAACATGAAATGGGTCAGTTCTAAGCAATGTTCAGACAAAACCTTTCTTTTAATATTGATAAAAGGTTTTTACTCATAAGTTTCAGTTTTTTAGGAAGCCCAAAACATAGATAATACAGTGGAAAACAGCGAAGTGGTTCATTGTAATACAAGAGTGAGCAGTATTGTTAGAATCTCATTGCCTGAATCGATTAAATACATAAACAGGGAAACTAAAAAATACTTTACTTCAGCCTTTTAATACGTCAATATTTCTAACGTCTGAAACATTAATTTTTTTTAAAAAAAAATTTAAAAATTACTATAAATGTGATTTTATCCTTTATAAATGCACATATGTAATACATTTTAATCCTACTATCCCATTGAATTTAAACTGCGTTCATTGTCTAATGAATATATATAATGTTAAATCGGTTTGTAAATCTGTCATAAACATCATGGAGTATTTCTGATGTTTTGATTCAGTTAAAAAACTACGCGTTTAAGCACATAGTGTTCTTCTTCAGGATTATCTATTTAGGGAAAAGGCAGAAATGGGAAACTTCTCGTTCTTCACCTTTAAGTAAAGCTGTAAGGGGGCACTACGTCTTCGAAATGAGTTCTTTAATGAACTTCTTTGTGTGAAAACTTTCTCCATGAATTCCAATAATGATCGTACATCTTCATAAAACAATAGAACCAACCAAAAATGGTAATAGATTGCACATATCAACCAGAAAATCAACCAACTCTATCATTATCGTATAGGATACAAAAATATTATTATAGTTAATAGTGATTCTAGTAGTAGTGCTACTCGTTATTGTATTATTAGTAACAGTAATAGTAGTAGTATTGCTAAACTGTACTTACGTACAGTCCCGGTAAAAAAAAGCAACAAAACAACAGTAAGCAAGGAAATTACAAAACAATAAAAATAGGCAAAATAAAAGAAATTAAGTTGAAAAAGCTACAAAATTATTACTTTGTTTTTGAGGATGAAACTATTTACAGTCCATGCCCCTATCATGCTGGAATATGCAGGATATCAGTACATTGGTACATATTCATGCGAAAGCCTCTTCTAACGAAATTGTTAACTGACGAAAAGTCTTTCTGGAAAAAAAGTTTTTCATCTTACGAACTATGTTTCATAATACGAAAGGCCAAATTATCAAAGTGCGTGTTCATTTCCTCAGCTCTCAGACGTGAACATGCCTCTTATTATTTTTCGGGATTTTTTGTAACACTGATAGCTTCGTTTTATCTTGTTTGAGAGGGTCTCTCTCTAATTGTTATCGCATTGACCAACCCATACTCTCAAGCATGATCCGAGCATTCCCTCAGATAAGGAGGAACTTATTTCAATGATATCAGTTAAAACAAGTGAAAAATAAAATAAAAAAAATCTAAAACATAAAAGTTAAAAAAAGTTTTTAAGTTAAAACAAATTATAAATAAAAGTTCAAAAAGTTAAAAATATGATAAGAGCTATAAAAAGTTAAAATAAATTTTCATCTAATTCATAATTTTAATTAAAGTTTAAAGTAGGTTGTATACGTGTGTTTGTGGAGTACATACGTGTACGTTTTGCAATTAGGAAACGTTTGTCTCCTCTGTATCATACCCTCTCACTCACCCACCCAGCCACTCAAATTCAGAGGTAAATTACTTTACATATTATTACGTATTATTTTTGTTATTTAATTTAATAATTTGACTCCATGCTTATTACAGTTGTAATATGTATAACAATTATTATATTTTTTATTACATATACTGGTTCTTTTAATTTTTAAGCATATTTTGGGGTGGGTATTCGTGGCTTGGAACGCATTAGGCTATCTCTGCCTTGGTGAGGTAAACAACCACGAAGAAGGTGTTATGCCAAGGCGCAGCTTCCTCATTTCTAAAGACTTCGATATAATTTCGTGAACAATGGTTTATGTTTCGGAAATTAAACGGGTACTTAGATGACGGTCAGTATTCAGCAAGTCACGCAGAGGTTTCACATTGTCATCGGAAGTGGAGGTTGATGGCCGTCCAACTTCTGCGAAGACCTTGTGCCACCGGAAAATTCGCCTGTCCGAAAGATAATCTGCGTCGAAGGCCTTCTTCAACATTGAAATGGTTTCTGCAGCCCTCATCTTCAGTTTCACCCAAAACTTGATTGCCATCCGTTGTTCAAGCGAACGCTGCATATTTTCCACCACAATCCCAGCCGATAAAGCGCACGCGGGCAGTATCGGAAAAAACATTCTCTGACATTACTTTCTGGATAGACCCTTTAGACATATTATCAGTAGTGTATAAGTGCTATTTCAAGGAAAGCACATGCGCAGACCGCAGTTGGGGGCCACGGGGTGGCAGCCCCACGCAGTCTCGTGTTAGGTCACGGTGAGATAGTAGTAAGGTGTTATAACTTGTATCATTTTAATGTAATTTAATGCATCATTATGTATGCGTTATTGTATTAGATTAATGATTGGTTAATGGTTTAATGTAATAAGACTGTTATTTAATAAAATTTTTATACCAGGTGGTCCAATTGTACTAGTTAGTGTATGTTAATTGAGTGTACATATAAAACACTGCTTATCTTTGTTGATTGATTAATAATATGATTATTATCATATTATATTATGATATTGTTATATGCAATACGTACATAAGATTTAATAGATAAAGAAACCAATGCATATATTCATTAAATAATCATTAATTAAACAGCATGGATAAGCATAATTTAAGCATTTCTATTCAATTAATATACACCAACTAGTACTATGGCTCTATTTGTCACTTAAAATATTATTAAATTAGCATTTATATTACATTATATCATCAACTAATAATTAATCTAATACAATAACATATACATAATGACGCATTCAGTCTTATATTACTATTCATAGCTCTCTGTAGTCTATTTTAATTTTGTTCATTACAATTATTATAATACCTTACCACCATCCTGAGGTGTCCTACCACGAGCCTATGCAATGCTGCTACCTTGTAGCCCGACCTGGTGGACTGTGCATGCGTTGTCTTCGACATGTCTTCGAATTATACACTACTATTATCAATGAAGCCATCGAGATTTTAATTATATTTTCAAAATGTAATTGACAAAACACATTTTGAATAGGGTTTATCAACCATATTCAAAATCATAGAAGATATATTTGGTAAATGTAGGGTTAGTGTTCACATGATGCAGAATTCTTAAAACTCTATTAGTACTTAGCTTAAACAATATACTTGAAACTGTCGACGATATTTTAATAGAATTATTCACCCTTTTATAAAGTTAATCAGATGTACTCTGGATCTGACAGAAGAGGAACCGATGTTCAAAGAAGTCCTTACTAGTCAGGACGTCACCAAATGTCTATACTGCCAAAGGTGGCGTTGGCAAGTAGTAGTATATTTTTATAAAGCCATTATAATGTAGAGTTATATATACTTTTTGCTGTTACAATATTTATTAATTGAGGCGATATGTTACAAATACATCAAAATTCTTAACTGAAGGTAATAAGAGATTTATTTTAAAACTTCATTATAAATATACCATTTATATAATATATCAAAAAGATACCTTCTTATTCTTTCTCATCCAACTTTTTTTTCGTCTTCAATCATTCGATGCTGTGCCATAGTTTGGAAGTCACGACTGGAGATGTGGTAAAAAATAATCAAAAAGTTATTAGGGAACGAAGGGTAAAGAGCTTCATACAATTTCAATGAAGTAATAATGTTTGATTATTGGCATTTTATATGATAATGTTGTAGCGTCTGTCCATTTGATTGTTTATTATGGAATTCCTCCCCTAGTTTTAAGAACTCTAGGAGAAAAGAAGCTCTATAACCATATGTATTTTGATATTACATGAATTTGTAAATGTATGTTTACCCATGACACGTGTGTGCTGCTTAATAACGTGAAATGCATTTTTTTTACTACAATATGCATTTTTGGAACTATTTTCGATTAGTTTAACAAGACAAGTATCATTAATTACGTATTTACGAGTTCCTTATGAAGAAAATGTCAGATTGTGTTTGCATCTATATTACTATAAATGATGAGGGTAAAAGTTGTAAACAATTTATAAAAAAAATACAGATTAAAAAATTTTAAAAACAAATGACTTTGAAGAAAAAATTACAATATGTAGTCGATTATTTATTTTATTATGTATATTATTATTGGAAATATTTTTATCTGGAACGTCATCCAAGCCATCGGAATCTTAAAACCTGGAAGAGTGAAAAATTAGCGTTTATTATTTGTATATATTTTGGCATTCCTGTCAGTGATACAGATGTACATCCTAAACTATTTTTATATTAATAGTTGTGGGTTTAAAATCTGACAATGTTTTATTCCTTTACACTACTTTTCTCAAAAAAAAAGTTAAATTAAAAGGTTAAATTAAGTACTGTAAGTTAATTGATTGTAATTGTTAAATATTATCTTCCTAAATCCATGCGTTTTATATACATTCATAGGAAGTCTTTAATCTGTTAGTATGAATTATATTCATTTTTAGTTGATATTTTAGTTGTAACAAGTCCCAATGAAGCGCAGATAGAATATAGAAAAACAAAAACATTCATACTAGTACTTTAAAAAAAATTGTTAAAATTAAATATTGTTTTTGTTCTACTATGTGAAGCTGGTGAATAAGCTAAACTGTTACTGCTTAATGTCAGAAGAATTTCTCTTGAAATAAGATTCTTTAATAGTTGAGGGATTTAGAAACCTTGTGACTCATAACCACCCATTTGTAGTAGTAGTAGTAGTAGTAGTAGTAGGCAACCCTTTAGGTTGCATTAGCTGTCCCACAAGGGAACATTGGGGCCTTTATGATACCACACAATGAAGATTGATTCTATATTAGGAGTCCTAAATTTTCCTAACTCAAGTTTATTTAGAATAGAGATTTTTAACGAGTACCTGACATCGTACAGGCTCGGGACCGACGGTATAACATCCTCTCCAAGGAACGACGTGCTCATATTTATTTACGTCTTACGTGAATAAATCGAGAGCCAGATGGGTCTACCAGTTCAGAGGAGAGTACGTTAACCACTGACCCCTCCAGTCATTTCTTATCGTCCATAAGTTAGATGATTGACAGCACTTTTCAGCACATTAGAACTGAAAAATAAATCGCTTTGAAAGTCCAGTTGAACCTTATGTCAATCAAGTTTATGTCATCATAAGAACAGTCTTGCTATACTATTGCGATGACACCATGGGGCTGGAAACCCAGTCAATTCATGCCGGGATTTACAATGTAAGAAGCAGACAATTGTTTAGAGGGTTGTCTCTATAGTAATAAAGGCAGTTGAGACCTCAGCCTCTACCCGTGAGTAAGGTTTGATACATTAGTTCTTTAATACTAACGGTTGATTCTGTGGAGTATATTATGGAGTTAACTCCTAGCTTGGTGTAGGTACGATGCCAATAGCATTAAGATTTTTCAAAACTTGTTACCTGCATTATTAGATATTAGGTGATGATACAGAAGTTCTTAAGTCAAGTGAATATATAAATGACAGTGAAGAATATAAAAATCTACTGCATTCAAAATAATTATCTTTTAATTAAACATAAATATTGTATGATGTTCAAATTAAAACTTCTATGAAGGTACTTAAAAAAAAGAAGAAATAATGAACATAACTATATCCTGGACCAGTATACCCTTTCTATAAGTTTGAATCTTTTTCTTCTTTAAAGAATTCAAACTTTTGTGTGAATAGGATTGATTGAAGAATTTTAGATTTTTCCTCCTCTAGTAAGTAATGTGTAAATAGACTGACTGGATCGCAAGGTTACATTAAATGGTAAAGCTTAATTTATAATCGTAAATAAAACGTTCGGTATGATTTAATGTTCGGTTGTTGTTTAAGAGTTTAATGAAGCTGTATTGAAATTTCGTTTAAAAATTAAAACAAAAACCTATTATAAAAGCGTGCATGTTTCTGCGAGGTTATGTACGAAACCATATAAGACTTTGTGACCAAACAATCACGTTGATTCTCTTCGGCAGTCCTACATTTTTTACTCTGTATTATATGTGTATTTTTCTATTATTAGATTACGTAAACCTCTTAATGATACACATTTTTTAATCATTTTTAAAAGATAAACTTCATGACTCTTCTTCTTTTGTATAGAAAGAGAAAAGGTTTTTTTCACCGGTAATTTCATTCGTTGTTGCAATACTGCCTGTAAATTAACATAGCTTCTTGTACAATCACTCTTCCCATCACAGTCTAATTTCAGTATTGGGGAGGGGCATTTGGACGATTCTTAAAAATAAGTTACTTTCTAATTCTAATAAATTGGTCACTACTTTATATATATATATATTTCAATATTATTTCTATGGCAGGTTAATAAGATACAATATTGTATTTTGTTAGAGGCATCTAGATAAGGAAAGATTTCCTCCATATCGACCAATTTTTCAGGTTTATAACGAACGTATTCAATTAGTACAGTAATATAAATCGCTCTTTTCTTATATTCTCATATTACCATTGAAGCATCTATATAGAGTCATGGTGAAATATTTTCTAAGAATGTCATTAAAAAAAAATACTTGACTTATAAAAAAGTGAAGTTTACGATTTAACTAGCTTTATAGTTGAAATGTGTCTTGCTTTGCTTCTCTCTTTGTGAAATTTCTAATAGCATCATGATCAGTCTACCTGGTAATTGAAGCAGTGGCAGACTCAATCATGCTAAAACAATCATTTTTGATCAATTTAATGCTTAAATTAATATAACTGTACGGTTAATATATGCTATTATTACTGAAGGTATCTAACACAAATTGAAACACATGAACCTCAGTATCTTGAACTCTGTAAATAAAGTAAGTCCTTGTAGTATAGAATAATACATGTAGATGACATGAACATTGTGGTCTGCTCTAGTTACATTACTATTCTGATTTATGGGTCCATGGATCCACCCGGTATGCAGGTTATTTCAATGAGGTTGTTATATATCTATACCAGTAGTTCGTTCAATAATAGAAAAAAAGATAATAACTTTAATTATAAGTGCAATATTAAGCAAGTGTGGAGTATTGGTGGAGCATAGTGGTATTAAGCAAGTGTATGTCCGGCAAGGAACAGTGAAAATAAATTGTTCTTAGGAGGATTGACAAAGAATTGTCTTGTAAGTCCCTTGGACACCAGACTTAGTTTCATCTTGTCCTCCCCCCCTCATACAGCCTGGCCTATTGAAAAAAAATTATCTCGACTATTGCTCAACGTTTTAAATAATATTTACTGTTGATCATTAAGTGTACACTTTTACTGGAAACCATACAAATACTAAAATAACATTTACTAAGTAAGTTTATAATTATTAAAAAGTACATTGGGATCAAATAATTTCAATTCAACATTTTAAATAATAATTATTAATTTAATAGCATTACTTGGAACCACTTTACAAAGTATTAAATTTATAAACAAAATCAAACTAAAATATTATTATCATCACATAGTAAATGTAGACATGATTCTGTTTCTTGTTTCGATGTGAAGCCCCCAGTCAGTTTTCTATTAAGTTCGACACTCTTCTTTGGCTGAAGCTGTCAATTTAAAGCCTTTTATCTAGCTTAGATTTCACCAACCATACCTCTAAATTTGTACTAATATTTTTGTCCCCGAACGTCTGTATTTAAAGCTGAACATTTTTTTTAATTTATCGTGGAATTAAAATAAAGGATATGTTTTTTTTGATTTAATGTACCTAGGTATTCCGTTTTTATTTACTAATGTTTTGTTACTTTGACATCAGTGTTGATGAAATTAAATTGTAAATAGACTGGATTTTAATAAACTTAAGTAAAATTACTGACTAAACAGCAGTCATATTAAATACTTGTATTATAATATTGGTTATTTACTCAGTTCACTATATCCCACTTATAATTTATAAAATTTATTAAGAAGTTACCAACAAAAAATTTACTAAGATGCTGTAGTCGTAAAGGGCAGGTGAAATATGGATGTTCCAAATAAGGACCTATATCTCAAATTAGTTGCCAAGAACTGTCATAGTTAAATAGAATCAATTCATATAGTACTGTTAGGTAAATTTTTTTTCTACGGAAATTATCAGTTATGATGAGTACATGTCAACTGCCTTTAAAAGTTCTGATATATTAAAGTAAAACTGTTTATCACCCCAATCATATATTGAATGTGGAATTTATAATGTCATGAATGGATTAGTAGAGGAGAAAATTTAGTGTTTTGTCACTAAATATTGAGCAGCTCTCAAGATTATCTTGAAAATGCAGTTTTCTTATTTTCCTAATTCAATATTCTTGAAAAAGAAAAATTTAATACCTTAATTTTACTTGCAAGTAAGTTTATTTGATTTTATATTCATAAGAATATGCAACCTCTGTTTTATATTACTAATTAACACCTAAGTATGGTACAGGTGAATTATGCCAAAATATACTAAAGCCAAATTACTTAATTTAATGTAAAATTTGTATCAGTATTAGATAATAATGGTTCAATAACTAAAAAAATTATACACTAACACAATTATTAAGTTAATAGTTGAACCAAGACTTCAAATTGAAAAAGAATATTTCAATTTTTACTTAAAAAATCAAGACAGATACTGACATAGAAACTTACGTGTAAATGGAAGCCCTAACATTTATATCTAAGAAATATACGTGGATTTAATCATTAGTAAAGTAATATTTGTTTTAATTTCAACATAAATATATGGTAGCAAAAAAGAAAATTCCTTTAATATATTCAACATGTTTTGGTTGTGCTGTGCACTACTATCTGTAGTGTTTTCTAGTTTTTCCAGTTGTATGGTTTTCAGTAAAATTGTAAATTTTTGTTCTGATGATGTCTAACTAATATTTGAAAAATTTCACAGTTACAGCTAATCTGTTTAAGTGACTCCAGTTCCAAAAACCAGAACGCTACATTATTCTATTATAAAATATAGTGTGAATAAACTCATTAAAAAAATACTAATCTAAATTTCACATTTATTTTCTGATTCGGATAAGTATTGGCTTTAAATATCTATTGCTAACGATATAAATAGTAAAATAAGAGCTGAATATAGTTGAAAATCTGTTCTATTTCTAATGGTTTTGAATTTTTCAGGTATGTATTGGAGTTTATGTTGGAAATGGTGGCAATTCGTTGGAAGTGGTGACAAGTCGGGGCTAAGTCACTGCGATAAGTATTCAAGTTACAGTGTAAATTAGTTCTTTGCCACGCCTTGGTTGGCGAATTGTTGATGGCCCAGTTGCGTAGATTGAAGAATGCATGTTTTTATCACATTGCTAGGCTCGATGCACCAGAGCGCACTCTTTTTCCAGCACTCCGTAGCTTCTGACTTTGCCATACCGCCCCTTCCCCTGCAAGTAGGCCTTAGAACTGATTAGTTCAATAACTACATGAGCTCTAACAACTTAGTGGCCTGTGTTTTACAAAAACCACCATAGTTTTAACACCCGAGGATTTTAAAGCCTAAAAATTAACAACGTATATTTTCTTATGTTCATTAGGGTGCTAAACCCTGCATTTCTTTTAACGTCAGAGCCAAGTTTGTAACACATGTGCTATAAATAAATTACCTTTACCTGTAGTAATGTTTCGATTGACTTCCCAATTTTTGATAACGTCTCTTGAATAACTATTAAAAACATTTAAAAAGTTGTTGGGAAGTTATAATAATTATTTTTATTTCTAACTATAAGGTGTTCACATTATCTCAAAACAAATTAATTTTAATGCGCACTGATATTATAATCCGTTTCTTCGTTATCAGCCAGAAAGATACCTTTCAGCCAAATTGGTAAATTTTTGCTCTTACTAAAAATGGGAAAGTAAATAAAATAAAAACAGTTTCTTTTATACTTTTCATTTTATTTGCTAATTTATACGGACTATGAGAAGAAAACTCATTTGATCTGTAGTATGAATTATTTCCCTCTGACCCGTAAAATACATGCAGTGCAGGTAAGTGACGGAGTTGGATGAGACTAAAAAGTCTACCACTGGCTCGAAATTCCCATGTTTGACATTCAGGCCACAGAGAAGCCTATTTTTTTTTTTTGGTTATGGCTTTACGGCAACCACTTTGCTCAGAGATTCAACAAGAACTGTATAAATTAAACAGAAAGAGATCCCACAAGTCATTATATTCTGTTAAACCTAATAAGTCGTTAGCAAGTTCTATTCTGTTTCTATTACATTTAATTTCACTTACTGATTTAGTTTTTACCAAAAATTGAACAGTATTGAAAAGAAAATAGTACATGCAAATTCCTCAGTACGTTTTTTTCAAACTTATTGGTTTTTAAATACTTCACGATTGCAAATAAACATTTAAATTTCAACGGTACAAGTTACTGTAGCTCTAAATCGACTGACAGACATTAATATAAAACAAAAAAATTACATGCAGTTTGTATTCTATGAAAAACATAGTATGTATTTAGTCACTATAAATCTCTATTTCTTATATTTAATTAATTTTGATTTTATAATAATCATATATGAAATATATGATATATAAATATGAGATGTTGCAATTATAATATTAACATGTAGTAAACAAAACAATAAATTTAAAGTTAAGAATTAATAGTGAATCGATTGAAGTACAAATTTAAATTAAATATTTTCCGTAAATTTACAGTTAATATTCTAACTAATAAATGTTGTTATAATTATAGTTATAATAATAGTTGTTATGTTATCACAATTAACAAGTTTCTTAAAAGCATTCATAATAATTTTTTTTTAATTTTGTATTAAGAAACAGAAGTTACTTGAAGTACTCGAAATGTTGTTTCTAAGTTTTTGTTTTTTTTTTAATTCTGCTTAACTAGATACAGAATAAAACTTGAATATTTAATGTGAAAATTATCTACTCACTATATATTTGTTTATGTAGAAATGAGCTTCTAGTGAATCACGTTCGTATAAATCTTATCATATTAAATTTTGTGATCAACTCATTTAGTTAAGCTTAGTTCATTTATTAAAATCTTATATTTTATTAATAAATATCATAAGGTCACATTTCTTACAAGTTGTTTTATATCTTCTTGTTTCCATAAGAAAGAAAATAATTTAAAAATGTACATTGTTCTTTCTCCACTATGAGGTTTTTTATAGAAGCCACACCAAATTTTTCAAACAGCTATATATTATTGGGTTTAGTAAGTATTAAGATGCATTCTATGCACTGTACATATTGTAAGACATTAAAGACTATCTCTTAAAATGATAAATATTAGCCAGTTTAGTTTTATTTGAACTGCTTCGAGTAGTAACTCACGAGCTATGCAAGCATTTATTGTGTAGTATGTACTCATGATTAAAATAGAGGAAGAAACACTAAATCTCCAGACAAAAGATTTGATCAAATGTAGAAGTTTTTCAAACAGTTAGTGTTCATCGTCAGGTTACATTTACATTATAAAATCTATATCTAAATCTATATTATAAAACTGTGATAACCGACCTTGTTTGTTTTCTTGCTACCGTGCATTGTCTGAATAAGTAATAAAATGTACGTAATTTTGTGGGAGTCGAACCCACGACCGTTGCATTGTAGGTCCAGTGCGCTACGATATGGGCTATGGAGGCTTTCTTATAATATACTTCCCAAACCTGATATAAATGATACTTTGTGTGTATAAGTAAACTAATGATAAAGCCAGGTAAAACTTGGAATACCTGTTAATTTCAGTTTATGCTGGTTCTTTCAAATAAATCAGTGAGTAATATATGCTTTTACAAACAGTGGTGTTAAAAAGAAAGAAGAATAAAAAATAGTCTCTCAACATAAGTCAGGTACAATTACTGACTCCAGATGTGAAATCTATTTCTGTTGTAGAATTAACCTAACCAGTTTTTTCCCAGGAAAAATCTTAGTCCCATTTTTGGAATCTTATTCTTGTACAGACGATGTTTTTTTTATTGCACGCATTTTAAGTTTTGGGCTACTCTCTGCGCCAAGGGGACTTTTTGCACTTCACTTCCAAGACATAAGCATGAATTCAAAAAAGGAGCTCCTGTCATGTGTATGAGAAATGCTCATCTACCGCACTTATATAATGAAGCAAGACTCATAACTGAGGGGCTTTGTGATAAAGTCATTGTTTGTAAAATTATTGCATCACGGTTTCAAGGGGAAATAGTTTTAATTCCATAATTGAAATTTGTATTATCTAAAGAGGGCAACATTTCTTTTTCAATGATTCAGTTTCCAATTCAGTTAGCATCTGCCGTGACTATTCAAAAGTCTCAAGGAGAGACTCTACTTGAGTTTTAGTTCATTTAGGTAAAGCAGTATTTCAACATGACCAATTACATGTTGCTCTCAGTAGCAACTCATTTAGAGTTTATCTGTATTTACGTGAACATGATTGCGTTAAAAAGGAAGGTGATGGATGACCAAACAGGTCACTTGTAGTTTAGTATGAATCAAAATGTGAAATAGAATACAGAAAAAGAACCAAAATATAAACTAACATGTAAAATAAAAAGAGTTATATCGCCTTACTGAGGCAGGTATGTATGTAACTCTTGTTAGTTAATATTTTGGTTCTTTTTCTGTATTCAATTTGACATTTTTATTAATTTTTTATACTTCATCAATATTAGATGTAACTCGACGATGAACTCGAAGTGCTTAAAACGAGTCGACATTTCATAAATCTTTTGTGTACAGACATTGCTTATTCCCTATTCTTATCATCAATTGAGTAGGTTTCCAGCTAAAAAATCCAAAACAACATTGTACATATTATATTACTCTATAAAATCAAAATAAATAAAAAGAAGTCAAAAAGTTAATTGGTTTAGTAGAAAGAAAACCTTTGTTTTACCTTTAATTAAATGTTACCTGTTTTCCTTAGGAAATGTGTATTTATAAAAAAATTATTTGTAAGTCAATAGTTTATGTAATATATAATTTATTAACTTTCTCGTCCAGTTGCTTCATGTATAATAAAAATGTGAAATCAAAATTATTTTACTAAGTAGTTGGGGTTAGTCAGTTACCATTTTTAAACCGACCAAGAAAATAAAGAAGAATGACTTTACCAACAGGACTTATCAAATTAACCGTGTCAATAGGTACTGACAGATTTTCTAATATACAATTTTAATACCTAAGTATAAATGCACATTTGAATAAAAAGTTAAAGGCAAAGAATATCTTATTATCATCACCAAGTACATCGAACTGTCCTCGTATTTCTAACCCAAGCTTAAATTGATGGTGTAGCATTTTAATTGATTTCACTCATCAACATAAATTTTGCATGGCTGTACAAATGGGTCTAGGAGTGGTCTAGTCGTTAGTTTGCTAGATGCTTTTACCAAAGATTTGGAGGTTCAATCAAGCAATGACCTCAAAATTTGTTGCGTTGAAGATGAGTATCAATTACAAATTTAGTACGAGTGAGTTCATACTCAATCCGTAGCATTCTTTGCGTATGTGAGGCATTCCTTGAAGATCCCTATCCCAATAAACTTAAATAAGGGACTTTTAGTGTAGAATCAATACAGAAATATCGACAAACAATACAGAAAATATAGCAAAAAAAATACCCTTAAATTTTTCAAGAAGAACATATAAAATCTTGAGTATGCTGTCCTTTGGAGAAACTTTGTGTACTCTTTACAAGTTCTTATTCTAATAAACGTAGCTAAAGCCGAATTTAGTACTCTCGATGTATAAAAAACCAGTTTTGAGGAATTAAAAAACCTTATGACCTTCATCTTTCCTGCAGTTATAAATAGATACATTAACTAAACCTATATATATATATATATATATAAACTAGATTGACAGAAATAAAAAACATACAAGAGATAACAAAAACGAACACCATATTTTGACTACTTCGTTATCGGGTAGAAAGATACAAGTCACTCCAACTGATTATTATATATATTTATGTGTTTCACTAATCATCTGAAATAAAAATATACATTTAAGCACAATTATATAAAAATTTTAAAATGCTTTTGAGTAGTTCGAAATTAATTGTTTGTGTTTCTGTATTATTTAATATATTCATTATATAAATATACAAATATAGTCTTTAGTAGTATGGTTATATATTCATGAATACATTTATGTATCCTTTAACGATTTTATAATAAGAGTCTTTCTACTAACTTTTCCCATCAGATCCAAAATAAGAAAGCAGAAAAATCACTAACATCTTTCTGATTTATTACTATGGTGTAGATCTCCGTTTTTATTTCACGTGTCTATTGTGAAATCTCGTTATTATATATGAAACGGACAAATATAGTTCAATGTAGAAAAAGAAACATAGAGAAATTAAAAGCACGCACTTAGTCTCTAATTTTTGGTTTGAACCGTCTTCAGGAGAGGTAAGAGAGGGAAACCAAGCGAACTGGTTCAAAGACGGTTGGGGACTAACAATGTTGCCACATGCGCGCCAGGTCACAGAGAATAAGGTAGACAGGAATCAATTTATAATTACATTAAATTATTGGAAACAGAGAAATTGATAAATAAAGGGTTTCATAAGGGTTACATAAGAAGGTTCCCCTCTCTTACCTCTCCTGAAGACGGTTCAAACCGAAAAAAATCATAGCTTAGTCCGTACTTTTATTTATGTATCAATTTCTCTGTTCACCTTATTCCTGTTTACCTTATTCTCTGTGACCGGGCGAGCATGCGGCAATGTAGTTGGCCTCCAACCGTCTCTGAACCAGTGCGCTTCGTTTCCCTCTCTTGTCTCTCCTGAAGATGGTTCAAACCAAAAATTTGGGACTGTAAGTGTGTGCTTTTAATTTCTCTATGTTTCTTTTTCTACATTGAACTATATATATATATAATATCACACGAGGTGTGATTAGAGAGTAAGGTGGCATTTGAATTTGGTACGCTCTGTACATCTTAATTTCAAAATTTTTGTTCTTGAATTACTACACTTATCACGTTCATATTTTCACAGTTTTGGCTACATAGCATGTGTTGTTTTTATCTGAGAGGCAAAACGAGATTAACGAGGTTAGACGCGTGTTTACGTGCTCAGCGATTTTTTAATGTTGACAATAGTGGAGTAGAAAGTTTGTATTATTTGTTGTGTAAAAAATGGTACTAGTGCTCAAAACCTCTTGAAATGTTGATAGTAGGGCACAGTGAATTAAACTGAGTAAAAAAAATGGTTCATCATATGTGGTATGTTATTCCACAGGGTATTATTTTTTCAACAGCAAAAAATCGCTGAGCATGCAAGAACGAGTCCAACCTTTATGCATCTCACATAAAAACAACACATGGTATATAGTAAAAACTCTAAACATATGATCGTGACGAGTGTACCAACAAAACAAAGCAAAAAATTAAATTACAGTGTATAGAGCGCGCAAAATTAAAAAAGTGTCGTTACTTTTTGATCACAACTCCTATTATATCAGTCGGTGAACCCTTTTACCTCTCCACACTTGTTTATTCTAATCTTATCCTGAAGACATGTAACCGAAATGTTGAGAATCTGAGTGTAAGTCTTTTTTTTGTGTTTCCTTGTTGTAACTTTAATTATATATAAATTGATAAAAGTATAGACAAAAATACTTTTCACTTAATAAAAAATGAAGTATAAACAAAATAAAATTTATCAGGAGTCGTCCAGTTCTTCAGGTTTAAATTAAACTCTTAATAACGACGTTTCGGTTTTTTTAAAAACCTTTTTAATAAGTAGATATATAAAATCTGGAAGCAGAAAAACTTAAGCATTATATTAGAACTTTATTAAAATAAAATAATTTGAGAATTTCAAGAACTGTCTAGTTTGGATAAACAAGCTACTTTGAACTGTTCAGTTCAACAAAGACAGTTGTTGAAATTCTGAAATTGTTTTCTTTTAAAAATCTCTAATATAACTTGAGTATTTCTGTTTCAAAATTTGTCTACGAAAAATGTTTTAAAAAAAGTGAAACGTCGATATTGAGAGTTTAGTATGAACCTGAAGAATTAATCGGGTCCTGATAAATTTTATATATATATACACAATTAAAAGAAACGGTCCAGCGGACTTTTTTAAATAAAATAAATTCAAAACGAAGGAAACACACAGAAAGGCACAGACATAACTCACATTGATATTTCGACCATCGTCGTCATCAGGAGGTGTAAAGAGCGAAGAGCGAAGAGTCCCGCAGGAAGGCAGTCGCCGCTCTGCCTTCCTGCGGGACTCTTCGCTCTTCACACCTCCTGATAACGACGATGGTCGAAATATCGATGTCAGTTATGTCTGTGCCTTCTGTGTGTTTCCTTCGTTTTGAATTTATTATATATATATATATATATATCTGTATAAACTGGTAGCAGGTCTTCATCTAAGCATGTATTGTTAAATAGCAGAGCAGATTCTGTATTCACGATTTTTTTTCAGCAATTGTTCTTTTTTTCTAATCACTTTTCATTACCTTTGCAGCATAGAAAAGTGATTAGAAAAAAAGAACAATTGTTGAAAAAAATCGTGAATGCAGAATCTACTCTGCTATTTAACAATATATATATATATATATATATATATATATATATATATATATATATATTTCACATAAATACGTGAAATAACAATCAATGATCAAGCCACAATATGAAATGGGAAAACAAGACTAAGATCTTTCAACCGTAACAGGCGGTCTTCGTCAGAGTCAAAAACCCAACTGACGAACCGAACTGACAGTTGAGTTTTTGACTCTGACAAAGATGGTTGTTATGGTTGAAAGATCTGGGTCTTGTTTTCTCATTTCGTATTGTGGTTTGTTCATATATATATATATATATATATATATATATATATATATATATATGAGTCCAAATCAGTCTTTCTGCCCGTTGAACTCGCACTATCTTCATTGTGTTTCTCATTGTTTTGATAAAGAACTTTTGACTACAAGTTTAGTTAACATGTTTTGTATTTTATATCAATTTTTTTTTTAATTTTGATGTTACTTTTTGCTTATCATACTGAGAAAAGTATTCAGAAAAATTTAAGTTTTTTTTTTCATTTTACGCTTGATCATTCCTATTCATATTAACTCGTGTTTCTACATTGCTTTTGATACCTTAGCTTAGGTGTTACTTCTTTGTATCAAATATAAAATGTAAAACAATGCTATTATTGCAGCTAAATGTCTCAGAATTTCTGACTAATACCCTCCAAATGTATATTACTTATTTATTAAAAATCAAATTAAATTAAGAGTAACTACCAAACGTAAAATGTATACAAGTCTTACTTGGACCTAAATTTCAAAGTAAATAAAGTGAATATGCCAAGTCAAAGGTCTTTGTATCTAAACATTAACAACGGACTCAGTATAAATAAGAGACTTTCGTTATTATCTAATCTGTGGACAGCTGTTCGATTCAGAGGAATACGCCCACAACTATGCAGTAAATATATGAAACGAGAAGGAAACAAATACTTAGTTATCGCTGAAGGACCTCTTGTTACATAATAATCTTTAGTTCTTCATTACTTTTGAAATTTAGATTATGAATAGCTTTACATTCTCTTTACAAGTTTTACATTCTCTGCTACATATTTGTTATATTATAGGAATAAATCATTGACGATTAACAATAAACAACAATAGTATCACTGCTTATCAACCTTTTTTTTTGATAATATCCAGATGACTAAGCTTACTTATGAATGTTAAATATATTTATATTTGAGTTTTCAAATTCTATGTAATTTATTTAAATTTATAATGCATCTTTTCTATTCTTAAATTCTATATGCAGCATAAATATTACTTACCATCAATAAACTGCAGAGCAAATTGACATAAATTTGAAGTTTCCTACATAAATTTTCAAATAATTAATGACAATTTTTCTTGTTGAATATAGAAGCAAGCTTGAAATGTGAGAAAATATAACAAAAGAAAGCGACAGAGATGAGAGGTGAATTGAGGGAGAATGTATGTGTGTGTGTGTGTGTGTGCGTGTGTTTGTTGATGTAAAGTTGTTCTGTTTTTTATGACAAAAAGAAAAAAAAATAAATTTAAATAATTTAAATCTATAAATTAAGTAGAAACATATTGAGTGTGGATAAATAAAACGAAGTAGTCGTTAAAAATCACGTATTGTACATTTCCAATATACTTAAGCCAGTGTAAGTCATGGGAGACTTTTTTTCAGTTAAAAGATTTCGGATTAATCGTTTTTGAAGTTGTTGTTTCACTGAATACAGCTCCAGCAGTTTCAAAGAAGTAATGTGTTTGTAGTTATCTATTCTAAAGTTAGATTTCGGAGTTTGTCCGCCAGTCATGCTCTCGTTTGACCATGCTTATTTTATATCTGTTCCTCATTCATCATGCCATATATGCATTAAATAAACAATAAACCATATCTAAGTATTTATTAGAAGTGCAAATAATGTTGTGTTTTCTGCCAATGTCTATTTATCAATTGTTTATTTTTGACTGATTGAAATTATTATTGTTGTTATAATGTATGCTTTAAAACGAGTTGTGTTTTTCATTCTTTCTATAATTGACGTTTACCAGAACATACGTGTTGAATTTCAATTGAAATATTCACCATCAATTGTCATATAAAACTGTTATTTTTTTTTTATGGTGAAACTATTAATCATATCATGTTATATACTTTTTAATCTAAAATATAAAAAAAAAGCCGCAAAGTGTTTCTATTTTGAAATCAAGCAAATTATTTGCGAGGAATGAAATTATGAGTTTAAACTTATTTAATATTTAATAATAATTTTACGTTACTGGTTAAAACTTGTTAAATATTATTTTCAAATATAAATACTATACACTGTAAATTGAAAATAAATAATAAAAATTTGTTTAAAAAATTTGCTTTTTTTGATTAATGAATTTAATGTTCCTAATATCAAAAATGTTAGCCTCTTTTTATCGATATATTAAATATGTAAAAAAATTATCCTGATAAAAATTTAGTGTATTACTTTTTTTTTCTCATTTCTCAACCGTTTTCTAAACTCGTCCATTTTCAAAAGAAAACTGAAATTTATTGTGTGTATATGATTATGAGAAGGCAGTTTTTTTTTGCAAAAAAGCATATTTTGTTATCTTGTAACCTCAAAAGTAGAATGAATTTCAGTTTTCTCTTGCCAATGCTTAGTTTTGAAACCTGTTGAGATATGAAGAAAGTGTACGAAGTAATAAGGTAGATTTTTATTATAATATTACTAACAATCTCCTTGGAACTAAAAATAATATTTTAGTTAAAAAAAAAATAGAACACTTTTGGTTGTAATTTGTTATGGAAATTATAGGGAATTATCGTGTGTTTGTGTGGAGCGATAGTATAGGACGGTATTTGGTCATGTGAGAGGCTGAAGGGGTATTTTAAAGAGGACTCTTTTCTGTTTCCATTGCAGACTATGGAGCGCGGAATCTAAATATGAAGGAAGTAGACACCAAACGGAGAAAACCTTCTTGCTCTACTTGCTTGTGAGTTAACAACCACTTAGCAAAATCTTTATTTACTGCTACATCCATGGAACAAAATTTAAACTTTTCAAATTATCTTAACGGAATGTATATTAAAGATAAGGAAATGGTAATTTAGCATGTGATAAGGCGTAGCAGTGTTATTACAAAGATGGCTCTTCCATTGGTCTACGCTCATCCTAGATGCATCTGCTTATCCCTCTGTGTTTAAGATAGTTGCAAGGAATCGCTTTCTTCCTTTGAATACGACGGTTTTAGTTTTCTGTTGTCACAGTTATAATACTTACTTTAATCGTTATTTCTGTTATATATTCTAATTTTTACTTTTAATTATGGGTCAAACTTTAATTTTATAAGCTTGTTGCATGGTTGCATGTAAAGTTGTGCACGTTGCTTGAAATGTAATGAGACATCTATATAGATATATATTTATTCTAGTTTGCCACACCTCATAGTCCAGATATTATTTAAGATAGTTATTGTTTAAAAAGACATTAAGTTAATGTATTTTTAACTATTTTTTCTATTTGAATAGTAAATGTTCATTTCAAAAAAGTATTACTTCTGTCTCAGTGAAATTTATATCTCTAAGGACTTATGAGTCAACCACTTTAAAACTTTTACAAAACTGAACTTGTAAGTTTAGTGTAAAAAATAAACATTTTATAAATAGGAATTAATCTCTTGAACAATTCACCTGTGCCTAGTACTTTTAACACTCTAA